>JAMBLF010000105.1:0-436559 GCA_030578115.1 Leucoptera coffeella | reverse complement strand
TTATGTTTATTTATACTTGTTTGTATATCCGCAATGTTGATTGAAGAGTTTGAAAGGTGTTGTGTACGCCTCGAAAAGAATATTTGAAATGTCCATAAGTAACATATATACCATTTTAAAGCGACAGGAGACCAGTGGAACCAAGCGGAACGTTTGGTCGATTATCTGGTAAAAATTGGATCCAGTGTGGTCATAAACCACTTACCAAATAATATTGTGTATTTGGACACGCGACCTCCAGAGTGCGTTGCAAGGAATAATTGTGATACATAATATAATATATACATAATCTACCATCACAACCATTTTTCCATTTAGAACAGTCTCAGGTTTGGTTATTCATGTTTAATGGCATAATGTACAGTTGCAGATTATTGATCATAAAAATATAGGCAGGGTACCTCACAATGTTTTCCCTTGCCCTAAGTATATATAATTTTGGGAAATAAATTCAATGTTTTTTTAAATATTGAAACGGTTTTTTGGTAGTTGCTACAGCTGGGAATTGAACTAGAAACCTTTTTAAGTTTATTATTCCATGCATATATCTATAATATCACTCGATTATAATACATACATATGTTCCAGTGTGTATGTAAGCGCTTTGTATGATCAAAGTGGCCAAAGAACCTTATTTAACCGAACAATTAAGGCTTGAGAGTTGAGAAAATTACTTGAAAAGCGTCATCCCAAGTTTTCAAATGTGTTTGCAAACAGGAAATTAAATTTGCGGGCCTTTTCCATTCAATGGTATGATGAATAGTCATGTGCTGGTAGGGTCTTGGGTAGTATGTAATTAGCTGCTGACATGTTCTCTAAAGTATTACGAGTTTTATGATATGTTTATGGCGAAAAAATATGAACACAAAATATCTTCTTTCTCATTTTAAGTCTTTTATAGTGAATAGAATATGAAAAAAATACGAGTGATAATTTTAATCATTATTTTTAATTTAGCCATCGTAATTAATATACTTAAATTAGTTTAAACGCTTTCCTAAAAGTTTAAACTGGGCTACAGTCCTTAAACGCACTATTTCATATTAATGCTACCAAAGATACGATAGTAAGTCAAAGTCAAATGTTTTTATTCAACATAAGCACATGTACAGTACATTCATTGAAAGTCAAAACATTTGCCTGACACTGGTTGTCTCTTACATTGATATTCTACCGTTGACCGTACCGTAAGACTTAATATGTCCGAAAGAGCGAATCTAAAGGCGAGAGTATATTTATTATATTGTATATCATGCAACATTTGGCAATGAGCTATTACAAAATCAAACCAAATCTTTATACCCAACAATCTGAAAACATCTTTAAACTTAAAATGTTTTGACCGGTTCATTACTAATCCTTTAATTTGCGGATTTAATTAAACTCAAAGACTTCCAACTGGAAGGAAGATGTTCATCAATTCTGTTAGCCAAGTTAAAAATAGCTTAAGAATTAAGGAACAGATTAGAATAATCAATAGCGTTTATACTGTGTCTTTAGGGGTTGAGTTTAAGCTATTATTGTATGTAGTGACAATTATTAGATAGACTGTAGCTACGTTATAATACACGACCAAATCATATAACGATTGTATGTCATTCTTACATACGATATAAAAAAAAAACTATTTTTTCTTTAGAAATATAGTTTTAAATGACTAACAACCTTGTTACATACTTCTGCATACTCATATGTATCTTAATTACCTTTTCACGCGGACATTACCTCGGAAACAATATATATGTGGTCATAGCTAGCTTTTCCAACCAAGTTGTGTTTGCATTCATATGTAGTATTATCCTTTAAAAATTCGATTAAGCCCTAATCCCTCAACAATTTTTATCACAATCCGAGAAGAATGACATATTTATTAAAAAAACCCAATAAATACTCCCACTGCTAAACCAGAGATATCGCTACAACTTTGCATATATTTTAAAACGCGGTTACAATTTAAGGGACCGAATTGTCTAAAACAATTTGCCGGCACGTCCCCGCCCTGGCAATAAATCGTCTAATTGAGTCCCAACTGTTGTTTGATTAACGTCGCCTGTTCCGAATCCCAAATATCGAGGTTGCGAGTTCAGTAAGGTATCTGAGACCCTTAATTTAAATACCTCAGTGTTAATTGTATATCTAATGAGGCAGGTATACTTATATATTTTATCTATTCTAATCAATGCTTTGCAAAGCTAAGGAGATATTTATAAACTAGGTAAATGGTATTTCTGTGAGACGCAGAGGTAAGAATACATATATGTATAAAGTTTTTAATATAAAAGTATAATATAATGTCCCTTTTTGAAAATCATATGTACACAGTATTTATTTTCTCTGTTATGAGTGCCCGAATCTCAACACCGAATTTAATTTTACCAATGATTCAGAACATTTACGTAAATGAATGTACGCCATCCTGAATGTGATTGAAATTACATTAAAATATCAATGGGTAGCAGACAAAGCCGCGTGAGATGTCAACGTATAATAATAGGATGCGCGGCCCATTCTACTTTGTTTGTTTGTTTGCTTTATAAAATATCAAAGTTAAACGCACTTAACGTCACGCAAGGTTGAATGGTAATGTTATAGAGTAGAGTCGGTTAGATATGCCATTCGCTGATCAATAGAACTTGATACAGATTTTAGCTTTTTCCATAGTAAAAGGTAACCAAAAGATAGTGTGTTTCGAAGGTTCTAGCAGTGATATTTTCAAATGCTATTGGTTACCTTTTGTTTTGTTAATCGCTTATGGATGTAAGTTAGCTAGTATAGTTGAACAATCGTAATCGTCGTCTTTTTTCAACACAATAAAATAGATAACTAAGAACTAGAGTAGAACAGGTGAATCGTATACGGTGATGGCTTTTTCATTTTAATTACGATTGCGATAGCATTACTTCAACGGATTGAGGATATATATCAAAAATTTTATGTCTTATCTACAAATTTAACACTCTATGGTGAGTACACATGGTAGCAAAAATAATGTGTACACCAGTACAGTCGCGTCCATTTTGCGGTGGATTGCGTACAGGCTAATTGCCAACAACCCTCTTCATGGGGTTGCCAGATGCAAGGGATGATTTCGGGGATCAACAGCGGGCTTAACCTATTTATTTTTGATGAAATTTTGTGCTGTTTTTTTCAACGTTGGACAACGTTTTCTACGTATTGTATACGTGGGAGAGACTGGTGCTGTGTGACATACCGGTTCTTGTAAGATTATGTTCGATAAGATTTTTTCCTCGGCGCATTTAAGGTTACTAAAGATAACTTTTGATTATATGTCATACAATGGTAATCACACGCTTGAGCCAATATCGTTGCTATGATGGTATTTTAACAGCGCATAGCTCATATTAATCCATATCACAATGGCAGGTGCCGATTTTAATACTGTTCACAAATATTGTTTGTTATCTTTACTGATGATAGGTAGGTTTTCCGAACTTTTTTCTCACCGAAGCTCATAGGACGGTCACACATCAAAATACTGACCCAACGTTGCTTAACTTCGGTGATCGAACGAAAACCGCTGTGTTACCACAGTTCCAGTTGTTTAAACATAAAATGCTAGGAAAAAGCACAAATCTAGCAAACCGATCGAAAACTGAAAACACAACAGCCTTCAAAAGGTTCGATAGGGAGTGAAAAAGCTTTTCCTATTTCCGGAACTTCCGTTAATTAACGGGAGGCTCTTAACGAACTGCCAAATAAGAACAACAGATGGCACTGTTCGTCAAATCTGACGACTGGGCCAAAGGCTTACGAATCGAACGCAGAATATTTGGAACTATGCGATTATAACATAACTTTTGAGAGCTTATAAAATGTTTGTATAACACGTTTTCCATGCGTAATATCGCCTCGGCTCTAGATGCTACTACGATATTTTTGTCTTTTGGTATGTAGGTGGGAGATTTTGTTTAGTTTTATGTGCATAGTCGCCTGCCATAGGAATTTTATAATTCAAAATCACTAGGCAGGTAGCAGAAGATACGATAAGATATAAGAATACAGTGGGTATTAGATTTATTATGCAATATTTGATCCTTTTGTTAATAAACTCTCCTAACGTTACGCAACAAGATACCGTATATTGCATATTAGGCCACACCCCTTTTCATGACATACCTCTCACCACCCGGTCATCAACCTTAGTCGCCTCTTACCAGTTAAATAGGTTATTGTGCATTATCTGTTGGCTACGCAAGCGGGGCCACGGTGGTCGCACAATGACGCTTTGTTCCCAAGCCGCTTTGTCTAGGAATAACTGACAGAAATCTCATGTTATTACGTTTATTTGCATGCACATATAGAATTAACATATACTTCATTTGCCTATTATGACAGCATCCGGGGTGCGAACGGTTAACTACCTTACTGCTAATCGTAAGGTACCGGGTCGATT
Organism: Leucoptera coffeella; assembly: GCA_030578115.1. Taxonomy (NCBI): domain Eukaryota; kingdom Metazoa; phylum Arthropoda; class Insecta; order Lepidoptera; family Lyonetiidae; genus Leucoptera; species Leucoptera coffeella. The sequence continues at coordinate 432,145 of JAMBLF010000105.1, read as the reverse complement.
CCTGGTAGAGACAGAGTTAGAAAATACTCTTTGAGTCTGCTTTCCAGTTTGCTTGTTGAATATATGTGCAATATATGTATTTTTTCAGCTATAATAAGTACGTATTACTTAAATATACGTTGATAAGCACCCTTAACTCAAGTCTTAAATGTACTTAGTGGTTAGTCTAATTAGTGTAAGAGTATCCTAAATACTTTTATTACAGTATACTCAAAATTCACACACATTTTTCTCTACTTCTAATTAGACGTTGTTTCCGTCGCGTAGAGAATTGACTTTTTCCAAGAGTTGGTTTTATTACTGTAAATTAAAATGAAAATATAGAGAATATTTAGCAAGCACAAAGGAATTTTATCTGTAACTATAATTATGGTAAAGATGATCAACAGAATATCTTATAAAAAAGTATCTCGCATATAAAAATGTCTAACCTCAAAATTTAACCTTAATATCCCGATGTATGAAATACATTTTACTAACAGCTATAAAAGTTGTGGCAGAATTTTCATTGAATCTTATAGCTTATGTCACCGCTTCATGTTAGGTTTTATGACAGGCGACTTTGTTGCTATGCCTTAGCATAACAGATATCTACCAGATTTGTGACACTGATTTTAATATATTTACGAGAGTTTCTATGAAAATGCTACAAAGTTACACGAGTTAAACCGACTTACCGTGATATTTATCTTAGCTTCTGACAATTTAACTAGCTGCTTTTATTGCGTAATATCTATATACATATATATATATATATTTGAACGGAAAATTGTCTACTAATCATAATGTATGAAAGTGTTAATGGATCTGACCGCCACCAGAGAGATTTATTAGTTTCGTTCTACGTGTCTGGGTATAGTATCTATCTAAGCCTGTTAAAAGTAGAGCCGTGAATATGAATAAGTATAAATAATGTTAAGTGTATGTATGAACTATGTAGATGTAAATAGAATTGGCTTGGCAATAGAGTAAAACTTATCATAAATCAATACTATTACACCCTTTTTAGTTCTAATTATCCTAAAGGTTACCGACAAGATGATTTATCTTAAATTTTTGGGCACGTTGAACCCAATTAACCGAACCGAACTTTATTTTTAAGAATAGTTTTATGATATTCAAATACAATGTGCGTTATTCGAGAATAAATAATAAATTAATGTATACCTTAGCAATTCTTATACCTTATATTCTTATACGCTAGTACGAAAGCAACTGACGCTACAAGCCGCGTGAAAGGCGGAGATAAAACGTAAATCATCCCGTGAGATCGGTAAACACATTCAACCGCCCTGATAGAAAGTTGATAGCAATACTAAAAAGGTTTTATGGCTGCGGCCATTTTTATTTGCCAACAGTTATGAGATTATTTATTGTATTATGTACGTATTTATAAGCAAAAGGTTCTATACCTTTTTGGTTAGTCGGAAGGTTAAATATCCAGCGTAATAACTACGAGGATCATTGACAATGCCCAAATTTTACAGGTATATAATATTGATAATGTAATTTACATATATGTGCATAGTTATATGTATCAATACACAAAGCACTCGTTAAAAATAGACTAACTTTCCAACGAAGTAGCCGGCAAGGAGCTTTATGGTATTCTTAGATGATATGTTAGCTATTCTTTAATAATTCTTTCACAATCTACAAAAAAAATTAGGTTTCATTCACCTTTTTGAGCAACATATATATAAGTTCCCATATATGTGCATTAAGATGAACTGGCTTTTCAAAACTACACCAACCGGGTATTAAACTTGCGTTAAACCAACCAAAAACCGTTCTAAGTCAATTAAAACATCGACGGAACCGTCTGTCATACAAGGACAGAGGAAAGTTTGTCTTGGGACAAAACTATCGCAACCTAATCCCATACTACGTTCCCGTCTCACGTTCCGGAACGGGTACTCGTTACTACGAGAGAGTAGTGCTACGAATGGCACACTGGTTGCTTAGCGACAGAGCTTAGAGTTTGGTCTGGGGTTAGTAAGGATTTGGACAGCAATGAAACAGCTTCTTATATTCTGTACGAGAGATGAGACTAAGATAATTTGTGTAGCAACATTCTGTTTATTTTCTAGTGCCAAGGTTTTTTTGTAAGTTGCTAGAGTACCTATGTAAAAATTAAATGTTCAATACTATGGTGAGGGAAACCTACTTGTTCTCCGAACAGTTAATAGTTAGTGCTTGTAAATGGCGACATGGCTTACCACCTGTCACGTTGAGTACTGACTATTTGGTCAACACGTGGGTTCGAGGTGGCCATAGAATTACTAGCTCCGCGATTGCGGATCTGGAAACCTGAGCCTCTGACTACCTCGCAAGGGTAAATGGTCATGACCGCGTTTGTCTTTTGAAATGACCAAAAAAGGTCATAAGGATATCGCTAAATATCCATCAGCTGATAAGTCTCAACATACCGATTTCCGCAGGTTGCTACTTATTATGGGTTTCAATATCATTGTACAAGTATTCATTTAAAACCAGGTACACCTTTCACAACAACAGTCTTTACACAACAAATATCTTAATCTTAAAAATATGATATCATATTTCGTAGCACTATATACACACTATTCAACGTAAACCTCTTACTGGCAGTCTTAGCATTCTGTATGCAAAGCGTGTCGGGGCAACCGTGGTAATCTATTTAGCCACTCCGGAGCAAGCTGTAAGCTGGAATAACCGAGTCACTGCTTAAATCTCATACTTGGGAATGCCTTGATGATAGTCTTGTGTGGAGCTTGGGATATATACATAGACTTAGTAACCTCAGAGACAAATTTGCTCGGTCAGGTTTGGTGTTGCCATAGAGGTTGTGATTTTAATGTGGACTTTTGTTATGAGAGTAATGCGTCGGATATAAATATGATGGAATAAAATGAAATTGTATCGAGCGATCGTGTTTTGTGGAGTACTCTTGGGGAGGCCTACGCCCAGCAGTGGACTGTCATAGGCTGATTGATTGAAATAATATCAATCAGACATACTAAGTACTAAAGACAAACCTAGTTAGTCGAATGACTGATTGATTCTATTTACCCCCGTAACTACTTCTATGATATAATTATTAGATATACAGAGAAAATATATAATTAGTTACTATTCATTTCCTACGATACGTTATGCGGTAAAGAAAATATGCATTCTAATTGCGTCACAAACTATTATCTCAGTAATTGTTGATTCTACTCACATTTTAACCTGTTAACGAACAACATAATAATGGCGGATTTTACACCGTATTATACCATAAAAACATTTCGAGACTTCCGCATTTATATTCTAATCCTCTGAGATTCATCTCGGTACAAATATGAGCCTAATAAAAAGGAGAGTAACAATAATAAATTGCCGACGGTCAATAATTAATGTGGAAACGCGTTATCGTATTAATTTTTATGACTTAACTGTTACGTTATGTTTTTTATGACTCAATTTTGAAGTCACCCATTAAAATGAAATGGCCTGGGTGGGTCCCTAGGCTAGGGGTGTAGGTACACTGGAGAATTTTGCATTTTTATGAAATATGATCCTTTGTTCTAAAATCTATTTTGAATATCAAAAATTACGGAGCCTTAACATTGTTTTTAAGTCTTTATGAAGCCATTCACTACTAAGGTTACGTCGGCTGAAGTACAAACACTGATGCCATGGCGTTTGAACTTCTTGTTATTCCATCGCCATGGTTACACCAACGCCGCCAGCTGTTACAACCAAAGAAAAACGAAATCGAAGCTCCAATTCTTCTCTTCCTTGTTTTTCGGTTGGTTCCAGTTGAGGATCCAAATAAAATCCCAAAGCAAACATATTTAGCCAATTTGGCATCACAACTGACTAAATATTCAACCGAAAATAATTATTTGTATTTTCAACTTTCACTGAGCTGCTGACTTTGTTGACGCACCATAGACGACTGGGAGGCTTAACATTAATTTCACAAATCGCAATTACATTGTTTATAAATAAAATTACCTTTATTCATGTGACTACATGACATAATTAAAAAAAAATAACCTAAATCGTGAAGTTGAAATATTGTTTTACAGACATAGTAGTTGTAGTATCCCTCTGTACATTATTTAATATATTTTCTTTTAAGACTACTAGCTGAAGAGCATATAACTGCCACCCCAAGTGTACCTCAAGCCCTGTTGCCATTTGTGATTGTACATAAATATGTTTCAACTGAGAAATGGATTCGGTACCTTTTGGTGCTAGAGCGTTTTTATTGCTCGCATAAATTTTATGTGATACGGGCTTAACGCAAACAACTGTCAGAATGGTGCACGCGAATTACAAATGGACATATTCATTAAAAGGCTATTTTAGGATACTAGGAAGATGTAATAGAGCTTTTGTGGATTCTATATAAAGTTCTAAAAATTCTTGGTTGAGTGCAAAAGTGATGTATGTGTGTAAAAAATACCTGATGTTTGATACATACAAATTACGCCTGTTTCGCTACAGAGGGATAGGCAAAGATATTATCCATTCATTGACCCATTTTTCTTGATCATAACAAAATACTTTCAGACTGTACCATGCCTATATACACACCTATTCACCATATGAAACCTAGATACATAGAAACAAAAGTGGTCTTCAATTGCTAAATGACTGCGAATTTATTTAACTAAACCCTTACTTCTACATATCATCGTCTAGACGAATGAAAGAACTACAAAAACATTCCCACATGTCTATGATAACTGGTCCTATCTCTCAGTCGCTTTATCCCTTCAGAAACACGAGCTTCATACTACGAGTTGTTTCACTATCGTTTATCATGGCACGCGTGACAGGCTTTGTCTTGAAGGCTGTGCTGCTTTATTTATGAATTCAGTTTTCTCCTCATTTTCATACTACGAACATGTGGAGGATTGTTGATTTATTTATATACATTCACGTTCTTAAGTTCCCTTCGGGATGGACAGAACCTTCAAGATATTATAATATCTCCTCTATTCTTATCTTATATATTTTTAATTTTTAGTATTAATATTAGGGTAACGATGTCATAATGGAACTTTCGTGAAAGTTGTTTTGATTTGAAATAAAAACGTTAGAGCACCAGTTATAAGCATTAAACCTTTTCAATATCGATAACTCAGTTCAAAACGTATTTGAAATTCTATAAAACTAAAAGTTTAGTGCCGATAAATTAGCACTAACTTTTCTCAGGTACCTAAATGGAATTCAGTGACTGCTATTAAATGAAAACTTCTAATGTTCGAGTTTTAAGTTTCTCACACATTACGTTTGTTGAATTATAGATACTGTACATATGTATAAGCATTTCTATTCAACTATTTAATAGTAATCAGCATTTTGAGGTCAATGTAAAATCTGAATTTTAATACCTAAGCAAATCAAAAGGTACTAATATATGGAAGAATATATTTACCTCAATACTAGTCAAATAGGATGTTCTATATCACGTATTACTGTGATATTGTGTGTATGTTAATAACCATATAATCATATTCAATTATAAACATTCAGGACCATTCTCCTTTGTAGGGTAGTCACAGTTTGACAGGTTGAGTGTAGGTCATTAACTGACCAAAGTAATGATCTTAGATCGTGTGAATTAATATACAACATGACAGGTATTAAACGATGCCTCTGTTTAAAGATACTGGCTATTAGCTATTCCGAAAAATAGGCAGGTTTCCTCACAATGTTTTCCCTCACCAAAATATTCCTTGTGACCTATACATTGGTCCACTGAACTCTCGCTGCATAAACTATATCAGCACACGGCGCTATAAACTCACGACACTACTGAGAAACTTTGCACTTAGCGAAGAAATTCACTGAACATAACACCTCAAAGTTTAGGATTCAATTGCATTAAGCAATGAAGTCGTGTCTTTAGTATTAGTTTTGCATAATATGCTTCAAGGTGGAAATATAGTGAGGTCGTGTTATTTATACATACATACTTACATTTATGTGTCTATGAACCCAACGGGATAGGCACGGACTATCGATCGCCACCTGGAACAATCCTGACAAATCTCTCTTGCTTCACTCACACCCATTAACCTTCTCATATATGCTTTTCTGTTCTTCACTCTTCGTACACCCACCTTGAAAAGAATGTCTTCGATTTGCTATAGGTTTTTATTAGCTTTTTATAGGATTCAAAAGGCCTATTATTATTATCTGTTTATTTGACATGTACATTAGTCATAATATGTGAATGAAGAAACATTGATCACTTTTCAAAGTGTCTATGAGGTTAAACGTGGTCTTTCGGTGGTTAAAGATTTTTGTTGTAGCACTGGTAGTAATTTAAACCTCAGTATATTCCAAATGGGTAATGGCGAAAATTAAAAGTTAAGATTATGTGTATGTAATTGAAGAGTTATATAAAATATAGTGCCATTAAAGGAGCTGTTTGGAAAAGAACGTCAAAAGTACCATGAAAATATTGTATGAAAACCTTTGTTGCTTAAATAGGGTACATATTAAAATAAATACACAGTTAGTAGTATTTTCCTTCCTAAAACATGACTCTAGTATAAGTGAAAATCATCCTTAATCTCTTTTTTACCTCTAACATATACATATTCTACGTAATCATTTTACATATATTACGAAAGGTGCCCATAAGTTTCACACCAATAAAAATAGAAATAACCATTGGCAAGCGCCCTGCATATCGTAGTATAGTAATAAATTATACGCGACCAGCTGTGTGATCGTAGAATGGAAGCCATTGTGATTCGTAGCAGCTACGAGACGTAACTATCGAGAATGGTTTGACCTAAATGTGTAAGTAAACAGAACTGTCTAAAGTGGATGCTTGTGCATGTATTTACGTCTTTATAAGGTAGAACCACGAAGATATTATTACGGTTATTAAGTTTGAATATTGAGGTAGTGATTGCGTTAATGTGTATAGAAATACTCGAATTATGTGATTTAATTGCTATTGAATACGATATTGAATACCTGATACTAAATAGTTATTACCTGAATAAGTAGTGTTATACGAGTTTTCGCGACATAATTATTATTTTATGAAAACAAACAGCGCATTACATTTTTTAAGATTGAAAAATTTACTTACGGATTGATAGATTTTGAAAGATACATATACGATCTACTTGGTCATCTTAGCAACTACTAATTGTTATTGTAATAATATTAAAAAAATACCCACACAATCATCAATGATACCACGTAAACATCACAAAGGACACGGACAGCTGTTATAGTTTAACTGAATCCTACCTAGCACAGGATGTAGTGGAGCATTGTTAGAATAACTAGGTTTGAGGCGCGAGTCGGAAATACTAATTAAGAAAGTTAGTACACCTAACTCGTAGGTGTTGCCAAATAAAACCAATTAAAACCTGATCCGTTGTAGTTTGGAACTTGATTTAGTGTAAACAGCTGTTTTCATTTACAACCTTTAAATGGTGATTAGAGAATATGGAGTATGTTTTGTAGTTTTTGTTTTGTGTGATATGGTATCTAAGTAAATTTTGTATGCTACCTAAGTCTAAATACTAAAATAGTTGATCTTTCGTTCATGTGAATAAGTTATTCTCTTCTACAACTATACACTCATATAAAATAGAGTATTTCTTTAGTATTAGTCAAATTTCAGACATCAACCTCTGTCTCTTAGTCGCCTTCTACGACAAAACAGGTCAAAACTCAGCAGGTTATATTCCATTGACCTACCAAACTGGACACATCTCGATAGCAATCCAATTTAAAACATCCCATTGGCAAAACAATACAATAGTCCCGGTCCACTATCATCAGTTACTGCTCCAAAAGCACGGCTAAGCCCTCCATCTCCTCGAACAAAGCAGTCGGTTAACTCGAATCCCGTATGATCCGTATAGAATATAAAATTTTGCACACGAATCGTTCCGCGCAGTACGGTGGATTTTGTTAAAACGGGATTCCATTTACACCGTACTCTTGTGTAAAGTTACGAGTATTTTTTATGTATATTGCCGGCTATTGGTATGATTATACCTTGGGCTTTGATATTCTCAAAAGAATATAGTAAATAATCAGTTTTAGGCAGCACATACAAAAGAATCGTTAACCACAATACTTTTCTACATATAAAATTTAATCGATCGATTGATAGCTTAAGTTTTGGGTTACGATTATTTTATTTAAAACATGGTTCTTCAAGTTTCTTTTATAGTTTAAATTACAACATCACATACATACTCCACCTTTTTTATAATGATAACTCTTCTAGAGTACTATAAAGTACGTTAGTGACTACCCCACAGAGCATAATACCAGGTATAAATAGGTATGTCCTTCCCATTGATTTTGACGTTTGACAGTCGGCCATCTTCCTTTTATGCGGAGGTCCCTTTCTAAGTTATTGTGGCGATAGAGTGTTATAGGGCCGTTGCTGGCCCTCAATGCTTTATTAGGGTTATCGCCCAACGAAATTGTTATCCCATGCTAGTCTGCGACGTGAATAGAATGCTAACTAACTGCCTTTTTTACCGGTCTTAGGAAGAAAGAGTAAAATAGATATTTTTATTAAGCAATAGGCAACCAACTTGCTATCAATGCAATCACGCTAAAATTAAGTTCAACATGATAAAGAATATATTATGTCCCGAAAGTTCTGTCCACCCTGAAAACTGTAGTGGCTGTGACTATATATGTATATGTTATTCAGGAATTGGTAATGGGTATCCAGCCCATCCCCCAAAACAAACCAGATTTTGTGTTACATTTAATTTGGAAATGAAATCCCTCAATCATAAAATTCAATCACGCTGTGAGTGGAATCTCTTAATCCTAAGAGCAACATGAAATATTTGTTTGGGAACATCCACCTTATTTTGCCCCGAGGGGTATACAGCGTTCAACGGCTAAGGTTAACGTTACGTAGAAAATAATGAAAATATTTAGTCAGTGGTAGATAAAAAATAGTACTTATACTTCATACATAGATTTACTTACGTCCTTATAGGGCTTTTAAGAATAATAGAACCTTAAAGATTACATCTCTTTTAACATAATACAAAATATTATTTAGTAACATCACACTGCCGTCTGACATGGCATAAATATAGCCTTCTATCGACCCCAAAAATTATTTAATAACTTACTATATGTGTTTATGTCATACGGAATATTAGTAACATACTCAATAAATTCCAATTAATTCGAATCACGAATTAAAGACTTAATTTACAGTCTAACATTGTCTATATATTTATATATGTTTACATATTTACAGCTGTATTGAAAAAGGGTGACGTTAGGAGTACCTATAACAGCGAAATGTGTATGAGTATCAATGAAGCGAAAGTGGTCTGTCAGGATAGGGACGAATGGGGATCCGTGATTTCTGCCTACCCTTCTCCAGGGAATCAGGCGTGCTGTGTATGTATGTATGTATTTACAGCATAATGTCGTGTTTTCAAGATTCTGTCCACCAAATGGAATAAAATTAATAAACTATTAAAGGTAACTTTATTAAATAAAAACTTACGCTATAAGTCCCGTTAGTTATTATTAATCATGAGTATAAATCGCGAATCTCTTAAAACTATAATGGGAATAAAAGACGTGAATGTATTTGTATTTAGAGAACAAATTCGCGTCACAGTCCAGTTTAGTTGTTCTGAACTTGTATTAATCTCATTCCCGTATAGCAAACCTTCTCGAGGCGGAGATTAAACTTATAAATGAGAACCACTTAGTAGAAACGGCGCGAAATAACATAACTACGAGAAAGGCGATTCTGTTAACGATTTCTCGCTTTCATAAATACAAAGTTGGAAATATACTAGCGTCCTGTTTTACGACTTACGTGGCACGATTGGTTAATCATCTGAACGCTAATCGTGAGGTCCCTTTCGATTCCTGGTGGAAGCAAAGTTAAGAACTACGCTTTTCTTCTGCTTTCCAGTCTGGTTGTTAAATATACACACATACGACGATATATATATGTGTGTGTGTATATGTAAGTAATAATAAGTAAATACTTCTGAAATATATGTTGACTTAAATTAACTTAAATAAACTTACAAAGTCTAAAGTCTTAAATAAACTTACAAAGGGGCTAGGTAAATTGGAGTAATAGCGTCCTAACATATTATTATTATTACATGATACAGACGTAAGATTTTTAATCCTTTCGTGGTAGACAGAAGTATGGGAACACGTTATTAAGCCGTAAATAAGTAGAGATGCTAGTTATACGCAAGCGCTCGTCTTTTTTTCCCTTTCGTGGTGGACAGAACCTTGGAAACACGATATTTAGGCTCTAAGTATGTAAAAACATGCCAACTTTGGACGTAAATAGAATGTTCCTAGCTGTTTTTTATAGAATAAAGAAATTATAAGCTCGTAGATAGTCAATGTGAAGAATATTGGGAACTTCAATCCCCTGTTTCATTTTGCTGATATCCTTATTGATAGGTGGTGACTATTAACTCGAAATTGCGAAAACACATACGCTTAAATCTTCCTGAAGAGATGTACAGAACAACGGGTTAAAAATAAGCCTTTAGTTTGGCGTAATTAAGACTATTATATAAAATTGACTGTTAATCACAAATATGTATAACCTATAATAAAATACGTATTCCAAACAATACCTACAACATAAACGTCTTACATACCAACATTGCGTCGCGTTCTAGGGGACAGATATCTCCTTCCATTGTATTTATTTACTCTTTCGTATTTGATTGAATTTCCTCAATACTACGTCTGAATCTAAACAAGCGGAATGGCATTGGACGCAGCCGTAGTGACGAGGATTCACCCATTCTGCCACCGACGGACAGGTTACATTTCTCCCGCCGTAACTGGGGCAAAAACCGGGGGGTCGTTGTCATGGTAACGGCTGCGGGGCGGAGAGAAACTCCTGATTCTGCTAAGAGGAAAATTTTAATATAAATACATTTGTTGTAAATACATTGGCCTGGGATAGTCTGTTAAGGGAAGGTTAATGTAAACAAGCGAATTTTATTCTTAGCACGTTGTGGGTATTGGGTGATGGGTTAACGGTATTCTGAATCAATCTTACTACAATATATATAGAAATGGTTTAACTAATTGTAGAGATAGTATCTCTCCAAAGTTATATCCAATTCTCCGTAAAATGTTTTGAAAACATGAATGTGTATTGCTAATACATTATGCAATATATGCCATTTACTTTCATCCCTCAGTTGTTTTCTAAGATTGAGAAAAAAGGCAGCTAGTTAGCATTCTATTCAAGTCGCAGACTAGCATGGGACCATAACAATTTCGTTGGGCGATAACCCTAATAAATCATTGAGGGCCAGCAACGGTCCTATAACACTCTATCGCCACAATAACTTAGAAACGGACCTCCGCATAAAAGGAAGATGGCCGACCGTCAAACATCAAAGTCAATGGGAAATACCTGTCTCTCTTCACGACGTTTAACCCTTGCTTAGTTGAAAGAAAATCGCAACATCGTTGAAAAATTGGTTGTATATGCGTCTGATTGGGTGCTAAGTTTGCCGAAAAATGTTTGTTTGTGATCATAAATTACCTACTCCGTTCATTAAAAATGGGCACGTAGATATCTGATTACCCTATACAGACTATATATTCCAATATGTAGGTTGTGTTTATTCACGATGATTTCATGAAATACCTTGAAGTGACATTACAAAACCTACCATAAGTATTCAAATATTTATGAGCCGTCCTGTATAAATCATATGTTATACACAGCTGACTTTACGCTGACCAAACAGCTGGTTGTACTCAAATAAAATCTCACACTAACAAGCAATATAATGTATACTTAAACTGATCAGTCGGCATGCAAATTCAGCCAGGCACTGAGTTTAAGGGTCAAAGTTTAAGTCTCAACTTATTATTAAGTTAAGGTTTTTGCTCCTAGTTCCCAACTTTGAGCATTTAAGCACTAGATATGGTGAAGTCTGGGCTAGTTAAGCTCAGTGGCTTAAGTGAGTTCTTAAACTAACATATGCATGCATGCTAACATATTTTCCTCAGTTCTAGGGCGTACATAGAATGTTCACTAGCTTGTTATTAAGGGATTAGGGGTAAATGAAACTTATTAGCTGACAAACTATTACCGATACGCTATATGGATGTTATGGCCATTCTGATAGTAGGTAATACTAAAAGTGACCGAGACAATATTATGTATTTGAACCTCACAATATCTAAAAAAATGTTCACATTGGAAATTGGAAACATTTAGAATATTATTTTAAGAAACCTTTTTTGTAGTTAACACCACACATAATAATAAAGAAAATAAATATAAATAAGAAGTAGTTAAAATCCCTCAGGAAAGGCAAATGAGACTATGTCCATACAGCCAGTTCTAAACATTATGGTTTAAAGCATACCTTTTATAAATGTCGAGTAAACGCTTAAGTTAAGCTTCTCTTTCAATACCAACAATACCTTATTACGAATATAAACACACTCTTATTTTACGATGATTCGAGAGCGATATTCAACATAATATTCCGCGTCTCACGTTCCAGTACTTTCGTGCCAAGTAAATTGTTTGCCCCGCTGCCTTCAGGTAAACACTCATTTCCAACGACGCGTGACGCGACACGGCATTTCTTACGCATCGCGAGAGTATGGGACTTGTATACGAGGCTTCTAAATGCCTTTTGTATTATAATATGTAAGATTAGAATAATTGGAATTTCATTGTGTAATAAGATTATACCGTGAGTTCTAGATGTGAAATATTACCAGAATTGCTTAAAAGTGGCGGTAAATGAAACGTCAGTTTAGGTTAGGCTCTTAATTTATCTATGCTGTGAAAGAGATTGAATTACTAGAAATTAATGGTATTTGGTGTTGAGTTAGGTGACTCAATACTATAAGTGTGATCAATGTTCTAAAGTCCTGTTAATTAAAATATAAATTAGGTAGATATTTTAATAAGACTATTAAAAAGTTTTTTCTACTTAAAGCCTAAACATTTGAATTAAATTAATACATATGTATGCCACAACCTTCTAGCATACGTAAGCTTGTACTAAACAAGCAGAGCTAATCAAGAAGTGTCAGCCGTAGCAGTAACCGCGAGAAGCTAATTCCGCCTCCAAATGCGGCCGCCTAATTAACGCCGGTTGACAAATTGTTGGCTCATACCGAAATTGGAAAATGGCGGAAAAGTCTTCGGAAAATAATCTATTCCGTTTCCTAATTGAATTCGGAGATGAACGTTACGAGATTAATTTGATTGTTTTTTGTTCCTTCAACGTGGTATGGAAATAAGAATTTTTAATCATCTTTGTTGCAAAAAGCAAATATTTTAGATACAAATACATCGCGCACATGTATATACCCTACAGATTGGGCAGATATTATAAATCCTCATTTTTGCCAGATGCTAGCAATCCACATTAGCTCCATCGATATTTATACATATCCACACACATACTCCGTGATATTTACGTACGTTCAGTAAAGGTACCTATGGAATGCCTACGTACGTACTACTAATTTTGAAGTTGATATTTTTGTATGACTTGAGAGGTGACTAAAGCACTAGAGCTAAAATAATCTGTAACTATGCTATACATGTATCAAATCACTACTTTTACAATCTTGAACGTAATGATAAAAAAGCCCAAGGATACCTCCCATTGTATATCTAATGTAAACAGTATTAAACCCAGCCTCAATAAGCACCTTAATCGCACGCTACACACAAACGCTTCTTTGATCCCATTTTATAATAGGGCTTCAGAATATCTCTAGAAATGTTTTGTCGCATTATTACGAATCTGACCCATTTTTCGGTCCGCCCTTCGAGGATTATGCCATGCTGAATGATAGTCCCATGGTATGAAATAAATGTCCCTGAGCCCTACCGACATCTATCACGGATTATGGCCCTTCAAGCTTTGCTGAGTCGGCAAAAAGTCACGCTTTTACTACCCTTTTAGGTCCAGTTGTCTCTATCAAGCGTAGATAAGTACCCTGATAGTTATAACTTTTTTGAGTAGATAGAACTACAAAAAATTAATAGTGTTTCTCTCTTCGGTCACGTTTGTCATTATACAAGATAAGTTGAGATCAAAAATGTTAATTGGTATGAACTATTACTAGAATAAAGTCCGATAGATTAAATAATTAGTTATATGTATATTAGTGGTTTTGTATAACATGTGACACGTCTTGTAAGCTTAATTTTAGTCGGTGATTAATACGGTTTAGTAAAAAAGAGATGAGGCTTCAAAACAAATAAAAATCTATCTTTAGAACACAGATTACTGTACTCTGTCAATGTCCAGGACTATCGTGGGACTAATGCAGCGAGTTTCGAGTTAAAAAAGTTAGTCTTTAAAGAGAAGTTCACTTATTTCCTAAGCTGTAAAATTGCTGTAAAACTTTCAGCATATATTAAACAATGGTTAAACGTGCTTTGAACGGTTTCCTCAGTTTTAAAAGACACAAGTTTTTACAACCACCTGTCTAAGGATGTTAAAAATAAATTTTACATAATAATTTACTTTAGTCAGGTTTGTCATATATCCATCGCACCGTAACTTATTATTACGTAAAAAATAATAATCGATGAATATCATGTACACAAAAATATCGATGGTCGGAACTACCAGTTGATAACAGTTAACAGACGAATGAAAATTAGTAAAAAGACAATTTAGTCATTCAAGTATTAGAGTTAGGGTGTAAAAAATATAATGACCATATTATGTACATAGAAATACGTACATAAATTAGTAAATTAGCTAACAGAGGTCCTAAGTTCAAATCGGCATGCACCAATGAATCAAATTTAATAATGTATATTTCATTACGGTGAGAGAAAACATCCTGAGGAAAGAAAGCTGTCTATCCTTCGGGATAGGTAGGTAGGGTAGGCTAGTGTCTGTGTACGGCGATATAGTTCACCGCCTATCACATTAGGTGCTGTCTATCCAGTGAAACACGGGCTTTAAGTAGCTTATACCCAACATACCTTCAAAATTGCGGCGGTCACTAAATCCTCTGACTGTCTCACCACAAAAAAGAGAGCGTGTATACTCAAGTCATGAAGCGTATGTATGTAGAACAATTCATCAGGAGGTGAAAAATCTGCAATTACTACGGAACAAGGCAGTTGTAGGTAGCATTAATATCCACATTGTTTACGTAGCCATACTAAGCCGCGGTTATGAAACTTTATTGCGGCAGCAAGTGTACTTTGAAACGTACGTAAGGGCCCGAGCCTCTGTTTTCAATTTTGAAATTAGTTTTCTTTCCTATGCTACGGATTGGTGGTGGGCTACGGAATATGAAATGCGGGTTCGTAGTTTTAGTACGGGTCAATGGTTGTATTATTAGTTGTACGGATATATAACACTGGCAAATGAATTTCAAACCATGTGATTATTGATGGAAAATCTCAAATGAAATAATTCTTTTTAATGGTTATAAATATCACTTATTGAATTTTAAAAATAAACATTCTCTAATGAAAACATTGTTATTAAAATCACAACTGAACATTCTTAATAATTAAAAATAAATTTAAATAAACTATTGGCATTCCTTACAAAAATCTGCAGGGAAGAAATACAAAGAAACTGTCTATTATGTGTAACCTAACGAGATTGATAGAACTATAGTGCATTCAAGTAACATGTAACCAATTAATTGCTTGTTACCTTTACACAGATACGCATCGCTTACACGCATTACAGCCATTATGCCTTGTCGGATAGTCAAAGGTCTGCCATCTCTGGTATAGCGGAATAAATGGTATATGGTTTCGTACACTTTCCACCATGCAATAACAAGTGGTAATAGTATGGTGAAAAGTGTTTTAGATATAACCATACATATTTTTTTACTTAAGTTTTACATTTACACATCACGCCTGTTTCCCTCTGAAGGTAAACAGAGATTAAGGATCCCCATCTGTGTCGATCTTGATAAACCACATTTGCTTGACACTCATAAACCTCCTCATACACACTCGGCGGTTATAGGTACTTGTAACGTCAATGTTTTTCAATACGTCACCATATTTTTAGATATTAATATTTATATTAGATATTTCGCAAAGAAACTCGCTAAAAATGTAGATTAATTGTAGTAGATTAATTGGTTTAATAATATTCGGAAACAATACACACAGTTTTATTGTAACAATCCGCTACAATTCCAATTCATCCAAACAAACACCCAATTCGTTCTAGACAGAACTTTAGCACACCTCACTTTATCCTAAAGGCACTTTTACACGGCGACTTTAAGATCTCCCTCGTATAATCTCGAAAATGCCTCCTCTTGTTCACATCAAGTGCGTAGCGCACAACTGGTGTTTCATTTATACTGTGCACGGGGAAACGGTCTCTACATCTTCGGTTTAAAGGTGAGTATTGCATGCATTCGTTTTACTTCTTACCATGAATGGCAGGGTCGTGGCGATTTCGGAGTATCGCGAAAGACCTGTCTATGTTTTATGAAGGTCCTTTAACGTTTTGTTGCTTGACGTTTTAGTTTGACGGCTGTCGGGTCCGATTTTGTTGGGAGGTGAGTAAAGCGTCTTATCAGAGGTTTTCGGTGCTTTATTGCCACGGTTTATTTAAGTTGGGTTTTTATTAATTTTGGTTGTAGGTGGAGAAATATGGGTTTGTTTTTTTATCTTCTGTAAGGAATGATGTGGAAGATACTCGATAGATTAAGGAAGGATTGTTGTGTCTGCGTTTATTTTAAAATGTGCATTGTATTTGGTTCAAAAAAGATGGTGAGGAAATCTGCTTTTTCTCAGAAAAGATCTACCCAAGATTTTCCATGTAATCTTCGATATGAGTGGCTACCTTCGCAAAGCTAAACGAATGATATTGAACTATTTCTCATTACCGTTAAAAGAAGAGTAGTTATCATCATGTATCACATACATATGTCCTTACATCACGATATTTGAGTTTAAGTAAACTGTTCGGGAATGGAGAATTACTAATTTGTTTCTTGTATCAAGATGTTGGCTTGTTAGTTCCGAGTTTCAAAGAACTTTTGTTCTGTAAAGTTTTCGTCACGTGTTTCTTGAAACAAGAGAGTTTGTTCCGGGTGTATTTAAGTATTGGTATAGGTATATTCCAATTGATTGTGGTTCTTGTTTAATAAGTATATTGTTAAGTACTAACAATTATTATTAGTTAATATGTCCTTATTATAGCTTGGTCAATAAAAATCTAGCTGAATTTCATGGTAGCATGTTGTAGGAAGCAACTTTAAATCTTTAATTCTATATGAAACTTTAGTTATCCCTAGGCCATCACCAATTAAACTCCATTAATCAATTCAACCTATCCTACGACATTTTATGAAGAGCAACATCTACTTACCATTTTATTTACCTCCCACTTAACACAGTATTCTCACTAGTTCCAACATAATACCAGAATCTTACTAACCTGCCCTTTGTATCCAGTTTCAGAGCAAGGCCCCCACGAGAAAAGACTCCTGAACGCTCTCCTGGCGTCTTATAACACATTGGAGAGGCCTGTGGCGAATGAAAGCGAGCCTCTCTCCGTCAAGTTCGGGCTGACGCTGCAGCAGATCATAGATGTGGTGAGTGACTGTTTAGGGATAGGTTAAGGTTAGGAAATGGGTGGGAATGGGTGAGGGAGATACTGGATAATAAGGTTTTGATTCCAATGTTCAATTAAATGCTTGGATGCGCTATAAAACTATAAGCTATTTTGAGTTGTATAAGTTTAAATCGATGAAATAGAAATTCTGGAAAGATGAAACATGAATTTTGACTCAAAAATAAAAGTATCAACGGGAATCAAAGCTTAGTTTCTTTAATCGAAATAATCTAATATTAATAATATTTAAAATATCATACATAGCAATATAGGTACAACTTGGTGGTTATGTGAAACAATTTTTCATAAATTTTAGTCATTATGATGTATTCAGTATCTCCCTTTCAATCTCAGTTAATAATAGGAATAAAATACGTGAAATAAAAGTTCTTAACATAGATCTTTCATCTAGTCTTGATTTGTTACATTACGAATGCCTGATTACACATTATTATCGTAAGTGTGTACGCGTAGTGTAATGTAACATATAATCTTCATAACGAAGTAGCATTCATAGTTAATCAAGTAAACTAACTTAAAATAACTTGGCTTTACTAGTTGAATAATCTATGTAAAGTGTACTAGAAGTTATGTGTTTATGTAGGGTAAACAAGAACTACTATGGTACAAATTATGTTTATTGATATAGCTTTCGTTTAAGGTTTCATATTATAATAAGTCTTCGAGAAATTTCATTACTTTCATTGTTACAAAGTTCCATAATGAATATTAAAGAAATACGTTATTATAATATTAAACGAAAACTTAAGACATAAACATGAGATACAACAAAATAAGCAAGAGTAATCGTAAAAATTGTTCGCTATTGTATAATTACCTAGATTAAGAAAGAAAAACAGAATCTAAAGGAATATAAAGTCATTTTTAAACTGGACAAGATAGTTACCTAACCTAAAGCATCGAAGCCTTATTTCAATTGATTTAATTTCTGCTATCGAACTATCTCATCTATTAAAAATGATTACATTTCTTATATTTATCAAAGCAGTTACAATATAATCAGGTCTCATATAACGAGTAAATTTGCTCCAACATCCTTCTTTTTAACCTATAAAGCAGCTTTTAACATTTAATTAAGTAAAAGCTCCTAATCGCCGATCTCTAGGGTAAATTACAAGCCGGCATAAATGGAGTAAAATAGAGCCACAGACAAGATAGAATGTCGACCAAGAGCAAAAAGAAAGAGCATATTTAATTCCAGTAAGCGTGCGCGAGACACTTCGGTATTCACTTGCAGAGAAATTGTGTACTTCTTTCTAGTAGTTTTAGTAGTTATTGTAAAATGAATGTTTGTGTTGGGGTTGGGTTGGTTAAGTATTTAGATTTGTTTTAAAATAAATTTTAAATTATGTATTTTATGATTAAAAAAATTGCATTGATAATAATTTTATTTTGCTCTTAATATAGGAATGCTCCGTGAGATTAAGTTTTATTAAGATAAATTGATAATGAAACAAAATAAATGTTTTGTTTTGATATAATATATGTATATATTATTAGCAGATAAATACTAAATCAGTATGATTCAGAGAACAAAAACACTGTTACACAAATAATAATTATATTTTAAAGACTCGCGAACTGCATTAATTGAACAAGAAAATGGGACTTTACGCGTATTTTTTATAAACAAAGTAACGCCGTCAAATAAGAAACGTTGACAAAGGTGATACTTTGTTTTTAAAAAATACACTATAAGTCCCGTTAAATATTAATACATATATAAGTTTTCGACTCCTCTCATTACGAACCAAAACCGAATTCCTTGCTTATCTTTTCAAGAGACAAAAACTAGCGGTTCAACTGAAGTTTCCATTACACCGCGGTTGTTTCAAATTGTCAACTGCAAGCGTGGTTAGCACACAGGACTAGAAGTTATGAATAATGTACCCGCTTGTAAAAGACGTATTAGGTCGCCCTCGCCAGACGTATGGAGTTTATTCACGACTAAGACTTGAGTTGTTCTTGCTGCAAGGTTCTTTGTTGTTTTGAATATTAATAATAATAATAATAATAATAATAATAAAAAGTGTTTATTTACGGCCACAAAAACATACACAATACAAATCGTTTACAATAAAAAGAACTTACAAACTAAGGGGTATGACTTGTGCATGTTATTGTCGCAGCAAAAGGGTTCTAACTCAGCTGGGTATGTTGCGTCTGGTGACAAACGCAACGCTGGTTTTATGTCAGAACCACTGGAGAGCAACGTTTATATTTTAAAGGAAAATGGTTAAATAGCGTGCTACGTGAATAAACAGTATAAATATATACATAGATATAAGATATGATAATGTGTGTGGATAGCAAATGCAAAGATTTAAAAACGGAATTTATTCTATAATAAGGTTTAGTATAAGTAATATAGATCTATTTATATAATATTAAAATTGATATATTATGTATTATAAATTATAAATTAAGTGTCCGAGGGGCAATAGAAGGAGCACCCGCCTCCAACTGCTGGCAGAGCAAATGTTCCCGGAGATATCGTTTAAATTTTGGTTTAGAGGATAATTGTCTTATGGGTGGGGGAATATTGTTCCAACACTTCGAGGCGGCATACCTAAAAGCTCCCCTGAAAGCGGTGGTGCGATGGCGAGGCAGAACAAGCGGCGGTACACAAGCACGGGTCGATTTATGTTGCTGGGATCGCCATGTCAGTTTCCTAAATAAATATTGCGGTTGTTTGTTTTGAATAATGTCAAAAAGTAAGCAACTGAGTAGCAGTTTTTGTCGAGATTCAATATTTAATATGTCAGAATTATTTAGGTACGGTGAAACATGGGTTCGGGGTGGGATGGGAAAGCAGTACCGGGCGCACGCATTTTGTACACGTTGTAAAAGTCTACGCGTTTTCTTATAAAGGCACGGGCCATACGCTGCCAGCGCATAATTAAGCTTAGACAAAATCAAAGTCTCACACAGCTTTATCCGCATGTCCACACTCAAAAACGCCCGGCTCTGGTATAACACCCTCAAGCGATAAAAACATGCAGAAACCAGCTGCGAGACATGCTTCTCAAAACGCATCCCACTGTCCACCACGACGCCCAGGCTTCGAGCCTCCTCAACCCTGCCGATGACAACGCCATCAATATTAATACTCGGTTGCCGCGATAAAACTCTGGACACCACCCGCTGGCTGCCCAGCACCATGTACTTGGTCTTGGCAGGGTTGAGAACGAGGCAGTTGTCAACCGACCATATTAAGTACCATATTAAGTAGAGTGGTCGGAGTAGTTTGGTTACTTTACCAGTTTAGGCATTCCTCTGGCTTTTGGAAGAATGGTGCCCTTTCAAAGATTTATAGAGACGTCTTTTGCCTTTTAGATGTTTGTGAATTTTTGTATGGGACTTGTGTTAGACGTAACTATGTAGGTGTTTTTATTTAAAAACAATATGAAAAAGTGTGCTTTGAGATTTAAGATAGTAAAGTAAAGTAAATATAATAAGTTATTATAATTGATTAGAAAGTTATATGAGACCTGATTTACAAACATTAATTTTAATAGTAATAGGTATTCACAGGAAAAAGGATTGTAAGTATAAGGTACTTTGATTAGCATATAAGTTCTGATGTGTTACATTTATGTGAAATAACTTTAAAATACTGTTTGATAAAACTTTGAACTATTTTTGCAATTTAAAATCGTTACTCTTTAAATTGCTGAATCGATGACAGTAGCAAAATCGTTAATAAAAGTATTTTTGTTTTAACGTTATTTTACATAGATAAACAAATTTGATCATACAGCCAGGCTCTTTTTTATTATATTTTTACATGTCTATAGTAACAAAAAAATAGAAAAGGTGACCTGGCTGTAGCTATTCATAAATTCAAATGCAGCCTTTATGAAAACACGTCATATTGTTCCATTTTTGATAACGTTCGAGCGAATGATGAAATCTCCATATTTGTTTAATAAGCACTAGTGTATGTGCGGGGTTTCGCTTCTCTTATACTTGTAGATTTTGATTTATCGATTGTGACTAAAAACGTTAACTCACAAAACGTATAATATCTAAACAACTGAAAAGATATTCAGGTATTGTTGAATAATAACGAGATATCGTACAAGTTTTTTTTCAGTATACTTTTGTTTATTTACTAAATGGTAGGGAGCTATTAACTCGTATGGGATGCTAAATATTGTCCTGATTCAGTCGATATAATTACTACGTAGCTTATCTCATAAGATATATTTTACATTTTTAAGTTAAGATAGCTAAAATCAACGAGGCTCTTAGCTGTTATTGTATTTTCTCTCCGTAAGAGAAATACGAGTATTAATTTAACTCATATTTAACTCTGATTTATACGTATTTAAACATCAGTTAGTTGCTGCTAAGATAACAGTAATCTAACGAAACATCCTTAATAAGTAACTCTTGTTGAACCAACTCTCATATTTCGTTTCGGCCCAAACCTCACAGTCACCGTGACAAAGCCTCCCCCGCGTAAAAGGAGAAAAATGAAAACGTTAAACTGAGGAGAAAAGCGAACGAAATTCCGATATCATGATTCTGCTGAACGCAACCAGATTAAATAGACCATTATAATTGGAACCTGTTCAGCAGAACTGCTCTCTAATATACCCTATTATGGTGTTATTTGAACTTACGTAAAGTCATCTACTTTAGTTTTTGAGGTGAGATATATCCTCGTTGGTATAATTTAGAAATTGTTAGTATTGGGTTTGTACTTACTATGATATTTTGGTGACGGGTGACCCAATAACACAATGAATACTATTGATCTCTAGATTTTTTAGTAGAGATATTGTATGTATTCTAAGTATGTACATTTTAAACTAGCTTATTCCTAAATTATCCAATTAAGATTCACTAGTTTGTCAAATGTTATTTAGCATTTTAAGATATAAATTACTCTTCACTTTTAAGTGATTGTAGCAGAGATGAGTGTTGGTACGAAAATAAGTTATTAAATTATTTGTTGGCTTGAGAAAATGTAGGCGAGAATATGGTTTAAAGCGAATACAATGTGTGAAACAAAATGTTATATACTTATTCGTGGCATTGGGTAAACACACTACTTAGCTATCTTAGCATTACTATCGAGGGTGCGTTGACTTATATAAGGTATTTGAGAACCAGATTCTTAACCTCGAAAAGATGCGATTTATCTCCTAGAAGCATTTTGTAAAGGTCTTTTTGTGTTTTTAACTATCATGGTTTTTTTATTATTTAATTAAAATTTACTGTGATTACCCCGTAAGGGTAAATGGTCGTGAACGCGTTTATTTTTAGTTTTTCTGCCAAAATTTGCTTCGAAAAATTGGCAAGTATCTCTCTCTAAATATTCATTCCTCAATACAGAAGTGATCCGTTCCGCAATTACATTAAAAGAACGTAGAGTACCCGCCACATAAGGTGGCAGTAGCCAAACTTGGAACTAAATTTGACGTTTCCACCATTGCGTGTTATTTTGTATGAAAGGTAAATTTAGTATTACCAGCGTTGTGTTTTTTGCCCACTCTTTGTAATTTTTATGTTTGTTAAGGGTGATTATAATAAATTGATTTCTGGAGTTTCTTGTTAGTTCTTCTCCAAGGGTCTCCGCTGAACTTCTTCTTCTCAATCGTTACGCTATTATCAGAGCGGTCGTGGTCTTCATGACGTGGCATCTTGAGCAGCCGAAATGGTTGGTGAACTAACCTCGGTAAAAATATGTAAAGACAATGCTCAGTGCCATGTTTGAAATAGTTTTTTTACATACATACATACACATCACGCCTGATTCCCTGTAGAGGGGTAGGCAGAGATCACGGATCCCCATTTGTCCCGATCCTGACAGACCACTTTCGCTTCATTGACATTCATACATTCTCTAATACACTCTCGGCGGTTATAGGTACTCCTAACGTCACCTTTTTTCAATATAGCGTCTATCTGACTGTTACATATATGTCTTATTAGGCCGGCCCCTACGTAACCGCCCTTCCACTTCACTCATATATATTCCTTTTGTCAATATATAGTTTTTTTAATTTGTACTTAGATCATAAAATAACTTTCATAGAGAGCTTATGATAGGGCCTATTTTGAATAAAAATATTTTGACTTTTGACTTTGGTATATTAATTTGTTTTATTTGAGTTTATAGCTCTGCAACCAAAGATCGTTACAAATGAAACCTCAATATAATGTATCGAGCCGTATGGCACAGTGAGTGCTAGTTTTAGCGTGTTTACTGGCAACACTGGATTACGCGACTGTGGCGACGCCTCCAACTGCCACCTTATGTGGCGGGTACTCTAAACTCTTTTTTTAATAAAAAAAAACTTCCCAAATGGAAAGGTTTTTCATAAAGATAGCATAAAAATCTGCTACCGATTTAACTTTCCATTTTATGACTTCCATTGACTGATTTGTTCCATTTACGAGCCATAAATCCTTTCAATGGATTCAATCAACAAAAATGAAAACAACAGATATCGACTATTCGTTATTCACGATTCAGAAAATAGGTTGTATTAGGATGGAACCTTTTTGGTTTAATTTACGATTATTTTTAAAATGCCTACCTACTTATTTAATATTTTTATATACTAGAATAATCCCTTTAGGAGTGGCATAAATATCACTTCAGTTATCTTTTTTATAACAGTCAGCTATCGAATGACTTTATCATGAAATTTTATTGACAGGTTGCTAAGTCATCACCCAATAGATTCTATTGACCCTATTCACTTACTCACCTCCAATGACAAGACATAAATTCTAATAAACCTAAAATTCTGATAGTTTTATAGGACAATGTAAAACCATCGTATCATATACGTAGAGCGAAAAGTCACTAACGGACTTAATTACCTAAATTGAGTAATTAATAAGAATCTGCATTTTTCATTCTTTAATAAGATTTTTTTATACCTTAATGCTGTAGTTTTAGTTTTTTGTAACTTAATTTACTAATCATATCGTACACTATACACAATACGTATATAAGTACTATTTAGTACACCGCTATTGCAGAAACAAGCACGCAAACCTCTATTACCTACCTACCCTGCAAGAGTTAATGCTCGCGAAAGTGTTTGCCTATCCTATGTTATGTAGCAAATAAAATTTTAAAGAACCACGTTATCCGTAGCAGCATTCGTAGACGCAATTTCGAATTTCAAAATACACGTGGTTCGGGAGCGCGTTGAAAACCTCATCTCTGTGCATTTTAGTTGGTTGAGTTTTCGGGAATACCTCGGGCGTAGGGTTGAGATAGTAGGGGAATGGCCGACGACAAAATGCAGTTTTTAATGGTCTGCTCCGGGTTAAAAGGGAGTTTATCGCACCTAGCACCGAGTCCATATACGATGTAATGTGATTCAACATGTATGTATGTTGTGTAGGATAGCTTTTTGCACTGGAATTTTGTCAAATAAAGAGAACGATAGTATATAAATACATTTCTATTATATATTATATAGAAGTCAAATATAAAATTGAAATATATAAAAAAAAAATTTGGAGAAGTTTAGTTGTGATCTAGGATCCCTATTTCCCTCGATATGGGCTTATTATATACTTTAGCTTCATTGCATCAACAGATCCTCATAGTTACTCTATTGTTATAGCTAGCTTTAACATAAATCTAGAATTTTTTTGATAATACAATTTGCAATTGCATAAGGGTGAATTTTGTTTTTTTTTACAAGACTACGAAATTTGGTCAAGTATCTAAAATTAATAGAAAACTTCAATATTTCATAATAATAATATAAAACAAAGGCTGCTCTCATCTCATTTAGATTCACAGACTAATTTCAATAACATAGACTATAAATAATATTGAGGCAGACACAGACTACAAAGCAGGTGATTTGATTAGATGAATACTGATCAATATTTCATAGACTTAGTCTATGGAAATACTATCTCTATCCTAACATTATCACTACATAGTATAAAACGAAGGCAATTTCTCTGTCCCTATGTCCCTTTGTATGCTTAAATCTTTGAAAATACGCAACGGATTTTGATGCGGTTTTTTTTAATAGATAAAGTGGTTCAAGAGGAAGGTTTATATGTATAATAACATCCATTAAATAGTGGAGTAGGCTATATATTTTATACCCGTGCGAAGCTGGAGCGGGTCGCTAGTCAACTATATGATAACCATATAGTAGTTAAGTCTTGAGCCAGTTTAGAACGTAAATAGTTTTGCTTCTACTTAATTAGTGACTTATGCTCAGTATTGTATTTATTACGTAGAGGTCGGCCTAATAGGACGTATGTCGGTCAGATAGACGCCATATTTAAATAAGATGTCGTTCGAAGTACATAATAATATGTAGTTCTAACGTCATCTTCTTATATTAGAACCGCCGAGTGTGTATAAGGAGTTGTATGAGTGTCAATGTATGTATGTATGTATATTTATAAACTCGATAATAATTGTAAATGTGACTAATAATACTCAAAGAATATCTTCGATTCTTCACACATCCTTAAGGGATAGAGATTTCTCAGTTTTGTCTTGAATGATGCATTTTGGTAGTAATATTAGATTGAAATATTATTGGTGATGCTGATTCCTATAACCACGGAGAAAGTGTACGAATGTCAGTGAAAAGAAAGTGGTTTGATAACAAAGAAGTATAATACTGCCCATAGTCTTATATCCCAAAAGCTTGATATATTTTATTAAATTTCCAAAGCCGCGTGTGACAGCGTCGACTTTAAAAGCAGTATTGCCATATTTAAATTGTAATTGAGTCAAAGTTTACCTTACGTTGCCAGTGCAAACGTCAGAATAAATAAATAAATCAGGAAGTCGTTGGACGTGAACCTACTCATCTTTATTTCATGGCATTTGCGCGCAATATCCACGCTTCACGTTCACATCAAAAGGCATGTAAATGCATGCGATACGTCAAAGATATGTCACTGAATGTCATTGCTAGAGATGGGATTCATGTTGAAAGTAGGATTCCCGTTGTCGAGATGGAAATAAGATATTCGTTAAGATATTTCTAAATTGAACCTTATATTGTACAAATATTTTATAAATACAAACGGTTCACCACATATATTCGATGTATACTATCTGATTACCACGTGACTTTGAGGTAGTCATAAAGTCACCAATTCTACAATTATTGCCATAGATACTTGAATTTTCGACACTCCACAAGAGGTAATGATTGTAAAGTGTATTTTTTATTATGAATACATCCATTCATACCTGTGAAAATCACTTATCCCTTAGTCGCCTTTAAAAGTCAGTTAAAAGTCAGTCAGTAACGAAATACTATTCTTAGGCAAGATCATGCCCTTCATATAAGACTGAGCACTATCCAATATATTGAAATCTATTATCTCCGAGATATCTCGACGTCTTTCAGATCATTCATAGTGACTTAATGTTCCATACATGTTCCTTGTGACACGGTTCTTTTATTTGTTGTGACAGGTGTGTAATAAGGAGTAGTGGAAGGGAAAATGGATGAATGATAGTAGTTTGACATTTAGGTATTTCCTCTAGGTTTTCATATATTTTAGGATGGACATTACTTAAAAGATGTTATTTATATTTTTTCGATTATCTTTAGCTGTTGGAGGCAAAGATTTCATTTACTCTATGACTTATAGTTACCTCTTCATGTATATTGTGTTGTGTTAGAGATCCCGCCACATAAGGTGGCAGTAGCCAAACTTGGAACTAAATTTGACGTTACCGCCATTGCGTGTTATTTTGTATGAAAGGTAAATTTAGTATTACCAGCGTTGTGTTTATTGCCCACTCTTTGTAATTTTTATGTTTGTTAAGGGTGATTATAATAAATTGATTTCCGGAGTTTCTTGTTAGTTCTTCTCCAAGCTAGGGTCTCCGCTGATCTAACCTCGGTAAAAAATATGTAAAGACAATGCTCAGTGCCATGTTTGAAATAATAGTTTTAAGAGATTCGCGATTTATACTCATGATATAAGATATAAGGGTGTGTATAAGATTGATTGCAGCTGTGGGAAATCCTACGTCGAACACACTAAACGGTCTATTGCGGACAGAGTGAAGGAACACATAATATATGATAATATATGTAATATATAATAAGAAGGATAAGTCCCGTTAATTATTAATCATGTTTGAAATAGTTTAATAAACATATTTTGACTTTGATATATTAATTTGTTTTATTTGAGTTTATAGCTCTGCAACCAAAGACCGTTACAAATGAAACCTATAATGTATCGAGCCGTATGGCACAGTGAGTGCTAGTTTTGGCGTGTTTACTGGTAACACTGAATTACGCGACTGTGGCGACGCCTCCAACTGCCACCTTATGTGGCGGGATCTCTACTCACTCCCGTCTTGATAAGCTCTTTAAAAAAAACATGTATTTTATTATAATGAACAATACCCATAAGGGTTCCGGTAAATGATAAGAGACGAAACCTTTTTCAGTTAAAAAAATATATGTATATATTCCTAAAAAACTTTTGGGAAAAAACACGAATCATTCAAATGCCAACTAACAAGAAAAATAAATTTGTTTCTCCTTTTCTTTCCTAACTAATGCGCCATTTTAAAGCAAGTAATGTTTTCACTTGCAGCAAAATCAACACTTTTGAAAAGTTTTGCAAAAGTGTGCAACTTAAGTCTATTACATGCATTTGCCATTCAAATAGGTATTTGCGCCGCGTTTGAGAAATCCATTCTAACCTAAGGCTAACGCACACTGAACCAACTATAAGATTCATGTTAGATCATATCTTGAAAAAAATTTATGTCTCAGATTCAAGCCCTATTTAGTCCGTTATTTAATTAGAATGTTATAGCTATCTTAGTTCGAGGTATCTCATCAAAATAAGCTAGGTAATTATTGGTACGTAAATTGCTTAAAGAAAACCAATTTATTATCAAATATCTTTTATAAAGCCATCATGGGCTTGTCAGTATTGCTAAAACAAGGACTATTTTTGTCTTTACGGTTAAAAAAACATGAGTGACAGGTATATAAATTGTTGTTCGGCATACATACATATACTTAGCCTAAATCTCCAACTAAGGGGATCAATAGGATCAAAGACGCGAATAAATCTAAGCACGTATATCGTTAGTAGGTGTGTCCCAACCCTAAGGAGACATCCCACCAAAGAGGTAGCTCCGGGGCAACATGCAAACTTCTTTGTAGTGTAAGCGGATTTTTTATTCTGCGCCGGTTTATCACAAATGCCGGGGGGCGTTCAATAAAGGCCGTTACAGATGCGGCTGTCTTAAATTTGGCTGAAAAGAATATTTCCCATTCTTATGTTTTAAAAACTCTTTGTGCAATATGTTGATTGACAGAGCGGAAAACGTATAAAAAACTTTTATGTTTCATATTATACTCGTACATTTCTTGATTTCTATTCAATGCACTGACTTATCATTCAAATAACATATAAATAACGCCTACTAGTATCCGCAGAGTGGTATGCAGATATAACGGAACCCTGGGAAATAATTTTTGATTTATTTCAATACATCTCCTCATACACAGGCGACAATTAGGTACTAGTACAATATGTTTTTCAGTTTGTGGCACATTTGATCGTCATTCAACTTATAAGGCAGACCCCTACGTAACAGAATTTCTATCACATCAACATAAAACATAGAACTTCTTTTCGTCTATATATTATCATACATAACATGTCCAATTATCGTCAAAACCATTATTACAATAATAAAGTCCCTTACTGCACTGGAATCATGACCTAGCTATTTCCCGTTTAATCGTCGAGACCTAACTTTCAGCATTTGAATGACTCATCATAAACTCAATTAGGAAACAGTCATAAACTTCTTAGCCTTTTGGGATTAAAGCAATATAATAATTCTATACTGTCCTAGTCTGGAACCTTAATAGAAAGCTAATTAGTTGCCTTTCTTTTTGGTTTGTTGTAAAAAGTGACTAAGAAGTAAGATGAACAAAGCCTATAACTTGCTATCGGGTCTCTCATAAGCGATATTGTTAATAAGTTACAAGTATCTATGACCGCCGAGTGTGTATGACGAGGTGTGTGTATGTCAAGGAAGCAAAATTGATTTGTCAAGATCGGGACAAATAGGGTTCTGTGATCTTTGCTTATTTGTATGTAGGGAAAAGGGTGTAGATATATTTATGACTAAAAAAGTAATTTCCATATATAGTTCGGTATACTTTACGTCTATTATGCTCCGTGTGTGACGACCTCCGTGGTGCGATCGGTTAGACACCTGAACGCTAATCGTGAGGTCCCGGGTTCGATTCCCGGTAGTGGCAGAGTTAAGAACAACGCTTTTCTACTGCTTTCCAGTCTGGTCGTTGATTATATATGCTATGTATGTATTTATCTATGTATAATATGTATACATTTCTTAAATACACGTTGACTAGTACCCTTAACACAAGTCTTATATGTACTTACCGAGGGGCTAGTTCAATTGGTGTAATAATGTCCAAATATTATTATTATAGTTACAGCTTAGTTCAATCCTATGCAAATTTTGAAGAATAACCAAACAAGTAGCTACTTATTCTATTTACGTTCGTAACCAGCACTGAATTGTATGTATGTTTATTTATAATTGGCTGCTTAGGTTTATTACAGTCAATAAAATGTTTTACGGCTGCGCGATATTTCGGGTTCCAATTCTAAAACGGTTAGTATTATTATTACAGCTTTAAGCTAGTCTGGTATTTAGGGTGTTATTAGCTGTCTTTCTATCCAGTGTTGTTAGAGGTAACTAAAGAGCTAGAGTTATAGTTAGTTAGAGTAATAGTTAGTGAAACAATGAGGTTTGTTGAAGCTAGTCAATAGACTAGAAAACGTTCAGCGATACGTTATATGAATTCTATCATAACTCCGATAGACTTATAAGTTAGTGTAGTATCATCTTATCTATTTCAAATTCATTAAAACTTTTGTATGTATATATAAATATTGTATGTTTGTATGTTAATTACCTTAAATGACTTTGGACCTCAGGACATTTAAAGGACTATCGTAAAATATAGCTAGCTACTTTCTTTCCATATCATTTTTTCGAGTAAAATAACTAAGCTTTATTATCCATATTTACCCCAGCTCTGTACCTCTTACACCATATTGGAAAGGCAGCTAGTTAGCGTTATTTTTACGTCCTAGACTAGCACTGTGTCGGGTGCGATACAGAACAAACGCGATGGGCCGGGTAAAACTATTACCGGTATCGAAGGCTGTCACTCGCCAGGCGGCCCAATTAAACGCTGAGTTCATATAGCGCAGTTTATTTGCACTTCATGGCACCTGCGGACTTATTCTGGATTTTGCGTAGGGATTATATAGCTAATGTAATTGTATTTAAAAGGAGATCATCAGGATATGAGAATGTAGAGTGTAAAGTAATTATGTTGAGGATTATAGAATGTAAAGTTAAATATAATATTCAGTCTTCGGGAAGATGTATTGTATGGATGATATTAGATACGTCATATGATATATATAAGTATAGTCAGTTCCCTTAAAAAGACAGACAGAGATTAGGTATTTATGTTCTTATACCCATTTTATTTAAGTCTGAATATTCTTTATATTATTAAAAAATCGTTATCTAATAAGACATATTCCAATACTAATTATGCCACTACGACGTATCATACCTTAGCCAGCAAATAATAGCCTCAAAACAAATCTACCAAGCAATTGTGATCGAATTGAAAGTACTTGTTTGAGAATCGCCCCCGGTTAAATCTTGAGACGATAAAATGAAATAGGCGTTTCTCTTTTCATTTTCTTCTCACTGTGTTGGCGTGGAAAATTGATTGGTCGGCAACTTAATCTTTACGAGGCGTTTGCCCGACGTACCTTCGCAACGTTACTTATCTAAACAACACCCTTATTCAATTTAGTATAATAGCGTTTATCATAACGAAAGCGAGGTTAAACAGTTTTGTGTTGCGTAATATAATTATGAAGAATGATTAATATAGAATATATTACGTATATATTATAATAGTGCACAGTGCCAGATGCGACCTTAATATAATGTGAACGAGTTAAACGTCGTAAAAGGAGAAAGGGAATTTAATGGCTTATAGGGTAGGATCCTATTATCAGCTATTAAAAGCTATCAGCCTATTGAAAGCTAAGGATGTTTTTAACAGGAATAATTTCAGAGATTTTTATGGACTAGTAGTTATTATATGAACGAAATATTACATTCGCTCGAACGTTACCTAGCTCTAAGTGTGTGTTAGTTATAAGTTTAGTGTAAGCAAAGCACAGTTCTAAGGGCATCCTCTGGATCCCGTTGCGAATGTCTGACCCTGATTGTTTTTTCCCGTTCCGTCACCAATGTAACAGGACGAGAAAAATCAAATCCTGACAACGAACGTGTGGCTCAACTTGGTAAGTGGCAAGCGACGCGCCGCGCCTCACTTTTCTCGTTTCCTGCAACTCACTCGATGCTCACCAATTGCAATCGACTTCTTCACTCGAGCACTTTAACTCTGGCACCCTCACGCGCGTTCAGGAGACGGGAAGTAGGCCGGCTGAGCTGCCTCCTGTCGATCGATGTGTCACCGCAACTCGTATTGTCTCGATATGTGCTAGGGCGGGCGGCGGCGTCGCACGCGCGTCCGGCCCCGCCCCCGCCGCTTCATTGTCTAGATATACTCGACTGATTGCGCCCTTTCTGTTTTTTGTTGACATCGTCTTACCCACAAATAGGACGAGAAGAACCAACTACTTATTACAAATATATGGCTGTCATTGGTAAGTGTGGCTTATAAAAGGGAAAAACTAAACACTTGAATAAATCTTTCCGATCCGTTACGTTTCTTGGTCTGTTTTCTTTTCATGTTTTCAGTTTGGAACTTTGCCGTTTCGTTGAATGTTTCTTTCTCTGCAAAGTTCTCTCTCTTATCTGTTGAGTTCGATTTATGAGTTGGCTTCGCATTGTGGGGCGTTCGGCAGTTTCGACACTTCTCTTTGCTATGTACTGTACGTTTCACTTTCGAGCGCAGGCCGGGGACGTTGGCCGCCTTCCAGGACCTCCCTCCGAGTAGAGCCTTCCGAATAGACCCGATCTCGTAGACGCAACCCACCGAAACGACATTAGGCCTTCACCTACTGCGAAGGCTCCTCCCAAGCTAAGGC
This sequence comes from Leucoptera coffeella, assembly GCA_030578115.1. Taxonomy (NCBI): domain Eukaryota; kingdom Metazoa; phylum Arthropoda; class Insecta; order Lepidoptera; family Lyonetiidae; genus Leucoptera; species Leucoptera coffeella. The sequence goes on along the minus strand of JAMBLF010000105.1, from coordinate 399,389 downwards.
TTCCTAGAATAGACAGAGAATGCTAGGTAGAGTTGGAGTAGTCTGCCGTGTGCGCCACAATGCGATTATAAGTCTATGTTCCAGTGAAAATCGTTCGGTTTTCCGAAATGTGCTTGACGCGAGTGCCCGTTATCTCTCAGCTGATATGTCAGTAAATGTTGTGAATGCACAAAACATGTCAGTTCAAATTCTATTATTATATTATGCTCAGTGAGATATGCTCACTGTTACGATTGCACTCCCGGTTTTCCGCTCCCGTGAATATATTATGTTTGGCAGAGTTCGGGCCGTAGCTTAATTTGAGATCTTTTTCACTCTCTGCATGGCCACGGAATGTGTTTGTTTCGGACTGACGTAGCTTTGTTATAAGAATGCGATCTCCATGGTTGTCGATCAAGTCAACGAATGAATTTAAAATGGTCACCTCAAATACTGTTTAAACTTTTCATTTTTATTTCGATTTTATGTTTTACTTTATGATTGGAACTTTTAGTTTGTCTCCTGATTGGAAGCTAAATTTTGTAAATAAAATATTATTCATTATTTTATGTTAACCGAATCATAAATCATAGTATAAATAGGTTTTTAATATTCTATATTTAAAACTTCAACTAATATAGCATTTACCATGGCAGCGCTTTACCCTTTCCGACAAAATTAAAGAACTTTTCATCCTCTTTGAAACATTATTTTGCATCAATTTCTTGTATGATCTCTGGTAACATTTTTATTATCTTACCCTTCTTGGTTTTCGTTTTAAATAACTATTGTATTTATTTTACAAATAGTAGAACATACAAAAAATGAGTGCAAACTTACTGTTTTTGAATGCTTTCGTCTGCATGTTTTTTATTTCTGTAATCTTTGATATTTATCGAACTTCAAGTGCAATTTATAACTGTGTATTCTCCGTTAATGAATGGAATGTCAAGTATATAAGTTTTATAAAACGTTTCAATCTATAATATAAATATCATTATTAAATCCCTATGCATAGAGTATTGCGAATTCCAGTAGGAATTGTAGAAATGCATGAAACATTTTGGTTAAATATTTAGGGCTTCACATAATTAATAAATTGCATCCATATTTTGGCAAATACTATTCGTAGTTATATTTAAGAATACCTACATACATTCGCGTCCCTTAAACGCCGCGATAAATTTATATGGCTAAAGTCAATGTGTGTCTGTGACTAGCTTAGTCAATGTGGGATTGATTCATTCTAAAAGTCGAAAATATAAAATTATATATTTACTGCAAACATGGCGTTAACTCTGTGTAACCGTGATAACTTTATTAAACACCATCAATCAGGGAAATAACAACAGCGATCCAATTACACTTTTTTCTCTGTTAAGCGTGGTATTGGTATTATGATATATCCATAGATAGAATAGTTGTTCTATTCTCATTAGCAGCCCTTGTAATAGTGAAACATACGTGGGCTGGTGAACAAAAAAGATGCAAAGAAAAAGAGGATACTAAAAATATTATAATAACTAATGGACAATGAACTCTTAATATAAAGATTATACAACTTCATCATAAAAGAAACTTTAAATTGAATGAATAATGTTAGCGTATGGTAATTATTGATAAGTTAACGTTTATAATATTATTATGTAGTTATTGTTGATCTATTGAAGTTTTTGTTTAGCACTTGATGTTCGATTATCTGTACTTGTATATAGTAGAGCTTCGCTTTAAATGTTGTGTTTCTTAGATCGTGTCCTTAAATTATTATTTTTTCTCACTTCTCAATCAATTTCTTCTGTGTTTTCAGTTATTTGTGTTATGTAATTTAGTAATAATTTGTACTTGTTAAGTTGTAAGGGGAAATGTGTTTGGGAAAATTTTTACGCAGTTTATACAAAATGGCGGCTGTATATGTGTTGCTATGACAACAATTATTATCATTTACTTTAATTCAAATTTCTATGTTCTTAATTAGATTCGACGCTAATATTTACTGGTTGTTTAAGTGACCATATAATTCCGCCATTAAATAAATTCAGAGATTGCAATGGCAGATTACAAGATAAGGCTTTCGAATATAGTTGCGGGGGTTGTAATTCTAAATAAAATTGTTTTATATATAATATAATTGTTTACTTATCATAAGACACAAACACAAATTAAGCACTTTATATTCTGCCATTGCTTTCTCTGAAAATTTTAATAATATATATTTACCTGGATATTTTTCTATGTATATGGGCCTCTACTTAAAGGTAAAAGTGGTTTGAAATGAGGCAAATTGTATTTCACAGTGGGAAGGAAACGTCTTATAAAGGATAATATAATGTTATACTATTAAAAGCGGTGAAGGGAAATCCTGTGAACAATCGCATACATGTTTCTGTAAATCAAGTATTACATATAATTTCTTTGTATTATGATGTTTTTATGTTGGTTCATCTGACAGATTTAGAGTGAACGGTGTGATTGTATTTATTTATTGCTGATCGTTTGTGTAGAGAGTATTTTATGAACATTGTTTGGATGAATGCGTATGTTATTTATTTTATTAATTAGCAGTGTTAAAATAAAAAAAAATATTATAAGGAAACCGATTTAAATACGGGGTTCTATATTCAATTCCAGCTTCGTTGATAAAACTAACATGTAAAAACACTTCATAAATCCATATACAATATCGCAATACCAAGATGGCGACTGCCAACAATCTTGTCAAATACCAAACCCACACTCACCATCAGTTCAGTAACGAGTTTTCTCCCAGTCATTAACAAGCCATTGGCACTGAATCGAATTCGATCTCCGTATAAAACGTATTACTCTGTCAGTACAAACTTGTTGAATGTCCATTTATTTCTCATTAGGACTTTTTTGCCTACAAAAGAGTTGAAACTCATTGCTGGGCACCTTTTTGCTGAGTCAGCGTTACCGCCGGCTGTAATGAGCCGCAGCTGTTGCCCAACAGAGTTAAGTCGGAGTTCCTATTTTAAAATTGTTCCAAAATGGTAATTACAGTTCGAATGGCTGAACACTTTGTTCGGAATTGGAATTTATCTGTTGTGCGGACAGTGTGGCCTTTCATAGGATAGCGTGACAAAATGATTGTTCGAATTCGTATGGAAAATGTGTTTTAACAATATGAATTGAGGTTGATATAATGAGAAGCGTATGATGAATATAAAATAATGTAGTTTAATGACAGTTATTCTTTAATTACGATTTGTTTGCACAAACGAAAGAATAAAATTGTAAATAAACACAGGTTACCTATGTATTCAAAAACCACGGTCAAACCCGCGTAACTTGACACATGCTCCGTCGGCCTATTTATCTAAATCTAAAAATCGACCTTCATAAACTGTAAGTACCAAATTCACTCATACCCATCCTTTCAAACCACAACAACTCATACTTCAAGTCTCACCAATCGCACCTCTGTTCAAAACAGTTATCAATTACAACCCAACCCAACCTTCGTAAGTCGCACCATACTAAGTGAAATGTCAGGGGCCGCCGCATAAATCGTACCAACTCTTACACTCCGAAGAATTGTTTACACAAACACGGGCGCAAGTGCCAATATAAACAGTTTGGCGAAGAGAGAAATGACTCCCAGTGCCTCTTCTGCACAACTTATTTTTCCTAGCAAAGCACTCGAGTATAGTTACGTGCCCCCAAGGGCCGGTTTACACGTGTTTAGTTGACGTTGTCAATGGATTGGATAATATATCATAGATATAGGATAAATATATTTTTAAATGTGGATACATTAAAAAGTTTTATTTGATGTAGTGGTGGTTAGAGTGATGTTAAATGTACTTGGTGTTGCTATAGAAAAGTTGTGTTATATAAAAGAATAATCATAAATGTTTTGGAGTTTTATTGGCACAGTAGAACAATACTTTCGTAAATAATAACCCTAAAAAAATATGAATGGATTTTGTTACTTTGTTAGTAGTTCTTTTATGTATATAATTATTAAAAAGTTTAATGATTTTTTACACTACTGAGATTATTAACTTATATATTATATATCCGTTATTTAAATGATACATTGTTTTCAGTAAAAAAATAAATATTTAAAATGATAACAACACTGTCAATAACTCGACGACGAAACGACAAGAAAATCAAATTAGGACACATAAAGTTTGCACTAAATACCTAACAGTAATTACTAAACAGTAACGAATCATGTATCCAGAGTCACCCTTGTTATAGAAATAACTATCCAAATACTCATACACGAGCACGAGCATATTCAAAGCTCTCAAACTAAAGTGCAAGTAAGCACGCCCTAACGAGAATCCAGGGCAAGTTTTGTAATAACAGGGCCCCAAGTTAAGGGCTACACGAAACTTGTACCGTTTTGTCTTTATCTTAATACACGACAAAGTCTAACTGCTACGGAGAACTCGCTAAGAATTCCCGTACTACGGATGCCGGTTTTATTTTGTTATTTATAATATGAATTTCGGCGGCTGGCTTGCCGTGCTACGTGCTCGCGAATATGTTTTATTAGGCATACGGCGTGCTCGGAATGGTATTAAATGGAGGACTTATTGTTGGTACGAATTCTTTTTGGATAGTTTACCGGTTTATTGTACAAGCAGGTCGCTCAAGACTGCTCTGTGAAAGAAAACTGAATATCAAGGTAAAATTTTATTCAAAAACAAAACTTCTTACTTTGTTTACAATATACTGCTTAATTAAGTAATAGGGGTTGATATAGATTTCCAGTCAACCTGAGGACGATTTTGTCCTAAAAATTTAAAACAACCGAGCTTGTTGGAACTAATTCACAATAATATGTACCCCACATCACACATAAGTTACTGTTTAAAATGGGTGTGAACATTTACCTGACTTAAATAAATACCGCAAAAGTAATAGTCGAATGACAATATGTGAAAAAGAAAAAATCTTTTTCGCAATGACAATTTTATTAAAAAAAGTTCCGACAACTTTCTAATTTAAATTTCGAGTATGTTCCTTTACAGTTGGCTTGTCAAAAATACTGACAGGCACAAAGTAGACAAATAAAATTACCGAAAGCAGTAAAAACAAGATGAGAAAAACAAAGACATAAAATAACAATTTCCAGCCCTCAACCAACCCTGTTTGTTTTCGGGGAATCAGGGATGCGTTAAACATAATTCAGCTCATTTTCGTCAGACATATTTTGAAATTTACTCTGCTGGATTGAAGTTCTACTGTGAAATATTATGAAAAAGTCACAATTAATATACGGAACCTCCAGGTTAAATAGTTTTATTTGTAACTTGAATCGGGTGGGGACTAAAAAGATTTGACCGGTGTCATGTTGAAAGACTGGTTCTCCTTTAATTACCGAATTACAGCTACGGGGTTGTGTAATTACTACTTAGATGGGATACCTCCTAAATAACCGTTTGTTACTAGTACATAGTAGTAGTTAAGGTATATTCCAAGGAATTTCAGTACTGGCCATACATATAACTGGGAACTATTTACGGCTGTTACGTTAGTCACTACATATTAGGTAAAATATTTGCTTTGTGTAACGACCGTTAGTTGTTACCTGGTCATTTATCATATTTCCTGGAGGTAAAATATAACATATGAAAGAATAAAACATATAATAAAATATGACATAACATATATACTTAATGTAAGTACTAATTTAAAATGATAATAAGAAAAAAATAAAAACATACGTGAATTAAAAAAAAGAAATGAAAGTGAATTTAATTAAAAAAGGAACAACTTGTTGATTATCTGCGGTAAACTTTTATATTTTAAATTTAATATGACATCCTTCATATGATGATCTCACCTGAATGTTTGTGTGCTCAGCAAAATGAAGTCAAATATCAAACGCACAAACATCGTTATTTCTAACTCATAAATTTCGAATGTAAAAAGTTATGAATGAACTAACTCTTTATGGCTTGCACAGTCCATTCCGACACACTTTATGATGACATATGCACTGATTTCGGTCCATTTGTCATATGGGAACGATAAAATGATAACCACAATAACGCAGACCACGTAAAAGCTATCGGTTTTGGCTCTGTTTTTGTTATATTTGGGATAATAGAGGTTTTTATGAAGTTATAAATATATGACGACGTTTTGTGACTTGTTTGATGAAATTCGCGTTTTATGATTTGCTGATTAAATTATGTAACGGTTGAATTATTTTTCGGTTTATTGTTACTCCAATTCAAATTACAAATATACACAACTCTTAAGCTGGAATTGAATAAAAACCTTTACCTTTCCTTGTAAAACCATTTAATTTATTTATGACTTTGAATAAAATCGAATGTGATTACAAGAATGGAAGAAACTTAAATGAACGAATGAAAGTAAGAGCGTTTTTATTGAACGAATGAAACATATAAGTATGTTAATATACAAGTATGAATATAATTTGTTTGTGCGCTGTACCTGTAATTATGCATGCCTTCTCCCAACCTTCACAACTGAATACATACAACCTAACGGTAAACATCTACCTTTAAGGACTCGATTTAATCTGTTTTCATGTATACAGGAATGGCACGACTACAACCTACAATGGAACGAATCGGAATACGGCGGAGTGAAGGACCTCAGAATCACGCCGAACAAGCTGTGGAAACCAGACGTGCTTATGTACAATAGGTGAGGTATACAGGGCTGGTAAACATGGTAAACACTCGGAGCGGGTGATGGTATATATAAAATGAGGGAATAGTTAGTCGGGTTTGGAAGTTGAGTAGAATGTTTAACTAATAAAGATTATAATGATATTAACTTTACAATCACTAATGAAGTAGAAAAATATATTATAGGATAGTGAATATAATGATTAATAATACTCTTAAATCAACAAAACCGTAAATATATTACCTACATAGAAAAAAGTCTGCGTCAATATTCGTGTGTCAATTCCTAAATAAAGACATGTTCTTTACCCTGAAAAGATTAACTGGTACAAAATTTCTTACGATTTTATCATCAGCTACATATATTTTACTATAATTTATCGACCCTATATGAATATGAAGTGGTGTGTACGGCAATGGTAAAAATTTGCAGACGAAATGTTTAGATTTCATAAGTATCAGTCAAAGTTCTTTTAATTACTACTGAAAAGTTACTGGATTAGATGGGTACTAAAGACTATAATTTATTTTGGTTCTTTAGTATGTACTTAAGAATCTTCAGATAAAATCGATTAGTCTTGCTTACCTTTAATCTAAAGAGGCCTAACAATATATTTTCTTAGTAAGTTCCTTACAGTCCGATTCACACGTTCCGATAAACAATATACAAAAAAAATCGGTCGATTTCGATATGATTTCGAATTGAATTCGGATAAAATTTCTGCATATCTGAAGTATCATTAACACATCTTGAATGAAACTGTAATTAGAGAATCACAAATTAACTCTTTTAGTATATATTAACAAATGTTCCTCTTTCATAGTAAATAAATAGTTTAAACTCATACTAATGATCAGACATTTTAAAGGCTGCTCCTCCTGCAGCTAGTAATATCACTGTACATATGTAAAGTAAATTTCTCATGGTCTCTCATCCTTCTAATAATGTTCTGAGTAACCTTCTTATTTAGAGCTAGTATAATTTTATTAACAAAAGCGGCAGATTTCGTACACTCATAAAAATCGGGTCGGTTGGTATGAAACAGGCAGGCTAGGTGATTAATTCCCAAACAACCGTCCAAGAGGATAGAAGTTAGGAGAGTTATCAATAAATGACTCGAAGTTTGTCGCAGCGATCGATCGCTGGGGTTGAGACTCATTTTGAGCCTTCAGTTGGCAACTTTAGCTACAAGTAACTTGGAGATAACGGCTTAGGAAGTAACTGGAAAAACGGTTGTTTGAAGCTCTTTATGTTGGCTGCAATTTGACGACCGTTTAGTTTTATAGAAATTGAAGGGATAATCAGCCTTTTTATGGCTTTTTAAGTAATAAACTTAAGATATTTACTTATGTAAATAGAAATACAGAAACTATGAAGACAACAATAGAAGTACAATAATTAAAGATGTCACATTATAATTCATAGATGAATAATATTATGTACTAGGTGTTTCTGTTCTTTTAAGTCATAAAAACAGTTACATTAAAATAAAGTCTCACATCAACAGCACGAGAAAGTGCTTCAATGGAAGTCAAAATGTCACATATCAGAGTCAAACGGAAATTCGGACCATGTAGGACATTAATTTGACGTTTTTGTAAGTGAAATTCAGTGACAGTTACTATTTTCGATAGTAAATTGTCGTTTCAAACAAGATAGCGTTCTGATTCAAACTTCGTGCCCTTCAAGCATCACACGATGTTTGTTGCCAAAATATTCGTTTCCAGCCAGCCAACTCAGCATGTAGGTTAATAACATGGAGGTGCTAAATTGGAGTGCAACCGAACGAAAACTGAACAATTAACCTAGCAACCGCTGATTTACGGTCGCTTGCAATCACCTTTGTTTGAAGCAGGCTGTTCCTAATTTGAATTAGTGCCAATTAGCACTGAATAGAAATTAATCGCCTGAGCAACATCAGGATAGCGTCAAAGCAGGCTTAATTGCAGGCGACTGTAAACGTGACGTGTTTAGCGCCTTTAATGGCCGCGCACTGATTTTGTTAAGATTAAACGAAAAAGGCCGAAAGCTTCAGCTGTAAAGGGAGAAAAGTTTAATGAATTTGTGAATTAAATAAATAGAAAGAAACTCGCTTAGCTAAGTGCATACGATAAAATAATATGATTGTTTCTTATGTGGTATTTGTGTTCACATTACTAAGAAACGTAAATCGAGTAAAAATATTCTTAAAAAGTGGATCAAACAATTCAAATTTTAGCAATAATAGACAAATACGCCACGGCCTCAAAAACGGAAATGTCGTAAGTTTTAAGACATAAAACATTCAGGATCATTAACGGAAGAGGTTGAAGTGTTTACTTTTGAATGAAGTGTCCATTTCCGTTACAAATAGTGTTTCTATATCCACTGGAACTCACATATTAACCAAATAGTCAGAACCTTACGTGACGGGTTGAAAAAGTGTTAAACCTATCACCGATTAAAATCGAGGCTTATAGACTATCTGTGCTCTAGATTTTTATCCAACCATTAGGCTTCGGCTTTCCGTTTAAGCAACGTGTTGGTCCAGTTATCGAGTTCAATCCGAAATCCGATTGCGTTTTAATCGAGACAGCTCGACAGCTAATTGGGGTGGAAACTTTGGATTTATTCACGTGTTGTTATAAAGTCCATCTAAACTTGCGCAGTGTGTTGAATTATTCAGTGGGCAGGCTTCGCGAGGGAAAGCTGACACCTTATAGAGTCGTTTCGTCTAGATCAAAGCGCAGCCTTTGTTGATCTTGACTTAGTGTTGCGTATCGTATCGTGTTAGGTAGGAGACACATAATTTAAAGTATTTTAGTCTGATATGCTGTCTAACTATTGGGATTTTAATTTCGTAAAGGTTTTTACAAGAAACTTTCATAATAATGACGATATGCCAGGTATAACGTGTAAATTTATTTCATGAAATAATAGTTGTAACAACTAAGTACTTTAACTAATATTAAAACACACAAATAACGACCATAGTTGCTACGTATTTCGCAATCCACGTGTCCATGTCCGCAATCATGTAGTATATAATTTATTGCCGTATCAACCTACTTACACCCACATATCACCCGACGTGACAAGTAGTGACCCTTAACACCAGTGCTTACAGACACTGACTAATTACGATATATCATGAGGAGGACAGGTTTCTTCCCTCACGGTAATGATGCTTGCTCACATACGCATATAAACACTGTTTTAGTGCCTTTCGGGTAGATAAAACTTCGGAGTCATTATAATATTTTTTTGGATACTTTCAGCATAATGTCGTAGTAATGTTGATATTTATATGGACATAGTTATTAATTTTATTTAGAAACAAACTTTTACATAAAAGAAATAACAAAATTTACAATATACACTAAAAGAATGGTAGCTAGCCTATCGCCAAATAGATTCCATCTACCCATAGTCCCTTAATTACCTTCTACATCATGCCAGAAAAAACTACAGTTAATTAGTATTCTTATGTCTCAGGTTGACACAGGTTTTAAATAAGCATTTATCATTCTTATGTGTCAGGCTAACACGGGTTTTAAATAATACTTAACACCTAATTTCTCTCACTATAACCAGGACCCTATTATAAATGACTTTAGGTCTCTAGGGCCGGTTTAGAGGTTTGGCGATGTGCCACAAAGTGCACCTGCGAGGTTCAGAGTGGTTTTCAGCGCTTGGCGTGTGTGGAATATTCAATTGGATTGGTGATGGGTGGTTAGGACATCGTTCATTAAAGTTTATGTAGGTATGCAAAGATTAGAACGATTTTTTCTGATACATCTTTACTTCTATATAAGTTACCGTGCTAGGTATTAGTTTTCAAAAAAGACATACGCCTGTAAAAAAGAAAATATGTCTCGAGTAAAAAAAAATATATTTAACAATAATTACTATATCCTGTTCATATATACATTACAGAAGATTTTTAAATCTATTATACAGGATATAGTTTTAATAATGGTTATTATATATAGTTTAAATAATAATTATAATACACAATAGTTATTCCCAATCAAAGGCAAGTAGAGATAATGGATCCATAACTATAATATATAATAACTAATATATATGTATATAAATACCTTTTAGTTTTAATATCCATGCATATTGACCCATTACAAGCACTTATAACCGTTCTTTAATAGCCAGATTCATTCCATTCAATGCCGAGATTAGCCTAGGACATTTCGTCAATTCATAGCCCGTATCTTGCCATAGAAACCTGAATGGGCCAATCCAATGGCTGGGCAAACAACCGATTCGCGATTCGCTTAAACATCGGGACTGACTGTCTTTCATCGCATGTTTTCCTGAATTCGGCTATTCATAGGTTTTGAACGGGTTACACGGGAGCATTGAGCGTTTGAGACTCTGGTGATATTTTAATGGTTTCTGGATGATTTTATTTTCTCTATGTTGTAGAAAAGAAATAATAGGTTGAACGTTCTGTTACTAATTTTCAGCAATAAGTAAGCCACTTTCCCGTAAAAATATTTTAATATTTCTTATATATTCCTACCAGATTGTAACAAAACAGAGTGCACGTGAGAGACTCTTGCGATGAAGTTCTTCCGTTTTGTCTGTGTTCTTGAAAATTTTCAATATTTATATTCTTTTGTTTCGCGTTATATATTCTACAATTCATTAGTATAGGTGACATTTTTACCTTCATAAAACGAACTCCTTCCAACATCTACTACTATTTCCATTATAATTAATCCAAGACCACCAAAATTAAACATGACCCCGTGTAAGATCGCGAAGCCTTCACCCACAAAGGCTGTACAGGTGCCCTTTGTGGGGCTTATGATCGGCTGACGTGGCGTTGATTGATAAGGAAAATTGCCAATAAATATTCCTTCGAAACCTCCAGTCGTTGCGGGGGTGACTGATCGATTCAGTTTATTTTAGACGTACGTTGTCAATGAGAGGGAATTGATTAGAGTTTTAAGTTGCCAATGTGTTTGTGTAAAGTACTTTTACATTCACACGTCTGCGTCCTATCGATTTTCACCTTGAATGAGTTTGAGATATTTCCTTCGCCTCTCTCACATCCATTAACGTTCTCGTGCATGCTCCTCTGTACCTCATACCACACATAAACGCCTGCCGGTAGAGAAGTATTGCCAGATTTATAAGTATATATTATTCGTGGCATTCCTGTTACTATTCTATTGTCTATAATTTTACATAAAAAAGGATAATAATTATACCTACTCTAAAAAGTTGTGTATGAATTTGTAGTGTCATATATACCTTGTTCCGTTTTCATACATTTATAAATGGAAAAAGCTTTAGCAGTTATTTACGACGTACTTTGTACCATAGTACGAATCTCATATGTGCGGAGCATTATGTGTGCAAGTTGTGTTTAGAGTACCCGCCACATACGGTGGCAGTTGGAGGCGTCGCCACAGTCGCGTAATCCAGTGTTGCCAGTAAACACCCCAAAACTAGCACTCACTGTGCCATACGGCTCGATACATTATATTGAGGTTTCATTTGTAACGATCTTTGGTTGCAGAGCTATAAACTCAAATAAAACAAATTAATATACCAAAGTCAAAAGTCAAAATATTTTTATTCAAAATAGGCCCTATCATAAGCTCTCTTTGAAAGTTATTTTATGATCTAAGTACAAATTAAAAAAACTATATATTGACAAAAGGAATATATATGAGTGAAGTGGAAGGGCGGTTACGTAGGGGCCGGCCTAATAAGACATATATGTAACAGTCAGATAGACGCTATATTGAAAAAAGGTGACGTTAGGAGTACCTATAACCGCCGAGAGTGTATTAGAGAATGTATGAATGTCAATGAAGCGAAAGTGGTCTGTCAGGATCGGGACAAATGGGGATCCGTGATCTCTGCCTACCCCTCTACAGGGAATCAGGCGTGATGTGTATGTATGTATGTAAAAAAACTATTTCAAACATGGCACTGAGCATTGTCTTTACATATTTTTACCGAGGTTAGTTCACCAACCATTTCGGCTGCTCAAGATGCCACGTCATGAAGACCACGACCGCTCTGATAAGAGCGTAACGATTGAGAAGAAGAAGTTCAGCGGAGACCCTTGGAGAAGAACTAACAAGAAACTCCAGAAATCAATTTATTATAATCACCCTTAACAAACATAAAAATTACAAAGAGTGGGCAAAAAACACAACGCTGGTAATACTAAATTTACCTTTCATACAAAATAACACGCAATGGCGGAAACGTCAAATTTAGTTCCAAGTTTGGCTACTGCCACCGTATGTGGCGGGTACTCTATATATAGATCTGTCTAAATGACATCTGTCAACACGTTTAATTTACCAGAAAACTTCCAACACCAAACAGTTGGACGGCAACATGGCAACATTATCTGTCTTCGGAACTGATTTATTTCCAAGTTCCAGTAACGAATGTTACGTTCCTTTTTAAAAATGGAACTCGGTTCGCGAAGACACGGGCTGTTTTTCAATGTGCAAAGAGTTTGCGAGCAACGAGTTTGTTTTGCTAACAGGAAACTATTTTCAACATGCAAATAGGTTATGTTAGTGTTTGTTTTTATTTAAGGATATTGGTTCTGTGTATTCAGCCAATATGTGCATAAATAATTTAACATAATGCTGAATGTGATATCTTTGTATTCTATTTATTCTAAAACGGATAAGTTAAGACTAAAATAGTACAAACCGTAGTACCTTATACTACGATATACTCGTAGCATACAATTTCAACTATAGTAAAAATTCACCAACCGTAGTAACCGCATTACCCGTAAGCAATAGCTCGTACTACGAACTTCCAAGCTAAGAGAAAGCACCCGTTCGTAGTACAAACAAAACGTTTCCCCGGTCGCCGTACATTATGTTAATCAAGTGACATTATACATAATGCATGGTTGTATGTAAATAGTCGTTCGTTATGAATTCAAACAGTCATGGTTGCAAGGCATAATGAGGTTCACGCGAATACCTGTCTATTGTAAGTGTTGGAGGCTTAATAAGGCGAAGGTAAGGTGTAGTTTGGCTTACCTAAAAGGTGTGATTTAACCTCTTGTCTCTATGAAATAGGTCCTGGTGTAGAGACATAAACATAACTTTATGTTATTTACTTTCTTTTTGACGTGATGTAGGAGGTAACTTAAGGAACTAGGAATAGATGGAATTTGTTGATTGATAGTCAAACAGCCTCAACACAATGTGAAACATTAATATCAAGTTCCATTGGGCAAAACAGTTACAAAGCCAATACTACGTTTTCTCAAAACATGAAAGCACTTTAACATTACACAAAATGAAACAACATTAACCATAACCTGCCAACGCGATTCAATATCCAACAACCGAGAACCCAACTAACGTATCACGAAACACCGCTGTGAAACGTTGGCGCCAACACTGTTGTTGTTGGCCCAAATCCAAAATCGTTGGTCGGATTAAATACGTGTAGCTTTTAAATCAGTTACAGGTTGTCGGATTCTGTGAGACTTGGGTTTCGGTCTGTCTATTCAGCCAACGAGACGAGGACACACGGGGTTGCAGCTTGGTGTAGAAATAAATGAAATTGAGAGGCAATGAACTTAGAATGTTAGAATAAAACGTATGCATTCGTTCATAAGAACATTTTAAATATTGAAGAAATGTAAATGATTAGTAAAGGATACATGTTTTATTAAATAAGATCTGCGGTCTCTTACGATATAGAGTTAAATATAAAGAGAAGGATTTTTCTTAAATTTAATATCAGAAACATGTGTCACAGGTAGGTAAAAAGGCTTCAGATTTGGTTAGTCTACATTTTAGGTACCTTTACGCAACCACCAAAAGATATCATCATTCATATATTGAGAGAAAAGGTCGCTAGAAAATTGTTTAGCAATATCCTAAAGGTAACAATTTAGCGCTTGTCACGGTAGGTATTAACCTAGTAAAAACTTAGGATAATTAACTATACTATACTAAACTAACTAATAACTACTCTAAAATACCTCATTAACCCTCATGTTTTTCTACAAAACTTTTTCCACCGTTAACCTAGGTTACCAGTGCTCTGTACTTTAATTGCATTACACATGACAAGTGATGTCCTACTATAAATTGCTTTAAATACTACCCAACACATTGAAAAGGCACTTGTTGAATAAACATGCAGGGAACATCCCGAAAAGTAGTAACGGGAATTAGCCACCCCTGTCTGTTAAACAGCTGTTTGGCATCACGCCAAAGGTACGTTCACAGTTCACGGATACATCTGTTACTTCGGATTCAGGGGATCGTGTTTTGTAACACGTCCTTAATTCAATTCAGAAAGGTGGATGTATTTGTTCGGGCTTAAGATAACTGGCTCTACAATTGCGAGCATGGACGCGTGAATCTCTGACTTAGCTATAAGGCTTTGTAGGCTTGAATTTGTTTTATGGTTCGGGTTTAAATATGGCTGTGACCAGGGCTATATAGTGGGTGTATTATTGTCTGGTAAAAGGACTTAAAAAGAACGATAACTAGCTATCTTCCATCCCGATGTGTCTTAGTGATTGAGTAAATGGCACAATTGAAAAACATTATGAAGAAGTTTACTCTGCCTACTCCTCTACAAGGAATCAGGCGTGATGTGTATGTATGAAAATAAATATTTGATTTATCTTTATTATATTTAATAATATAAAACATTTTAGTTTATATTTGTTCAAATGTTACCTATGTACTACAATAATATATGGAACAAATAAGTGACTTCAAAGTTAAAAATTCTTGATTTTCCTTTATCTATTAAGTATGCTCTAATTTTATTGACTCATTTTTTATATACGACTAGTTATGTATTTATATTACATTTATTTAATAAACATGAAATAGTATTGTTATCAAATTACACATTGTCATTCATTACTTAGATTAACATATCTAGTTTTGCAATCAGTGAAACAAATCAAACGAATGAATACACTATGATGCAATTGGTAGTATGTATTTGCTTTGGGAACCGAACTAATAGGAGGCTAAAAGCATTGGTTTTTACCTGAACTTGGTAAGCTTTTACCCAAAAAGCATGATTTTTGCCTGCCCCTCAATGTAGCTAGTAGTTAACGACCCAATAAACTCAAACAACTCATTTTATTACGAAAATATTATAGCACTTTTTTGTTTTGGTTAATGTTATGACGTATTTTAAACTTAAAAGTATACTTAATTTTTGTATAATAAATTGAATTAATCATTTTTATAACGTTTTCAGCCTTGTGACAACACAGTAGGAGAGCCCGACATTGCTTATTAGTTCTTGGTAGTTATTCTAAGAAATTATAAGCCGCGAGGAGTATCTCCTACTCAGTGTTGCCACAAACATAATAACTACTTGACAACGAGTCGCTGATTTGAAACACCACGACACAGATGCACTTTTTCGGCTTAAAACCTTTTTTTTCAACCTTTAACAACATATACTTAACAACTGTCATATTAAAATATCCGCACATTTTATTTCATGTCAGATCGACGCCACACTTTAATTCACATGTAGTAAACCATGTGTAAAACGGATATAATAAATTATTTTGGCTGATAAAGTGCGTTTGTGAGGTTTAAAACTGGCAACACAGATTAAAATGCAAATGCGAGTAGCGAAATTTCACTTGATTACAATCACGGTGTATTTGTCTGTGTTGCCAGTTAAATAAATGTAGTCCCGATGAAACCAGAGCACTTAAACAGAAATATAAACCGTTTACGAATTTAATACCTTTAAAAAGTACTAATAAAACTTTTATTTATATAAAGCTTTATTTTTTACTTATAACTAAATAAATATGATTACATCTTTGCTCAGCACACAACATTTTCTTTTCTACACCTTAACTGACGTGTATTAAATCCGAAAGGACACGCTTCCTTTATATAACCGCTCTCACATAAAATATCTCTTTAATAAAAAGTTTTTTTGTTGCGGAAAGGACGCTTTGCTATTGAATGGTCTCATTTTCTATCAAAGACATCCTCGGTCTTGAGCCGTTCAATTTGTTCGCTTCAAATGAAGAGGGATTTCAGCAGTTTAACTGAAATCGGACTTATGCTGCATTCTGTTTCTAAAAGATACCATTTTTAGTTTCCTAAACTAAACAATATTTATTTAGATTGTAGATTTAAATATTTTAGATTAGTATTTTTGTTTAAATCTTTCCAAAGATAAGTAATATTTTCTAATAATAAAAAAAATCCAGAAAGAGGATTTCCATTGTTTTACTTATCATTTCAACAACTTAAATTAACAAAATGTGTACACAACATATACACAAGCCAGGTATACATTAAGAAGTGTTAGTAAGGTTCCAAGCCCCGTAATTAAGCGTTGAGCCTAGATCTCGATCTAGAAGCAATGCTGAAGCGTCTGTTTGTCCACGGTAGTGCTGACGAAGGTTTTGACGGGACGTACCAAACCAATGTGGTGGTCAGAAACAACGGCAGTTGCCTGTACGTGCCCCCCGGCATATTCAAGAGCACATGCAAGATAGACATCACGTGGTTCCCATTCGACGACCAGCACTGCGATATGAAGTTCGGTAGTTGGACCTATGATGGGAATCAGGTACTTAGACTAGGCTCGATGTTAGGACCTCAAGTCTGTGTGTCTAGACATAGCTCACTGTTTCATCACATTATGCTCTTGCTATGATCTCCTAGAATAATGTTTTGATCTTGGTTGTCTTGCTCACTTAGGTAAAGAGTGAGCGGGATGTAAACAAGGTGGAAACTGTTATTTGAGAGGTCTTGGTAAGGAGACAGAACTACAGTCATAGCGCTTTTGGTGAATGTGTATACAGTTTTTCAATCAGCTTTATTGAAGTACCCGGACTGGTGTAATAATGTAATACTAGTACACTTAAACTTGGCAAATCATGAAATGATGAAGAGTAAGTATATGTAAGAAATGTGAAAAAGTAATGAAGAGTATGTGTACAGTAATAAATTAAAGGGGAACTTAGTATTTTAAAAAAAAATTTAAACTGTTACTTTGACTATTACACGTTCCAATGGTCCCTTTATCTCTATTTAAAGGGTTGACAGACGTGTGAAGTATATTTCTGTGTAAGCTTACAAATTTCGACTATAAATTCAACTTTATAAAAATAGCATTTCCTGGTTTCTGGAATTCAGTAGAACAATTTGAATACTGTTTACATATACCTCTTGAGGCTATGACTGTGTTGTTTCTGCCATATTATCGGTGTGTCAAACCTAATGCATAAAGCTAGGGTTTCATAAATAGTTCTAAGTATTATAAGGTAAATAAGTTTACGAAACTAAGGTATAGGTGGCGTTAGGGTATCGTAGGTGAATAGGGGTGTTAGGTTAGTCAAGGGAACCATGTGAGAAACCGAAGGACCTCGTCCTAGTTTTGTATGTACTATTTTGCATGGAGCGATTGATCCTCCATGAGACATGGTTAAATATGTCCAGTTGACAATTCAAATATCAAGAGTTTCCTGCCATACGGATTGCATTGTGGATTTTATTATCTTTATAGTTATCTAATTTTTTTAGCTTATTCCGCTTTGTTTTTCTAGCTGTTGCTTCTAAGCTTATTTTTTTTTTGTTGTTGCTGCATTTTTTTTATGTTCGCTTTCTTATCTGATATGGCAGTTCAGGGGTTAATGAATTTCGTAATACCCACCTAAGCATGACCGCTTTTCGAACATTTTTTCCGACTAATCTTATGTAGATTGCACTTTACGTTCTTTTCAAGGTTCTCACATTTCCCTTTGAAATTTTTACTGCATTTTTATTCCGACTTTAGTGAAAAGATGCCTCGTGCGGAGCATGAATTTATGCTTACTTACCATAATGTACTTACGGAATACGTACAAAAAGATAGTCTTCAACTTGCAGAGTTTGCCAGCATGTGGATCTCTTAGGATTTCACCTTCATATCAAAGTAGTTAGTCCGCTTGATTGCAAATGACGCCTTTGATGTGTTTTCGTGATAGGTCTTTCATCTCGGGCGTAATTCCGTTATCAAACTCGATTCATCTCGAGGCATGGAGATAGATTAAATTAGCTATGTAGATTTGAGACCTTATTGAAATTGTGTGCCCTCATAAAATTTTCCCCCTGACAGCTGGATTTGGTGTTGAAGGACGAGGCAGGAGGTGATCTCTCCGATTTTATTACCAACGGCGAGTGGTACTTGATAGGTGAGTGCGGATTTTATGCCTTCACATAGACGAAGCGTCTACTGTAAAACTTGATACAAATCTTTGTTTATTGGCGCCAACGAGCAGGTGGGCGGGATAATCAAGATTTTGGAATAAAGAGAGAATCTCTTCACTAGATTTGTTTTACGTGGGTGGATTGAACATTGGGAATAAAATCCTTTTAAAACACAAATATGACGAGGAAAAGAAAGAAATATTTTTTCAAGAGTTGGTAAACAACTGCTATGGCTAAGGCAGAAAATTACGACATGTGGTATCTAATTAATTATTTTGTGGTAGATACTAAATTTTTTCCAAAAATTTCGGGTGATGTGTATTTCACATATGAATTATCATCGTGACAACTTATACGGCTTATTATGACCCAAAACTATATCATAATTTTATTAAACCTGATTCCTAAAATCTACTCCACCTGAAATAAACAGGGTTTCTGAACCCTACTTAAGCCTCAATTCCTATCATCCTAATAAGATATTAGTAAGTGATAAGATATAAAATAATCGAAACCCACATAAACACCGTCATCACAGTAAAGTCCACGCCACACGTAATCCATTCATCAGCCTGTATCAGTCCACTAGTGGTCATTGATCTTCTCAAAGGTACATCACAAAACCTAATCACTCATGTTCCTCATCCAAACACTATCAGACCCTCATTAGGTCACTTCCACCTGACAGATAGCGTCCTACACTATAGTTTCACTATAACGTATACATTACAAATTCTTCTACCAACAGGAATGCCTGGCAAGAAGAACACCATCACATACGCCTGTTGTCCAGAGCCGTATGTGGACGTGACGTTCACCATCAAGATAAGAAGGCGGACGTTGTACTACTTCTTCAACCTGATCGTACCTTGCGTCCTCATTTCTTCCATGGCACTTCTCGGGTTCACTCTTCCACCTGACTCGGGAGAGAAGCTTACTCTAGGTTGGTAGTGTCATATGAGAGTCTTGAAAGACATACATAATATGTAAAAAACCCGGGTAGTTGGCCAATTCGTTGAGTTAACATTCGTTTTATTACTTGGCCAATTTGTTCAGCTGAAATCAGTTTGATGGTGCTTGTATTACAACGCTCTCATATTAATGTTTGTTTGAGGTTGATATACAATATTATAACGGGGTTAACAAAATGTGGAGCAGTAATAAAAATCATGAGCTTATTTTAATAATTATGTTTAAAATTTAAATTTACGGATTGTGAAGCATACCTACTTCAAATTTAAATTTGTTGATTGTGAAGTATAGCCACTAAATCAACAACATAATTGGCCTTTACTACTAAAATTCATCTTATCTTAGCTATGAACATTGAAGATGGTTTTGAAACTGATAACAAAAGAGGATAAGATGCTATCTTTAGATACTTAATACGCCTCTTACGACATGAGAACCTAAAGTCTAAAGTAAACCCTTATTGGGGCAATATATTCTGCAGATATAAAGTGCGATTTCATTCCAGGAGTGACCATTCTTCTCTCGCTGACGGTGTTCCTCAATTTGGTGGCGGAGACCTTGCCCCAAGTCTCCGATGCGATCCCTTTGTTAGGTACACTCACCACGCCAGGTCCCTCGCCTGACAAGTTCCGTTTGCAATCTACATACATGATGTATTTACATACATATTAGGTTATTAAATTACCATACACATTAAGGCTGATTCCCTGTAAAGGGTTAAGCAAAGATCACGGATCTCTATTTGTCCCGAACCTGAGAGACCACTTACGCGTCTTTGAAACTCATACAACTGCTCATACACACTCGTTGGTTATAGATACTTCTAATGTTACCCTATTTCAATATGGCGTCTACCTGAATGTCTTATGTCTTATTTGATTATATTTTTTTATTATTATTTATATTTTGTATTTCTATGAGTCACATATGAAAAGCCATGTGACATACACAGCCACATTATTTTCACATAAAATAGAGAGTATAATATTAAAGAGAATAATCTTTCTATTAAATATAAGGATATGCATTAATAGTGCAGATCTTTAAAATAACATTATTTAATACTCTACAAGTTATGTAAGCTTATACAATTTTAAGATAAATTTTGTTCACTAAAGTTTGACTTATAAGTTAAATCACAGACGAAAATCTTACAACAAAACAACTTACCACAATATCATTTCCAAGAAACGACACAACACACAATTTTTACATTCATATACATCAGGAATTCCTTATTTTCAACGTCGCAATACGGTTCAGTTAATTCTATATAAAACAAAATATGTATTGACGTAATTACATACAAGTTACATGTTGCGCCTTTGCTGTCAAAATTATCGTGGGAGTTATCAATCTTCAACGGTTACTTGTCAGGCGCCGCTTTCCTTCTTTCGTCTTTTCTCAGTGTTGTATTATGTTCATATCTTTCTATTTTTACTTTGCGTTCCTCGTCTCCATTAATTTCAGTTTTACGTTCAGATTTAAATCATGTAACCATTAAATCGAGTCGCATGCTTGCACGTTAAATATGATGTTTTAATATAAACAAATAATAAAATTTATAACATAAATAAATAAGTAGATGGATTAACTAGATTTTTTACTATTGGAATCGATTTCGTTGTTTATAATAAACATATTGTCATTAAATTGAATTGATCATTTTCTAGCTTTTCTATATTTGTTAAAAATTTATGTAATGTAAAGCATGGCCTGTAATGTTTGATTTTTGTTGTTCTCTTGAGTTTACTGGTAAGTACCCTGAAGGAATTGTACCTTATTATTTAAGACGTAATCGATTCCATAGAAACATGTTGGATACTTGGAGGCAGGTGTGAATTGAACAAAGTGGTCAAGCAACCATTTTTACTATAAACAGGAAATAAATAACCGAAATAAAAGCATGCCTTTAAAATTCCTACTTTATTTCATCTTCTTTACGTCCTTATCCTAACTCAACACGACACAAAGACTGGGGTCAAAATTGCTGCAGAATTTGCATAAAAAACAACTTTATTCCTTATTCATCTAGATTTGTGGTTGATCTTTCCAGGTGTAACAATTCTACTGTCGCAAACTGTATTCTCCCTCTTGGTTGGGCATGTAATAACAAAGACTTCAGAGGCTATCCCTCTGATAGGTGAGAGCCACGAATTCAAGAATCAACCTCCGCCTAAAAGAGCAGTCTAAAAAGAACGTTCACATTAAAGCTAAATTAGATGGAATGAGCTAAATTAAACCTTTGAAAGAAGTAAATACACTAAATTTATAAAATTACGCTTTGCCTTGTACAAAAATGGCATTCTATTTTGTGATAGACATTTAATGCTCTCATTTCGAATTCCTACATTTCTCTCTCTGTTTCACGCTATAGATTTATCACTGAAGACGACATTTCCAATGGCTTTGTAGAAAGCATATTTCACTTACGCCCACTATAACAATTCCTGTCTCACTAAACCTATCTTGTCTCCCGTTGAATTTCATTTCCTATGTTCAGTATTAGTTTCTTTCAACCGATTTTATAACCTTTATTTTACTTGGCTATTAGCTTTGTAGGAGTTGAAGTAAAGGTTTTAATTGGAAAACCGATGCGGGTAATCGATTCTAGCCACTCCAAGTATCCAGTGGTCTTCATTCGAAGAGACCTCCATAATGAGATCCATTTCGATATTTGTCTAAATATTAAATTAATTATTTTGTACAATTTAATAGTAGAATAGTAAATTACTTATTTTGACGATTTATAATAGATAGTGTATTTAAAAGATCTTTTATTTTCTTTCTTTAAAATCTTTTATTTGAAACAACCATACCCATTTTATTCAATGTAACATTTATTGGTCGTCGCGTAACGTCGCTCATGAGACTAGAACAGTATAGCCATATTAGGCAATTAAATTAGAATGGAGGCAAATAATATTATCTTGAACACATTGTCTACTAACAAAATGCGGTGATGTGAACGTGTTTTATTACTAGAAATTCTTCTTATTCTTTAGTAACGTTTTATATCTTGTCATTGTTTTTTTATTTTATGGATGGTAATGATTATTAATTACATTTAACTAACAATGACTAATGTTTTTTAGCACTCAGTGTCGCCAATTCCTCATAATGACGTCATTTCACCTCGTATTTCTTTAAAATTTTCCTCGTAAGCCTCTTTTGTTAGCGGAAGGGTCCTAAAACCTCTTATTTATCCGCCATTCAAAAATTTGCGACAAAGCCTGTTTTGTCGCTACAAATTTTATTTCTGATTGTTCCCAATTTTCCCTGATCGATTCGATTTAACAATTTTCTCACGTTTTTTTCTAAAAAAGGTGATTTTGGAATTAGAAATGGCTTAATACGTTTCAATATAAAAAAGGCATTTATAATTTGTTAATAAATTGCTATTAGGTTAACCGCATTATGAGAATCATGATGAATATTCATAAGCTCATACCGATAATGATATCAAAGAAGTAATTAGTATCAATTGAATAGCATGTTCAGTAGCTAGTGGTTTAATTTATTTTATGTGGAATGTTGCTCAAATCATGACACTATTATTATAAAGAGATTGTTTGTGTTATAGTAATTGTCTTTGTGTTTAATATGATTTGAGTTTGATGTTAGGTTATAAACAACATAAGTGGTTTATTTATTTTTGTTCATAAAACATCGCTATTACTCAGCATGTATACTATTTATGTATAAATATTTATTGTGCTTTCATAATGTTTGACGTAAATAATACAAATGAAATGTGCAGAGTTGATTTAAATAGTTGACAAATTATTTTTTTAAGTTTACTTTCTATTTACCCCGATTTTTTAACAGTTATAATACGATTGTGATTCTATATACTTTCTATAATTTTATAATATTGAATGTTTAATAGCTAATTTTAAAGTACCTACAGAATAAAATAAAGACGATTTTAGCTTGTTGCACATTTCAGTTGTATGCTAACTACTAATGAGTGAAAAAATTAAGACACTGGGAGATGACGTAATTAAAATAAATGCATACATATACTTCCATTGTTTTGTACTTATTGGTATGAACCAAATCTACTGTAGATCATATCTGCATATCATAGACTATCACCTCTGCATAGACATTTCCTAACATACAATTTTGTATTTACCTCATCGTATAAGTGTCTTAATTTTTCCCACCCAAGCTTACAGTTCAATTCAATTCAACTTACTAATTCAATTCAATTTCCCAGGTACATACTTCAACTGTATAATGTTCATGGTGGCTTCCTCAGTGGTACTGACAGTTGTCGTGCTTAACTACCACCACCGAACAGCTGATATCCATGAAATGCCTCAATGGGTAAGTGGGTGTATTGGTAACCAATATATGTTGGACGCAAGTTACTTACAATGGCTGTGAAACTGTAGGTCAATTTGAATTGGTTTAATGATGCAAATTACAGTGTAAGCTAAGGTGATTTAGACTTCGTTTATTGATTAAGTTAATAAGAATAAAAGTACCAACGATTTAATAGTAATAATGGGCTATTGGTTTTAACTTAGGATTATTGTTTATTTTGATTGGGCACTAAATATTATTTTAGATACCAGTATCTAGTGAAAGGTGATTGAGTGTGATTAAAGTTATCGTGGTAAAACTGGTAGCACTTCGTGTTTCGGACTACCTTAAAAGTGTTCATGGTCTTGAAACTTGTATGTTCTCGCATGTTTTTGTTCTCTGTTAACGTTTATATATCCCTTACAAAATGTACGTTATCTCGTAGGCATAATATCTCTTTAGTCACCATTTAAAATCACAATCTACTTCTCGACCAACAACCAATACTGTTAAGCCTCACACTACTGTCTACCCCAAGGATTCCGAGGCGCAAGTCAGTTGAAAACTAAATGAAGCTAATGCCTCGATTACCCCACATGACTCGCAGAGCCTCGGAGCGGACGGGGACAATAAAAATAGTATAGGAGCGCCCTTGCGGACCAATGGACTTAGATGTCTATGTATAAACGTATGTAGATACGTCTAGAATGGCCTAAAGGGTAAATAGAATAATAGCTTGACATGGAATCAATCGTATTGTTGTGGCTGGAGAGAAAGACGTAAGAATAAGTATATAGATTTAAATTCTATAGCCCTTTAGAGATTTACAGAACTTTGGATATTTATAATCTGTTTGAGTTCTGAATAGCCTTAGAATAAATAATACAAAAATTCAGATTATGGTATGTAAGCCTTTGACTACCCCGTAAGGAGTATTTCAAAAAAAGCGGGGTAGTCAGAGGTTCAGGTGTCCATCTCCACATTTGCGAAGGTAATAATTCAATGGTCACCTCGAACCCACGTGTTGACCAGATAGTCAATACTCAAAGTGACAGATGGTAAGCCGTGTTGCCATTTACAAGCACCAACTATTAACTATTCGGGGAAAAACGTAGTATTCAACGCAATTCGTAAATGTATTATTATTACTAATAATGGAGTATTTATAGGTAACTGTATGTTATGTGTATGTAGAATATATACGAATAGGAAGCTAAAGGCATTAGTCTGCAAACGCTCCGCCGACTAATCCAATAGTGATTGCATTTATAACGTTTTAATAGGTCCAGACTAAGTATGGGGAGACGATAATAGAGTTATCTAGCTGCTTTTCTGCTTGGGTATAAAAATAACATTGTCTTTTGAATGTTGTTGCTTAGGTATATGTTTTTTTATATTATTAAGCCCAGATTTAAGCTTACTGTTCGTGTTTCATCGAAGTAGAAGAATTAAAATTAGTTCCAAAATTATTTTTTATTATTATTGGATATTTATATACATTGTCCAGTGCTGTCCGAAACGGAATATATATGTAATTTCATTATTTCCTTTTATTACATTTAAAAATAGAATAGATAGATTTTGATGCATGTTTTTGTACTAAGTTCCTTTCGGGCGTACATAACTATGGAGAAATACAAATCTCCTCAATCGTATCATAGTTATCAGCGTATTTATTGTGATTGTATTCATATGAAATATTTTGGACAGGATTCAAGCCCACAATAGATTTCACTCATCTCTAGTCCCTCATTCACCTCTCACGACATCAGAAAACGATGTGCTAATTAACATCTCAAACTACCCTAAGATTATAATAGAAACTAATCTAACACGTAAATAGAATACAACCATACTACCGCTTACTAACCAACAAACTTTGTTGACAGATAAAGTCAGTGTTCCTCCAGTGGTTGCCATGGATACTGCGGATGTCCAGACCTGGCAAGAAGATCACCAGGAAGACCATCATGATGTCCAACCGGATGCGGGAGCTTGAGCTGAAGGAGCGGTCGTCCAAGTCTCTGCTGGCTAATGTGCTGGACATTGATGACGACTTCCGACATATGCCCACGGCGCCCAATAGCACGGCTTCTACTGGGAATTTGGGACCTGGGTAAGTGGCACGAAGTCTGTAGTTACGTTATGAAAAGCTGCTTTTCTTTTTATTAAGTGTAGTAATTTACTGTAGTAATGTGCTTAGATCTGTTATTGATAAATAAGTAGATCATTTTTTTTAAATTAGTATCAGCAAACAAAATGAAATAAAATAGGTGTTTAGACTGGAGATGCAGATTAGTTACAACTTCAAAAGAAGTATTAATAATTCGTATTTCCATACTAAAGAGTTAACGTAGTTCCGATTTCAGATAATTACCTCTATTTTATATGTACATATTTTTACCAGTGTTGTTCACGACATGTTCCTACTTTAGCATCCAACTCTCGTGGGCTAAAAAAATGTGATAGGTATACATGCATTAACAAGTAACTACAACGGTGTTTTGGCCAATCATGCTACGTTTCACTTGCTAACCTTTATCTCTCGTAACATGTGGTGAAATTCTCTTCTTACACAAATACAGTCAAACTTATACTCTTGATAGATAGGTTTCCTGCCCTTGTTTTCTTTACATCATAGATATCTAAAACATAAATTAGCTTTTGTGATTCCCAAAGTAGTTTTCTGTACCCAAATACGTACTTTCGTCCGTAACCTTAATATTCATTTTGTTGGAAACTTCGAAGGAATTCGTAAAACATTTCCCCAATTTATTAGCGAGTCTCGTAAAGAGAATCTTTGAGCCTCGTTATTTATTCACGATGTCTCATAAACATCGACCTACGGAAATATAAGAAGAGCTTTATTAAGAATTTCCTTTAGTCTTTGACCATTTGGGTCGATCGATTTCCTTTGTGTACACCGTGACTGTTTGGACTGTAATTACTTTCGAAAAATATACAGCGTATATCAGTGTTCAGATTTCGTAGAATTAATCTAAGTAAAAATACGATATGATATGATAGTGTACTTATAACCGCTGTTAATGTATGTATGTAGGCTTATATGAATTCAAATCTCTACGTCGTGTACAACTAACGACCTGCAAACATATCATTAAACTTTTGTTTTAGTTTTTCTTTCTTTTTTAATGTTCTGTATTTACAAGTAGAATATACTTTGGTCCTTGAATCTTAGCCAACTATATCTTTATGATTTTTTCTAAGTAAGGTGTTATACCTAAGAAGTCTCAGGAAACTACTAAAAACTAAAGTTATAAAGCAACGTAAGCATTCATATATGTACGTTCACCAGGAGTCTTAATAAAAAGATATTTAAATACGTAACGTAACTATCTGGTCAACACGTGGGTTCCAAGTAGCCATAGAATTACTACCTTGGCAAACGCGGAGATGGACACCTGAACCTCTAACCTCCACGAGTTAAAGGTCATGAACGCGTTTGTCCTTTACATATTACAAAAGGATCATTACATATTACAAAACGTATCTATTACAAAAGGAAATTATAGTTTTAAGAGATTCGCGATTTATACTCATGATTAATAACTAGCGGGACTTATTACAAAAGGAAATGATTGATGATGATCTATATATTTATATATCTATTTGTCCCAGGTGTTCAATATTCCGGTCGGACTTCCGGCGCTCGTTCGTCCGTCCCTCCACGATGGAGGACGTGGCAGGAGGCCTCGGGGGACACCATCGGGAGCTGCACCTCATCATCCGGGAGCTCCAGTTCATCACTGCCAGGATGAGGAAGGCTGATGAAGAGGCCGAGCTCATCAGCGACTGGAAGTTCGCGGCTATGGTTGTTGACAGGTATGACTGATTATGATTAAGCTGAGATGATATTGATCTTGACCAAGCTAATGAGGATATATACATATATGTGTGTAATCACAAAAGTTTGCAAGCGTGATTCTTATGTGTATGTATAATTGATTATTTTTATGCCTTTCTAGTCTGAGACATACAAATTAATACTAACCAACTCACTTCTCTCTCAAGTCGTATGAGATGACTATTGATAAATAGACTTGATTAAATTAAGGTCTATTAGATTTCTTATCTCCAAAAGGTGATAAGTGGGATATATTTTATGAGTGGTGTTTGTTCCAGGTTTTGCCTATTCGTGTTCACGCTGTTTACAATAATAGCGACGGTGGCCGTGCTGCTGTCTGCGCCGCATATCATAGTACAGTGAACGGTGGGACGCCGGCGCTTAAGAGAGAAATAATTTAGTTGGCATTGTTG
This sequence comes from Leucoptera coffeella, assembly GCA_030578115.1. NCBI lineage: Eukaryota > Metazoa > Arthropoda > Insecta > Lepidoptera > Lyonetiidae > Leucoptera > Leucoptera coffeella. Next base: position 371,013 of record JAMBLF010000105.1, on the reverse strand, counting down.
TAAAATAAATATTCTCATACTTATAATAACGTGGTCGAAACGCACACGTCTAATGTAGTCGAAAGACGCTAAAATAAGTTTATATAAAGAGAAACTTAACGATGGTCTGACGGCCTCAATCGACAAAGGGGGTAAGTTACGAAATCTAGTTTTTGGAGCATTCTTTTAGTTTTATTAAATGCTGCTTGCAAAAAGGTTAATAAATAATCAGAAATTGTTTAATCTATAAATATCATACAAGAAATACAGTTTTGGCAAAAATACAATCATAGTTATATGTCACAGCTATATGGGTGCACTTTTACAAAAATTATAACAATATTTCATATTTTATTATTCAATACTGAAAGGAAAGTATTTTAAAAACAATTTACATTATTATGTTCGAAATTTTTGTGAAAATATCATTTTGAAGTTTGAGGTCGTCAGAAGTATACTTTGTAACGATGTCAAATTAGACATATTTTAAAATGTGATGTTGACTAGTATGTTATACAGATAAAACAATGTTGTCGCGTATTAATTTGTAAAATATTAATGTCTAATTGTATTTTAAAAAGGTTTATATAAAATAGTTTTCTTAAAGCAGGTTGGTTGGTGGCGAAACTGTTGCGTGTTCGAGTTAACCCGAGGTCCACTGTGAGATGTAAATTTAAATAAAATAAAACTACGAGTAAGTAGGCGTAATTCGATTGTATCTCATATTGTATTGATAGGGGATTTTGTAATTTCCTATTCAGTTAAATACTAAGACGTAATCGTTAATCTAACAAATGAGCTAAATGTATTACTATTTACTGTTAGGTATCTTCTTAAACGGAATTTAAAGAGGGACTCCCAAATTACAATACTTCTTAAAACAATCCAGAATGACAAATGTTTTAAAAATTCTACTACTTTTTAGTAAGAATATTTTAATATTTTGTTGGTTATTTTCAATAGTATTTATAATACAAAATAAATGTATATTCTGTCTTTTTTTAAACATTCAATGTTTTGTCAAAAATAATTATCAATAATAAATAAAATAGACAATCTGTTTATTTGGAATTAAAAGACATACATAGGCATACTCTTCTATAATTTGGGATGTTCCTCTTAAATTTATTCTAAACTAAGTAGTTCTAAACTTCAACATTCACATCTTCTTAGTATTAGGGTTAAAACCATTATGTTGCCAAATACTGACTTAATAGCGTTTTCTTTGGAATTGAGTGATGCTGGAATTGAAGTAAAATAAAAATGTTAATTTCTAGATAAATATTTTTTTTGAGTTAGTGCTTTGCTCAAACACATAGTAGAGTAAAAAACTGACAACATTTTCCTTAAATTATTATTACCTTTGAGGTATTTATTATTTTATTTGTCACAAATAAAGAAACTTTACAGTTTCTTAAACGTAGACATAAAAACCCAAGGTAACGTATAGGCAGGGATATTTAATTGAGTATTTTCACAAATAAGTTTTTATTTGTCGCTCAAAACAAGATCATAATCTTCCATACGCGAATAGTTTAACGAATTATCTCCTCACGTACAATCTATATCAAAAGTCACTCATTTGCATAACTGTTTATTAGGTATAGGATTTACTCAAATATTTAGATGGTACTATTCTCATAACTATTACATACACTGTGTCCATTTTTCAAATTTTTCGCCCTTTTAGATGTTAGTATATAGTGAGTGTCGTGTTTCTAAAGATAGCATTTTGAAAGCTCATTATTATTCAGTAAAGAACGCATTTTTGAATTTTTAAATATTTATCGTAATTGACAGTTGGTTGCATTTTAAATTTAGAACTATAAGTTAATTGAATATATAACAGTTGTTTGTTATTTAGTTTATTATTGTTCATATCATTGTGATTGTTTCAGAGTTTTTTAATGTTATTAATACGGTTGTAGGCGTTCTTTTTCAATACCTGAGGGGTGCTCAAACGTCGGATATTTATCTATTCTATCTAGATTTATCTTGCTACGAAATTTAAATTTAGAAATTGCTGAGTGTGTAAGAAAGAGTAGCTAATAACTACTTGTAATTAGTATTCAATCTCTTACTTTGTATTGTTTACAAAGTAGCGAGTAAGTTTAATCTAAACCCATGCGTGATTAATTTAGCAACACCTAAAACGTAAGTTTGAACATGCATACTTTGAAAATTCAAAAATTCACATATTTATATTATATTTTTTGTGGAATTCAGCTTCTGAGAAATCGTCATAAATAAGTTCTCAATTTACTCACAATGAAATACTCTCGAATAATAAGCCACGCGTGGGTTTGGTTCGCTCCGATTAGTATTAAACTTAGCCAAATACGTTGATTTAAGTTAAATCGTATAATCGTAAGTGTTCTGTGGTGTGTGCGTTCGAACTATGTATTTTAAATTAGTGCCAAATAAGTTGAACATGTAAATCTAATTTAATTCTTTTCGAATAAGATGTATAAGTTTTATTTACTATTTATAGAGTAAAACGAACTAGAATCTTGGTAATGTAAAGGGTGAAGACACACCGCGCCGCCACCTCAGATAGCTCAGCCAATTTTGTATTTATAAGTGGAAAACACAGAGGTTGTGAATTGATTTAGTCTGCGCTCGCGGTGCGGTGTTGCCATATTAATATAAAGTTAAAAACGTACCTTAAACCTACGATAGTAGAAGATTTCTACTAAAAACGTTTTGTAATAATAACGCCTGCATGGGACCGGGATAGTTGTGTAAAACATCTATTTCACACTTCACAATCTTGTATGCACAATTCACGAGTTTAGACACTTTTTTACACTGATTTTTTAGCATGTTTTTGAATATTTACTTTTCTATCGCTATAACTAGTCCAAACTTAACCCCGTCTTACACAGAGGTATTACATTATTTATTTTGTATGGTTTACTCCACAGTCCTTAATATTAATGACACAAAACGAATCTCTATATTCTCTAGTATTTTTTATAAGGCATTTGAAAGACAATGATAATATTAATATGTTCACAATGAATCAGCTATTGAATTTTTAATCCTTAAAATAGAGCGTTTATATCAATCTCTCTTTTTAATGTACGAAAATTGAGAGAGAGATCATAGATGACTTTAAACATCAAATAATTCGTTCGTTTGTTGTGAAAATGTTAATAAGAATAATATGCTTTAATGACAAAACAGGTTTTATGAATGTGTAAAGAAAATTTCTTTTAGTATCAACTGAGCTTAAACTGGCTTTGTATACAGCAGAAATAAACATTTAAAAATACAATATGCATTTGAACTTATAAATAAGCATAAATGGATTATGGACATAAATGGAACGAATTTTAATTTTACTGAGAACAAATCATTTGTGCTTTTGCTCATCTCATTCATGTTAATAAATTTTGTTTACTTTCTGATAACCACTTTTCAATTTAGAATTTAAATTTTAATAACACATTCATTATGTTATACATATAATACGCAGAAAAGAACTATATTGGTTGTATATCTTCATTTCAAGTATAATTTAATATAATATCTATCTATTTATAATGAATATGTTAACAAAGATCCATTATGTTTATTTATAAGTTCATATTGGACATTTTATACAAGATACTACATTATTTAGCACTTGCAACTTCTAATATTTAGGACACATTATGTTTTACTAAAAACAAGTGTTTATTTTCATACGAATATGTACATATACATCATTAAGTTTAATAATCAATACAAATAATTATGTATCTATTCATACGCTTAAATATGCAAATAGCTAGATCATTTTACAATATTATTTGAATAATAATACATACGCATTAATATTGTAATTGTATTATTACAGACGAAACAACGCATTCCTTATTAAACTTACAATTTTCTCAGTACCACATTTAAACTTGTGTGTTTTTTTATTAGAAAAAACTAATTTATGTTTTTGTCATCTTGCACTTAGAAACTTTTTCTTGCTACCATAAATATTAAAAGGAGAATTTTCAAAACCATTGTGTTCCTCACATATATTGTTAAATTAGACAGAATTAATTAATAAATAAATATTAAAATAAATGAACCGACTGCAACAAGTTAACTTAACAACTCTACGTTGATAAATGTAAGTAATTGAAGCCTCGTGGGGTCTTTTTATAATAAAAAAAACGTTTTAAAAGAAGTTAAATACAAAAAGTAAATTTATAATAAAATATTCGGGTAAATATACGTTTTAAATTGAATATCGTAAGTAGTAATTGATTTGTATAAAATTAAATAAAGCAATCTGATTTATAATACACTTTCGTTTTATTTCTTCCACATTCCAAAATATACACCTTACTATAACTCAGGAATACAAATGTTGAAAAGTTCGAAGTGTTAATTTGCTTTATTTTGATTCTTATTTATTACACACGCTACTTTACGCTGTTAGCATATTGTAAGCAACTGCAGAGCAAACTCTATTATGAAAACTTTAAATGTATTTCGACCAGATAGTTAGTACTTAACGTGACAGGCGGCACGCCGTTTCGCTATATCAAGAATAACAGGATAGTCTAACAAAATTCAACAAGATAGTCTAACTTAAGAATAAGCAGCAACAACAAAATTCACACCTTGTTATCCCTTACTCTAGAAAAGATTGGTTCACAATAACTTTGAGAATAAAAACATATAAATTTAATGTCTTTTGGACTGTATGTATAGTCTTCGCTATATCGTGAACGCCTTTGCTTTTTGTCTCTTATTTCTTATACACCACGATTAACCGTATTTTTTCGATTTCTCTCTCTCATCTACAGTGCAACCGACCTTTCCTAATCCCAAATTGACGTTGCGATGTTAGCCCATCACGTTCCCCCTTCCATGGGCATCCCCGATCAATACTAACTACTGACAGCAGGTGTGAGGCAAAAGTTGCCGTTCAGAATACCATTTGAATTTCTTTCAAAGTTGAAATTCGAGAATTACGGTAACAGTCTTCGGGGAGACGGTTTAATAGCTTCTGGCTGGTTAGGAAATCTTTAGGGTTGTTAAAATACTTAATTTTGTTTACAGACATGTACATTTGCGTCCTCTTATCCCTTTTGGGGTGGACAGAACCTTGGTGATGATAATATCTCCTAGGTCACTTTTAACATTAATATTAGGGTTGTGATGTTAAAAACATACTGACTAAATACTATAAATACTACTAATAAAATATATAATAACTACTATATAGAACATTGGTTGCCAGCCCATCGTCCAAGAGATTCCATTGACCCCTAGTTCTTTAGTCGCCTCCTAAGACATGTCGAGAATGACGGCAGTTAGCAATATATGTCACATCATACATCCATGGTTGTATATACCAAACGAGTATCTACCTCTCTTCATTGACACTGATAAACTACAAAGATAATCAGAAGAATAATATACGTATATAGGTCCCAGGTTATCCATAAGATCAAAGTAACAACAAATCTCTTCAATAATTATACACAAAGCGATTCAAAGAAGCTATTCTTTCTATACAAATCCCACATCAGCAGGGCATTTGCAAATGTGTTTAGGTAACTCACGTTTAGCTCCGAAACTTCGCCGTACAGAATTCGAGGAAATTTGCATAGTCAAACCTGGCAATACTCAACAACAAAACTCCCGATTAATTGACAAGTTGACTTGTGTTTACGCTTCCCAAGTGTTTTTATAAGCAGGTTGTCTCATGCTTAAGTAGGATGTAAATGGAATGATAACTAGCTGTATTTCTTGTCACCATAACCACCAAAGAATAGAGTCTTAGGTTTATTAGTACTTTTACTACTACTATTAGTACTTTAGACGAATAAATTTAAATTCAAGTAATAAATTAATAACGTTAAAGATTGTCAATTAATTAGGTACTCCTAATCCTTTAGACATTAATTTTTCATTAGGTTTGTATACATGACTAGTATCCATCTAAACTATATACGTGATTGGGCGACTAATTAGCAACCTGTATCTAACTTGCCATTACCATGCTAAGCTATTGCAATTCTAAGCTTCATCATCACATTGTATCTTCCCAGTTCTGCCTATCCTAAAAGGCATCGTAGAGACAAAAGACAAACGCGTTCACAACCATTGACCTTTGCGGAATAGTCAGAGAAGTTCAGGTGTCCATCTCCGCAATCGCGAAGGTAGTAATTCTATGGCCACCTCGAACCCTCGTGTTGACCAGATGTTATTTATTTTATTAACTATGTGAGACCGGGTCATATCACGATAAATTTATAAAGATATCTGATTACCTTTATTTTGGCCGACGTTTCGACCCAGTTGCATAGGCCGTGGTCGCGGGAAGGTTAGCTCTAGTCTCAGCTAATGTCTGTCTACCCTCACAATTTTTGTTAATTCATAGCATAAAAAAATAACCGATGTTATTTGTAGTTTATCCCAGACAAGACGAAATCATGTCCTCGTTCACTCCGTTTATTATTATGGTCTTAGTGTATCGCAGTGCTAGCCGTCAAGTAAGAGTGCACAAGTTTAATGCAGTTAGTATGCTTTCAGTTTTTATTATTATGGTACTTCGCGTGGACAGAACGGGATTTAAGACCTATACGTGTTTAGGGGTAATAATTATGTAAAAATCAAGTTGTTTAATTAATGTACGGGTTGTAATAGTCATTATTAAAATATTATTTAAAATTAAAACTAATGAAACGATTGGAATTTTGTCTATTCAACCTACAGAAAAGAAATGCCTTAAACCTTTAGATACTATAATTATAAATAAAACAAGCAATATATTATTATAATAAGTTGAATTCTTTTGTCAAACTACTGTAAAGGTAATAATAAAAAAAAACTAAGTGATGATAACAAAGTTTATATAAATACACATACATTATTACCATCATCTTGTCCGGGTTATTGTGTTAACATAAGGCTAATTCAGTGTAAGTTAGTTTTTCGGGGGCTTGATTCGTATTAGTGGATTCAGGGTTCAACTTCTAGTGGGATAAATACCAATAGAAATGAACTTATATTCATTTTAATGTTTATTTTTGTAATAAAAACTACGTTAGCGAAATGGACAAGCTATGGTGCAGGAAAACATCACGAGGAAACTCATTCCTTGGAATAGGTATTAATGTGCTTGTTAATGGCGACACGGTTTACTACCTATCACTAACTATCTGGTTTACACATGGGTTCGAGGTGACCATCGAATAACTATCTCCGTAATTTTAGACACGGACACACAAACCTCTAACTATTCCAAAAGATTTAATGGCCGTGAAAGAGTTTAATTGATTTAAGGCACTTGTCACTAAATAGACAGTACCTTACGTGGTAGGTCGGCGCTAAGTATTGTCTATTTTAAAGAATATACATTATACCTAATTTGGCTTATTATACACTACTTGATATATTAAACTGCTAAATACGTAACTATAAGATTAGAGTTAAATAAATCTACTGCGGTATCACTCTGTCATTAATATTTCATATAAATCCTATCATAACCCCATAGTAACGCTTAAGGTGAAAACAAAAAGAAAAATATACGAAACCTTACAATAGAATTTCTCCTTTAAACGCCTTAACGCCTTTTCTAAAGTCTCGAAGGGGCCAAACCGATAGGTGGCGCCAGCATAAAAGAGGGAACACAATAGCTGCCTTATCGCCCCTGCCCAAAACATCGTAAAATGTGCAAAATGGAACTAAAATCTTTAAAGGTACTTCTTATAGAGAAGCAAGAACTTACTATAACTATACTCTTTCCGAGAAGTAAATGGCTCTATATTTATTATTTCTATACTATTGTTTCTATTCTATATAATATTATGCTGTATTATACTGTGTAGTAAAAGGTTTGAGTGAGAAGCAATTCATACGTACTGTTATTATAATTATAGATAAGAATAATAAAGTTTATTTTACAACTACAAAAACACACACATAGACATAAAACAACTTATAGATAACACAAATTTGAAGAGAAACATACTAGTAGTTCTTTGTCTACATTATATTATTATATTTTTGGACTAGAAACTGGTTCAGTAAGTATCTTGGTATACTTGCTTTACTATAGTAAATAAACTAAACACAATTAAGTGTTGACTATCTAGTAAACATTAAGATTTTAAATAATTACTAAAACCATAATTTCGTTAATGTATACCTGAATATCTGGCAAACCAGAAAAGGTTCTTGGTGGTGCATGTTTAAATTTAAAGATAAAAATTCATTATCAAAAATAAATTCTTTGTTTTGATAAAATATTGTGTACCAACCTACCCATTCCTTTGAACCGTACAAAACATAGATCACCACTAGTCACATCGGGAGGTCTCTGTGAAATTGTATTGACATAGCCAAACACGATTTTATACGCATTTCTAGAAAAGCCCCCGTGAATATTTCACCACGAACCAAATATAAAGAGGAACTGGCGAAAGGAGCGGTCCCCGTTACGCGGAGCGGAGTCGAAATGGCGTATTTTAATTGGTGCAGAGACTAAAAATGTGTAGTAGAAAGAAGATACCTGATTTGATTGGCCGATGCCTTGTTTTAATTGATTATAATATCCCCCCTACATCTCGCGTACCTCGTTTCACCTCACGTAATGCCACACTAGTTTCCATACAAATATTGCGTAAGATGCACTCCTCTTATTAATTACTCCATGTATCTATCTGACTAACGTGCAAATAGAAAGATTAACAATTTACACTGTTTTAACTCCCGGCTATCAGTAATCTTATTGTTTACTACCCGCCACCTATCACGTTACGTACTACGAAACCTTGTTTACTACACCTCGTAGAACTTCGTAGTACAGCTTAGTTTAGATTCGTAGTTAGAAAAAGACTTTGTATTCAATTAAGTAGCCTCGCAAACAGAAAACATTAATGGATCCAACTCGGATAACTTACTCGGGTTTTAACAAGTTAAGAACTCGGCGGGGGTGAACAGAATTCATAATTGATGCTCGTTGAGTGAAATAGATGATGTTATGTGGTGTGAGATGGCTCCCTTGCTAGTCTGGGCCGTAAAAGGAATTCTAACTAGCTGCCGTTCTTCAGCATGACATAGGAGGTGACTAAGAAAGTAGAGGTAAATGGAGTCAATTGGGCGATGGGCTAGCAAACTGTCAGCAATGTACCATATAACATCGCAACACCATTGAATGAATATTATGCAAAAAGTGACGTAGGAGATATTATCGTTTTTCTGAGGTTCTATCGAACCTCGAAAGTAATTAATAGACACACATGCATACATGTGGCATGGTAGAAGAATGTGATCATAAGTTTTTTACTTGGTTATCGTAATAGATGATAAACAACCTTTTTAATTTTCTTTCTCATGTCAAAACCTAGTTATTGATCGGAATACACAATAGTCTGACATGTCGCTACAGAACACGACGGTATATCTTATTGGCAGTTAACTCTTTGATGGTCATAAAAAACAACTCTACCACTGCGAAGATGGTTGCATACCTCTGAATACCCTACAAAGAATAACAGTCGTGAAGTGTAAGAATGTTCATAATAACCGAAGGGACGGTAGCAAAATATTCCCATACCCATATTCAGCTTAAGCGGCTATTACACGGTTCTTAACTTCGCCATTCACAGGTGTCTTGGGTGTTTTAGTTTACTCGTGTAATAGAGCCTTTATCGGGTCATTGAGGGTAAATACCTGCCTCCCTTATTTGCCCAGGGGGAGTGGTTGGGGTTCCAAGACCTTAAGGTCATTGCTTAGTTGAGGTTAAGATTGGGAATCGTATGTAGAGATGTATCTAAGTTGTTATATAGTAATATATTAACCATTCTATAGTATTAAATATTATTAATAATAAATTTTAATAACCCTAAGTCTAAGTCATAATAATAACTTAGAATTATTTAAATTAAAAAAAACATTGTTACTTTCGGCGATTATTTTATAACTTCTTACTTACGTTTCAAAAGAAATATACGATCTAATATGTGGAATAAACCTAGAAATTTCATCTTTCATAAATCTTTCACTAAGCCACATCTACTTCTTAGTACGTCCATAACTAATTACATACATATATTCACGTCTCTACGTCCATAAAGAGATAGGCAGAAATTATGATCGCCACCTGGAACAATCCTGACAAATATTTTTAGAACTATGAAGACATGATAATATCTCATATGTCACTTTTAGCATGAATATTGGACTTGTGATGTAATATGGATGATTGGTTGCTAACTCATCACCTAATAGATTCCATTTCACATATTCCCAAAACACTTAGTCGCTTCCTACCACTTTCTTTTTACCGCCCAGACTAGCACAGGACAACATCATAATAAATCTTATTAAATAGTTGAACCTACAAACCAGTATTTATTTTATCAAGACACCTGTTCCTCCAAAGAGTCTCTCTTACTTCACCCACTTAGAATACATTACGAGTCCACTACAGATCTCGCCAGTTGGCTCATCGAGTGTTTTTCATTAAATCAGTTACTCTCGACAAAAGCTAGTGTTTTGAGGTTTGGTTCAACAATGGTTATTTTGAATAATAGTGCCGTGCTAGTTTGGTCATAAAAAGAATGCTAAATAGCTGCAGTTCTGCCTGGAATTTTGTAGGATGTGCTTGCAATGCAGTGCTATGATATCACCAGCCACATATTCATGATAAAAAATACCATAGTGGTATCTTTATCTCCAAGGTTTTGTCCACCCCGAAAGCGATGAATGAGCAGGAACGTATATATGTTCAACAGTGTTCTTAAGTTCTGTTAGCCAGGGACGTGAATACAAACTATTTAACAACTACCCTAGAATCTTAGCTATTTATGACACTACATCTTCTAGGTGGTTACCTTACATATAAGAATCTGGGTATTGTTGGTGTTTGTATCTATATTGCTTACAGTTTCCTAGTTAAATTTTAACAGATTATACAAACACATCACGATCAATTCCCAACAGAGGGGTAAGCAGAGATCATTTGGGTATTTACATTCAAACAACTTCTCATACATTCATACATACTCAATAGATTGTATGGTCAATAAATTGAATATACCCCTAGTCCCTTAGCTTTCTCTTACATATGTGAGGAAGAAAAGCAGTTAGTTAGCATTCTATTTACCTACTAAACTAGCTCAGAATACAAAATCCTATTATAACCCAAATTATATGAAACCATCTTCTAAATTCTAGTTTCTGTATAAAAATTATACTTAAGAAAGTTTCATACAAAGAAAGAATGTCTATTCAAAAGCCTTTTCTAGACAAGAATAGTCGATAAGTACGTCATTATTTCATGGCGGGCAGCCTTTGCATGACTTACGCCGTTTGACTTACTTCCTAGTGCTCCCGTGCTAGACTGAAATGTGACTAAAAAAGATTACTTACATATTCATTTATTTACAACTTATTTATTTACAACAACAAAAAGGATAATTACTTTACAGGCAAATACCTAATGCGTACGCTATAACATAAATTATTACTTGAAAAATGGAATAAATTAATTACGGCTTTGGTGAACTCGTCCAACCCACATGAAAGGACACTAAGTTGTTATAAATTAAATAAGATTTGGGTCATTGGGATGTATTTATAGATTGGGAGCAAAGTGACACCATTGTTGTATTTTAATGAAGTTAAATTCTGTCGTCTATGGTTTGTCAACAAATTCAGTGTTACAGTGAAAGTTGTTAATAAAATATTTGTTTTTGGTAGAATTTTCAGTCACTGGTGATGCCGAACTGGCTATTTATCTTTGCTTTGGCATAATATTTGGAACGAACCGAAGAACAAGGAAGGGAAGATATTGGAGCTTCGTCTTTGTTTTTCTTCGGTTGTAGCGGCTGGTGGAGTTGGCATAACCATGGCGACAGAATATCAAGAAGTGCCAACGCCTTGGCGGCAGTGTTTGTACTTTCGCCAACATAATCTTAACGGTTGAATAGAATATTAAAAAATTGAAAAAAAGCGGCTAATTAAATATATTGTCTCTGAGGCTCTATCCACGCCGAAATAGAAATGGAATGAAAAGTTGAGAGTATATGAGGTGCTTGGATGATTATAATGAATCACTTGCATTGTAGTCAAAAGTACAAGTTTTCATATATGTGACATGCTTAATAATGACTACATTTTTAAGAGACGAGGATATTTATTCATTTTACATGAACAAGAGACTTATCGCGCATACTTCATAAACAAACGATATAGCTGAAATAAAGTTAATAGATTGTTTATAAAGTATACGCGATGAGTCCAGTTTTTTTTGTAAATTAAGTGATTACATTGATCGAAACCCTAATTAACTGGATACTCATAGTTTTTACCAAATCTGAAGATGATGTTACTTGTCACCGCTTACTTTCAAAGTTCTGTGCAGATCAAATGAGATACGAGGACATGAGCATACTTTTCTTATTAGTTTATTTCTTATTCTCTGGGCTATCCTTGTGAATAATTCAAGTGACCTGCACAGGTCAGTGGCGGTTTATATCACGTATTTACAACGGCAGTGGCCGCATTGACACACTGGTTCTCTATAGATTAGAGAAACTACGTAACATTGAGCTTAGTAAGCTTTAGGATGGGTAGTCACCTGATGTTAATTAGATATATATATATATACACATACATACACGTCCTCCAATCCCTTTCGGGGATGGCCAGACCATTGGAGACGATAATATCTCCACTGTCACTTTTTACCATGAATAATGGAGTTGTGATGTTATATGTAACATTGGTAACAGGTTGCTAGCCAACTATCCAGCAGACTCCATTGACCCCTAGTCCCTTAGTCGCTCCTACGACATGCTGGGAAAAACGGCAGCTAGTTTGTTAATTTCTTTTGTTAATTAGATTAGATTATATGTATAATAAAGAGACTAAACCCCTGTATACGTAATCGTCAAACGTTGTATATATTTTGAGAACCCTATCTATCGCCTGTATAGGTTGGTATATGTAAACGGTGTTTTTTTTTCACTGTAATGTTCGGAGCTGACTATCTGGTAACATGTAGGCACAGTGTAGAGTTTATGGAAATAAGAAGAATACGTCTAAAATACCTTAAGTGCCTCTTGCGACAAATCAGGAAGAAAGTTATACAGTTCGCAAAGTGCAAGCCAGTGGGATATACAAATAAATACATATATGTATGTTTATACAAGTCGTGGGTGGAGAAAGAATAACCAAGATGATATATGGAGGTCATCTAAAATGTCTGTTCAATTATCGGGAAGGCGTTTCGGGTGTGTTGAGCGAAATACTAACAAGGAGCCAGCTCCCTCTGGTGTTTGAGACGTGACACTACTTTGCTCTCAGACCTCGCTCGAGACATAGAAAGTGTGGAAGAACACACCTAAACACGTATATGTATTATAAAAGTATATATACATATATATGCTATCTATCTAGTGATACACGGGCTTCGAATGATCCATACCTAACATGCCTTCGACATTTCGGAGATAGGCATTCAAGCCTCTGACTAACCCGCCATAATAAAAAAGGGAGTGTTTATACACAAGTCGTGAAGCGTATGTATGTTTATATACATATATACTGATTTTTATCGTTTTCTTAAGAATATTATAGAATACACCCTGTTCTTGTCTGGGAGTCCCGTGTTAGTTTAAGATGTAAAAAGAATGATAACTAGCTGCTCTTCTTCCCGGTATGTCGTAGGAGGTGATTAAGGGACTAGGGTTAAATGGAATCAATAAAGTGATGGGCTAGCAACATGTCAAAAATATTCCAAATAACATCGCAACCCCATCGAATGATTTTTATGATAAAAAGTGATCTAGGTGATGTTATCGTGTCTCGGATGTTCTGTTCAGCTCTAAATATATTCAGGGACATGAATGTGATGATAAAGATATGAATGATTTCTATAATTATCTTAAGTATATTATATACTACACAAAAGAACATAGTATATATTAATTTTCATTTATTTTTTCAATTGGAAAAAAAATAGATTAAATAATTAACTTAGTCACTTAAGCATTAAATCAAATTAGTCAGTGTATTAATATTGAGTGGAATATTGGTAATTGTTACCCCAAGAAACTTAATCACCTCTTACGTCGACTAAGGTATAGATTTAGCATGCTAGACTAAGATGGAATATCAAAATACAATATACTTATTTATTATATATTGTACATAAAAACTCAAACTTTTAGCAATATTGTAACACCTTCGAAATTTTATCTTAATAAAAGTAGTCTGGGTGGGAATATAAAGTCTGTCCAAGAGCACTGACCATTGACCTGTTAATGGTATAAGGCGAAGTTCACACGTTAAACAGCTCTATACATGTGTTAGCAATTTAATAAAACATACGTAATTTTAAGAGATTCGCGATTTATACTCACGATTAATAACTAACGGGACTTATCGCGCATGTTTTTATATCATAAAGTTACCTTTATTAACCCGACGTTTCGGCTACATTGCAGCAGCCATGGTCACGGCATACATAAGTAAGAGAAAACTAAAATAAGGTTAGATAAAACAGTTTTTTTTCTCGTTTTGATTCAAGGTTTTTGTTGCTGGGGACAAATTAGTTAAAAAGAGAGGAATATCAGTGAGGATGATCTTTAAATTCCGAAATACCTACATATTCGTTGTTAAAATTAAATTTAAGTTCTAACTTAGTTCGGAATATCTTTGATAAAAGTTTCCGAGTATCTAGTATCTATTCGAGTAGTTATTTTCTATTTTGGTAACAGTCAACTGTCTTTTTCCGAAGCAATTACGATTGGGTTTTAAAATTTTGGACCAAACGTATTTTTTTCTTCTCTATTGTGTTTACACCCTTATTTCGAAGGATTTTTCGTACACTCACCTAAACTACAATTACCTTCACATTTCGTTTATAGTATATTCACGTATAAAGAAAACGCGTACGTATATTTGTATTCTTTGTATTGTGCAGTTAATCTAAAAGCTGCTGAAATTTTACTTTTAAGTTCGTTGTGTTTTTCCCACCTTTGTAAAAGTAAGTAAAGATTAAGGTATTGTTGGGTAATATAAGGGGATAATATGTTGAGTATATAACTACAGGTATTATTCGTTGACGGTCTAGCAATCTGTCACGTCATACATCATCATATTGTACATCAAATTTATCACATAACAGATAATTATATTAATAATAATAAAGTCTTTAATACTATAAAAAAATACAAAATTTCACTTCAAGGGTGGACTTAAACCTAAATAGTCTTCACAGCGGCCCTGAAACTAAACAGAGCTTGTATCGCAAAAATAATAATTATATGTAGAAGTCTGTATAATAATTATTATCTACGTATATGTATACTAAGTCATATACAAATCCTATCCACTTAAATAGAGAAAGTCGTGTCTACATTAAAGACATTTGAGTGAAAATAGCCCAATAAATTAAAAGCCGATGCTTTTAACTTTCTCAATTCAAGTTGGCTTCTTAATGTTTGAAGTCTGCAGTGTTCTCTGAACTAGAAAGTTGTAGATAGCACCTGTTAAGCTCATTACGCTGAGCCTAGAGCTTGGAGAGAGAGGCTCTGGACGGTTTAAGCGTAGTTTTAGAAGTACTATGGAATGTAGTTGGAATGTAGTATAGTATGTATTATGTATGTACATGAGAGATCAGTAACCCATAATGACTGATATAAATGACATCTCTCCTAGTTATGTTGTTTTACACCAAGGAAAAGTTATTTATATGGAGATAAGAATAAAATGTTGAGATAGTTATTATAGTCATGCTAAATTATAAGTTATATTATAAAAATCAATAAGTGTTCTCTACTATACATAATTATAAACTCTTCGCGGTTGTGAGCGTATTCGGGGTACTTTAAAATATAAGAATGAACAGTTATCACACTTTACTTATTAAAAGCCCTCGTTGCACCACATACCCAGCACCAAATGTAACAGATGCCTAGTCCATCAACGGTCACTAATAATTATAACTGGTAGTTTCCATTTTAGGAAAATTTCACGATCAGGATATTTGCCCTAAGCGACTCTGCGATATTATAAAGGATCTTTAGTTACGTCGCAAATAAGCACAAGACAATTCCAAGGGACAATCTTTCCACCCTTCCTTATATAATATTTTATTAGGCAAGTCGAGAGCCCGATTGCGGAGTTAAGTCGACGCTTTGTTTTAATTTGAATGTTTTCGAGACAGCACTGGGACTAAACTTGTTGGGCTAGTAACTATAAAGTTATACAATATTATCTATACCTATTTAATAACATAGGTATATACATACACGTTTAAATCCTTTACTACCTTTCAAGGAGTGGATCGAATCTTCAATAGAACATAATAAGCTCTCGGTCTTCTGTTTGGTACGCAGTGGAAATAATTTAGAAGATAATGCCTCCTCTTGCTTTCTTTGACATTCATTAAACTATGAATACATTCAAAATATTGAATTGTTTTCATATTTTGGGGTGCAGGAGGGAACGGAATAGAGATAAACCCCTCTCCATCTCTTTAATGATATATAATTATGTGTTAATAATTAATATTGGGGACATTAAATAAATTAAGATCATTTATTTTATGTGTATTTATTGATAATACATTGACAATCAATGATATGTGGATCTCCTTTTTATTACAGATTGAATAAAAAACATTAAAATAATTACATTTAAGATAGACGAAGAAAAAGTATATTTACGTAATTTTAAATGTCATGTCCTGTACTTGTTTCGTAGCCCAAACCTTAAAGGAAGGTTTAACGAGCTTCAAAAGTATTTAATGCCAACACAAGATTGAGGTGAAGCTCATTATTTTCTATTAAATTATGCAAACTCATTTGTTACTCACCCTTAACTACGACTTTTGATGAAGCAATTAATTTGATTAGCGAAAGTTCTGCCTTAATGCAACAAAATTCGTTCCCTGATAAGCGGTGTTGAATAGAATATAAGTAGCTTTCTTAACGACATATAGGTAAAGACGATTAAGGCACAAACGTTTATTTGGTTTTTTAAATTTAGTACATAAATACTACAAAGACTATATTTACGTTTCTCCAGAAAGAACCAGGAATGGCAAAGACAATCTATCGACTGCCACCTTGAACGATGTTGACAAATCTCTCTTGCTTCACTAACAGCCATTAACCATCTTCGACGTGTTCTTTTGTTCTTCACATTAAGGACTGGAAAATAATGCCTTCGATCTAATCTTGTATATTATTATGTTCTATTTGATCTTTCCCATCCGATCCTACCATGTTTTGTTACTAACTTATACTCATTAACTTATTTAACAATGTAACATACGCTTCACCACTACTGTATGTCTGTTTAATGATAGCAGGGTAATCAGAGGCTTGAGTGCCCATCACCAAGATTTTGGAGGCATGTTAGGTATGAGCCAATCAAAGCCCGTGATAGGTAATAAACCGTATCCCGTATACAGGCACTGGCTATTACCTATCCCGAGCGATAGGCAGGTTTCCTCACGATGGTTTCCCTCACCCGTAGCTCACTGTAAATTAATTAGGTAAATGAAAATCATATTTTAAAATTTCATTGCTTGTAACATGCCAGAGTTATAACTATATATTATTACTTGCACTTTAGTATGCGGGTGAAAGTAGTTAGTTACCATTTTATTTACGTCTCAAGATAGTACATAATTGCACATTTTTCCTCATAGTATTTCCACCCTTAACACTTGTGTTCACAACAAAGAATAGGTCTCATTAAATGGGTCAGTAACAGGCTTTTTGCGTGTTTAAGCTTAATCAGTTCACAAGTTAACTTTGCTGCTCCAAGTCATAAGCAGAGCGGGAATATTGTGGATGAAAAAAATAAGTTACAAATGTATGTTTTACAGTGACGGTGAATATTTATTAGTTAAATAAGATTATATATTTATTTCATTACTAACTCAAAACATCACAACTTCAATATTCAAACTAACAAGTAACCAAGAAGATATTTTCATGTCTCTAAGGTTCTGTCCACCCCGAAAGACATAAAAGGATGTGAAGATATATATGCATGTGTATGTATGAATATGTAATTACTAACTATCACTGAATATCCTTAAAATTAGACAAAATAAAATTATTTTTACATGCATTTAGTTTACGAGTAACACAAAGCAACATTAATATTGTCATGTTTATTTTTGTGTGCTAACTAATAAATATGAATATGATTTTGAAGGTCACACAAAGTCAAAGTTCAAACTAAGGGAGACCTGCTAATACTTATTAGCTTCGTAAAAAGGATAAGATAAGAAACAATTACAACAATTGCAAGTACTTCGAGCATAGTTTTACAATATTACTCCTATTTGTTTCTTGTATCTGTACACTTTAATATATGTATTATCGCTAACCCTCTTCGTTTGCACCACACGTCAAAGTGAGATTAATCTATAGAGTAATTTGTCTTAGAAGGAACGTATCAGAAGGTTTTATCAAAGCGGATAGACACCGACTTACTGCATAAGAATTACACTACTTTGGCAATCAGGGACTTGTGTGATTAACTATCTGCTTGACCAAATGGTGAAGTTATTATTCTAGTTTTAAGAAATTCGCGATTTATACTCATGATTTTTTTATATAATAAAGTTACCTATATGAGATAGTCTGCCCGTGACCATGGTTGCTGCAACGTAGCCGAAACGTCGGGTTAATAAAGGTAACTTTATTAATAAAAACTTACGCGATAAGTCCCGTTTGTTATTAATTCTTTTATAAAGAAGTTATTATTCTTTTACTTTTAAAACTTTAGCTTTCTTATTTAATTACAATGCTATTATAGATTTATTATAAGTATGTAGGATAAACGGAATCTATTGGGTGATTGGTAGCTAACTTATCATAACCAATAGATATGCTAACGATGATCAATACGATGGTATGAGTGTGATAAAGGAAGATTGTGTTTTCAAAAAAGATGTAGTAACTAAGATTGAAAAGGACATGCTTTGATGTTTTGGACATGTTATGCGGATGAATGATAGTAGATTGACAAAAGGAATATAATATGTGGGCGAAGTGAAAGGGCGGTTACGTAGGGACCGGCTCAATAAGACATATACATATGTATGAGTGTTAATAACGCGAAAGTGGTTTATAAGGATCGGGGATAGATGGGGATCTGTGTTTTCTGCCTACCTCTCTACAGGGAATCATACGTGAAGTATGATTATGAAATTTTGGGGACATTAGGGTTAATATTAGTATGTATGTTTTAAAATATTGTCATAAATTAATATTGCGAAGGCGTTTTCCATAGTTCCACATAGAACTTTAGAAATAATATTCCTTGTAGGGTCTGAGAGGTCAATAGGCAATAAATCCCCAAAACTTTATTCAGTGCCTTCATATTCACGGGCACGTATGCAAAGCCGGGACCGACTTTTGATACATATCAACGTAGAAGAATTATGATAAAAGATACAGACATATGATGAAAAAATGTAATATATTATATCGATGGCTCCTAAGTATACTGAGTCAACTATAGTTTTGTTAAATTTACAGGAGAGAAATTATGAGGCAAAAGCGTTCTAAGTGTTATTACAGATAAGAAAATTGTACTTTTTGAGACTTCCACAAAACTGAGTGTGTTGACCACCCGGGTACCTCTGTGTAAATAAAATTTTATTTTGTTTTTTTTTATCACTCTTGATCTATGAAAATATATTTTATTTAAAGAAAAATAATGAAGTTTTGATTTTACAGAAATATAAAGCTGTATCTAATTATAAATAAAACAAACAAACAACAGAAAAGTGCCTTTTGTAAAAATTTTACTTGATTGAGAATCCTTAGGAGTCATTAATATAATTTTTTTATCTTTATATCTGTCATACGAATGGTGAGTCCATTAAATGCAACTTATAGGCGATAATATTATAATAAAATGTTTATTTCAAAAAATGAGCACACGATACAATTCATTTGCATACCCCCTAAAAAAGGGTAAAGCCCTGTGGCTTAGGGGGTAGGCATCCAAATACACTAACTGTAGGTGGTTGACGTGTAAAATTTAGAGCAACTACAGTAACTATGTTAAATCAACAACTATCTATATTTAACAATAAAAAAAAGAAAAATTATATTAGGCGAAGGGCTTAATTAGTTGTTCAGTTTGATCGTAGGTAAGGGATTGTAACATTTAATTACTGACTGCTTACATTCATATCGATTTAAATTATACAGTGTTATGTGTTTACTTATTAAGTTATGCCTAGCGATGGCCTAGCAACATGCCACTTATATCAATGTCATTAGCATCTCCAATCGACTATTGGAGAGGTTGAAAGCTCGAAAACGATAGAGGGACATGGATTTACGTGAGCATTAGGAATAGTCAATAACGGTGAAGGCTAATTGACTTGTATGCCTACCTGATACACTTGAGTTATGTACGAGTAGATGCAGTTTGTAATCTCGTTTACTTTACCTTTTCTTATTGTAATTAAATACATCATGAATATTTAATGACAAGTCAGTTTATTAATGTTTTGTTAATTGCTGCCCAATAAATTTCATGCTATAACTACTACTAACACTATAACTGCCGAGAGTGTATGAGAAGATGTATGAATGTCAATGAAGGGAAAGTGGTCTGTCAGAATCGGGACAAATGGGGATCCGTGATCTCTGCCTACCCCTCTACAGGGAATCAGGCGTGATGTGTATGAATGTATGTATTAACGGAAAGAAATATAGCTATTTAGCATTTTATTTACGACCCCAACATAGGACTAGCAAGGTGTAATTTATAGGGAGCGAAATTCGCGGTAACTTCCCGACTTTCTTGGTAGTCTGACGTGAATATGCCGCCAGTTCTACTTTCGACAAAGATTTACGTGAGAGGCTTACTAACTTTACATGTAAGGGAATGAACTAGAATGAAGTCAATTTGATTGCGATATACATCAGTGCTGTGACACAGAATAGTAGGTGCGGATAGGTGTCAAAGGAAAAAGACAAATACTCTCACAACCCGTACAAATAAAACTTGTGTTGATCCTGAATTCCGGTGGAAGAAATCTATGACCCCCTCGGCCCCACGGGTTGACCACATAGTCAGTATTTAATGGTGGTATGGGTATTTAAAAGATGGAAAAGCGCGTCGTTGTGACAAAGAATATGTGGTAAATGCAGTTTCTGAAGAAGTACTTCTTTCTTAGTAATTCTAAAGACAAACATTGAATATCTAACTACTCTCCATATATAATGAGAATCTCTAAAATTCACTTAACTCTATATTATATATATATCTATATATCACTACATAGTATAAAACAAAGTGTTTTTCTCTGTCCCTATGTCCCTTTGTATGCTTAAATCTTTGAAACTACGCAACGGATTTTGATGCGGTTTTTTTTATTTTGATTTTTTTTTATAGATAGAGTGATTTAAGAGGAAGATTTATACGTATGATAACATCCATTAAATTGTCAGAAGTGCACAGCCGGAGCCGGTCGCTAGTTATATTATATATTTAACTCTATATTCCAAGATAGTAGTAAATATCTAATGCTTAAAACCATATTATTAGAGTGTATAAGTAATTATTTAATATCTATCTCATCTCTTTAATCAATATTAATTAAGTATTGATTAAAGAGATGAGATAGATATTAGCCTATCACATGAATAAATAACAAAAAAACCTAATGGAACAACCTAGATTTTTACCCGTGGTTAACTTAATTCACCTGGGTCAATTCACCTAGGTGTATTACGTACACTTTTAGTAAACCAAAATCACTTGGGTGCATTAAAGATACATTTCGTAAACTTTCTTCACCTAATTCGGTAAACTTAATTCACCATAGGTAATTGTTCTACTTATAACAATACAACTATTGAAATACATGTATGAATTCATATAAAAATTTATTAACCCAAACGAAAAAAATATTTTTTAACGGACCATTTCTAGAAAATGACC
The DNA here is from genome assembly GCA_030578115.1 of Leucoptera coffeella. NCBI lineage: Eukaryota > Metazoa > Arthropoda > Insecta > Lepidoptera > Lyonetiidae > Leucoptera > Leucoptera coffeella. The sequence goes on along the minus strand of JAMBLF010000105.1, from coordinate 349,092 downwards.
CACTGTTATATGGTGATCCAATAAGCTTAACTGCTGTATGAAAACAGTTGGTTAATTTATTTTCAAGCACCAGATAAGCATTAAAGAATCCTGTGTATTTAATTTAAGACAAGCAATTTGGATTAACGAAAGATCTGTAGTACTTGCTCTGGAGATCGGAGTGCATTCCAGTGAATCTCTTAGTCGTTTCTTACAAAGCATTCTCACTTTAGTGAGCTTATTGAAGATTGAATGGAAGAAATTTAAGTAAAGAAACTTTGTCTCACCTTTTTAATTATTTTTGGGTAGGCATAAGCGGAAAAACTGCGATATCTCATTTAACCTACTATTTTTACTTTTGGGGTTGACATTAATATCAAATAATAGGCTATTTGACACTATTAAAAATATGTTACTAAATGTGGTCATCCTATTAGGTAATAATATAAAAAACCATATTTAGCTCTATTTTATCCGAAAATATTTATTGATTTTGCAAAATAAACATAATAAATTCATATAATTTTTTGAATTTCTTCCTTCACAAGAACGCTCTGTGATTGGCTACGCCTCGCGTGACGTCACAGGCAAGTAAACATTGTTTATTGTTATGCACTTAGTGTAATTTTATCGTATTTCCATCGTTTCTTGTACTATTTTTACAAGAATTCCGCAGGACACTATTAACCAGTGATATAAACAATAGTATTTGCTGTCAAAATGGACAAGAATTTTGTACAAGTCGACAATAGAAATCTACCTAAGATGACGCATTTATGGTTGCACTTTTCTTTAAAAATAACTCTGATTATTATGCTGCAGAGCTCAAAAATATAAAAGATGGTATGTAAGCATCTAAGTATTTATTTATAAAGCTACTTTTGATATTAATTTCCGTCGCTGTTTCACAAAATATATAGGTTATGTTTATTAATCCCCTTCAAATAGTGCACATGCAAGAATAATAACATGGTCAAGTACACAAAGTATATTTAAATTAATTACTGAATGTTGCTTAAACATATGAAATTCTCTGATACGCCTTATTACACACTCTATGTGAATCCGCAAACTAGCTATTATTTTTGTTTGTCGTACTTGATCTTTGTGTTTACTTGCCTGTGACGTCACGCAGATCATATGGCGTCCGCCATTACAGAAACAGCGTTTTTCGCGCGAATATTGTAATTTAAATTTTAACTCAATATTTTACGGAAAATACTGCAAAATTTGCAGAAATATACATGTGGTGTATTAATCATATAGAGATCCCGCCACATAAGGTGGCAGTAGCCAAACTTGGAACTAAATTTGACGTTACCGCCATTGCGTGTTATTTTGTATGAAAGGTAAATTTAGTATTACCAGCGTTGTGTTTTTTGCCCACTCTTTGTAATTTTTATGTTTGTTAAGGGTGATTATAATAAATTGATTTCCGGAGTTTCTTGTTAGTTCTTCTCCAAGCTAGGGTCTCCGCTGATCTAACCTCGGTAAAAAATATGTAAAGACAATGCTCAGTGCCATGTTTGAAATAATAGTTTTAAGAGATTCGCGATTTATACTCATGATATAAGATATAAGGGTGTGTATAAGATTGATTGCAGCTGTGGGAAATCCTACGTCGAACACACTAAACGGTCTATTGCGGACAGAGTGAAGGAACACATAATATATGTAATATATAATAAGAAGGATAAGTCCCGTTAATTATTAATCATGTTTGAAATAGTTTAATAAACATATTTTGACTTTGATATATTAATTTGTTTTATTTGAGTTTATAGCTCTGCAACCAAAGACCGTTACAAATGAAACCTATAATGTATCGAGCCGTATGGCACAGTGAGTGCTAGTTTTGGCGTGTTTACTGGTAACACTGAATTACGCGACTGTGGCGACGCCTCCAACTGCCACCTTATGTGGCGGGATCTCTACCAACGAATAATTTGAAAAAAATTTTCAAAATCAGTCAAATAGCCTATTGGTAGGTAGTTGAGAAATTTGATTTCATTTAATGCCATTCTTAAAAAAAATATTTCATTATAAAACCCGAGATGAAATGCATTCTATCCATGGCTCAAAATAATACGAAAAACAAAATTTTTGAAGTATAGAGATATTAAAAGTATTTAAAAGCTCAGTACGTTGTAGCGCTTGTATACTAAGCGCATAAATATCAATTTAGTGCAATGGAGAGGTGTTTTTTTATTATCTCTATATAGTATGGTAAGAAATAAAAAGAAGGTATATAGTAAGCTATTCAACTCAAATTATTACTGGATTTTCCATTACTATACAACACGAAGGACCATTTATTTAATAAAAGATTATTATTTTTAATTCATTGAATCGGTTGATTCTCAAAATTAGATTCATTATTGATTTACTTACTTTCTAGTATTATTAGTGTTATTATATTTATTTATTAGTATTATATTTATTATAGTTATTAGTGTCTCGTATTATTAGTTTTGTGCTATATAATAAAGTAAAATCTGTTATATTCGAGTTAGATAGCTTCCTATAACTCATTAGTAAAACCCGGGTAGACCACAAAACATTGAACTGGATTGAACTGGTATTGGACCCGGATTTCAAGCACCGCTTTTTGCAAGGTTTCAACCCGAATAGTGATTTTAACTTCAAGCAGCTCACCCTTAATGACAAATGACTTTTTATTGGATTTATTTTGATATTGTTGATCAACTAACACAAGTTGAAATAAATGAATAAACTGTTTATTGATAGTGTTAGTTAAAATAAATAAATTAGTTGATTGTAAATATTTTTGCACGAACTTCACGCTGGTATATAGGTTGTTATAGGACGTTTATATAAGTTCTAAAATGCTGAAAATGAACATAATACATAACATAAATAATAAATAATTCTAACAGCATTAGATACATATAATCACGGCTCTACTTTCCTAAGGGGATAAGCAGAGACTATCGATCGCCACCTGGAACGATCCTGACAAACTTTACTTGCTTCATTCACACCCATTTAACATCGTTAGAGACGTAGAGCCGTGATTATATGTATGCTACATACTACATACATTCTATACTCAAGTAAATTCGTAGTATAGAGTTTAGTCGACGCTACGAGCTCCGTTTGGGTCCAAAAATGACTCTTTAGGAGGGAGCGATAAAAAAATAATATTCCGAAAAGGGACTCAGGGATTGAGGGGCTATGGAGGTCATAAATCTCAAAAACTTTGTTCAGGCTTCCCTTATAGATACTGAGATATATGTGGGTCTAAGTACTAGATGGGGATGTAAAACAATATCATGTTTTCTTCAGAGTGATAGGCAGATATCCGAGATCCGTATATTTTTTATTCAAATAGTTTTTACTACATTGGTATCCAATTCATAGATCTAAGAAGGGTGTCTATCAAGTACGACTATATATTTACCAATGGCACGAATATGATAAATTAAATGAAAAATTAAAAGTGTATAAAATTCGATGAAAGTCATAATTTATTATTTACCAGGCACTGGTTGTCTCTCTAAATGTGACTCTATTGTTATAATATACCCTAGTTATTTACACACTCAACCGACATACTCACATGTTACTTTTAGGGAAAATATTTCCCCAGCTCAAAGGAAAATACCAAAGAAATTATACACGTAAGTTATCCTTATCAATATTAACTTTACCCGGAGTTAAGTCAATAGTTGTCAAACCTTTGAAAGTTGGGGCTAAGGTATTCTCTATGTGAAGAAGCATGTACTAGTTGTAGCAAAGTAAATGTTGTTAGATAATATAGTGTAAGGGTAATGAGAATGTTAAGTAGTTGATTTTCTTCCCATTGTATTGCAACAAGTAATTTAGTGACATGGCGTAAGAATAGTGAAACTCTGGTAATACTTTGTAAGACTTATCTTGTTTTCAGATACAATTAATCAGTAGAAAACGAGAAAAAAATAAAAAATAGTGATGTTTTCTTTAATCAACTAATGTATTGACAGAGACATGTATTTTTTATTTTTCGTTCTTAGGGCATCACATTGCACACTGTAATACCTCGATGGTTTTGTAAAAATAAGTCTTAATATATCTCAACCTCATCTTCCATATTATGTTAAGAACGAATGATCTAGTCTACTTAGTAACCCAAGCCGAACAAATACATATCCAGACCTGTATCGAATAAAAACATTTCATCTCCACAATTTCCCACCGCGCACCCAGTTCCAGTGTTGTGTTATTATATTTGTCAAAACTCTGTCAAAACGTGCACATTCGCCACACTTGCGCTCATCCGGAGCAGAACGTGAGTGGCTTACCCGAGCTCAAGGCACAATAGTCCCTTGCGAGTCTGGCGGTGAATGGAATGCTAACTAGCTGTCTGACGTGATGTGAAAGCTATGAGAAGAGAGAGAAGGGAAGTTATTGGGTGATACTGGCCAATGGGAAATAGCAATAATTAAATTTGATTTGATATTTATTTTGGCAAGGTGGGAAGACGACCTGCGCAGGTTGGCCGGCATCTAATGGATGCGAACGGCCAGTGACAGGGAGAAGTGGCGTCATTTGGGGGAGGCCTATGTCCAACAGTGGATTGATACAGGCTGATGATGATGATGATGATATTTCGAGTCAATGTTTTCGCGAAATGCCTAGATTTTATGCAAAAACCCAATATTAAATCATCCTGCGACATATTATATATAAATATGAAGGAAAGATTGTAACAAAAATGGTGTTACGGATTATATTTAATAGAACTATAACCGCTGGCTTAGTAACCTATTTCCTTAATCTTTTCTCGCTACTTACGCAATTTAAAACAATATTAGCAAAGTATGTGATAACACTTTTTTTACGCTTATATGGCACATGTTGCTCTTAAAGAAAGTAGCTGGTTCCGTTCCCTAACAAACAACACATGACATTAGCCATTTTAAAATACACGTATTATGTATGAACTTTCCAGTCTTCAAATATCAAGTTCGCTTCCAAAGGCGAAGTTTCACTCCATTCCAAGAGCGGGCAAGGCGACAATCTTGACACGTTTAAGTTTTTACCCGGCTTATGAGAGAGAACTTTCGAGAATATTCATGAAACAATTTATATGATTATTATTTGGTGCCCCACTAGTACGGAGTTCGAGAGGTTTTTAAGAGACTTGAAAATAAACAACTTAAGACTTTCTATTGTTTAATATTTCCTGATTCTTGTTTACCAATTATATGGGAGTTGTGATGTTATTAATGCCATTTTGTTGAAGGTTTACTAGGTCATTGCTTAAAGGTACCTGTATACATCTAGTTGCTTAGCATCTAAAATATGTCACCAAGAATACAGTTGATTAAGTTGTATTCAAATATGAGACAAGTACGATATATTTTAGAAAAAAACCCATGATCAAGGTGTTGCAACATGGCCGAAACATCGGGTAACAAAGATCATTCTTTCCTAGAAATATACGCGATAAGTACAGTTTCTCTTATGAAATGGATAAAAATCACAAGTCTCTCAAAAATATTACGGACGATGAACATTACAATAATATATCACTACATATTCAACTAACACGAGATTACATAATATAAATACATACATATGCATGTGTTGACATATCTTAAAGTACATTTTATCCTTCTTGGAAACTGTGTTAGTGAGGGCTTTCGCTTTTTATTCTAGACCACATTCGCTCTTCAGACTAAGATACGATTCTGTCAGCCCATAAACAGGATGTAACGGGATTTACGGGTCACGGAAATAGGACATAAAACCCGTGACATGTATACGCCCCTTAAACGTAAGGCCGGCTTAGACAAGACTGAAAGAAAATTGTAGTAATATATGATAGTATTTTAATGACGGTGTGGTGCGACGTAATGTAATTATCGATTATTATTTAGTTAATATTTATATTGCTCATATCTTTTGCGAAGTAATCATTATTTAAAAATAGGTTACGAACTAAAATGCAAACTTCTTTTTTCAATCGATATTAAATAAGTATTATTTTCACAATTTTTGTTATACTAGAGACAAAATTGTATAATCAAAGATTTTTACACACTATTATAACATATTTATCACCTATGAAAAGGCTTAATATAACAAAAAAATCTCTTGATCTTTGTCATACATATGAGCAATTTTCTACGCTTCGCTTTGCCATATGTGTGATGGGCCTAAACCGTAAACACGCCCAACCACTGCTAGAATTGTATCCTGATTGAATACTGAAACTACATTTTTATGTACTGATCTAGGACTTATCCTGTACTAGTCTGGAACGTAAATAAACGACTAACAGGGTGCCTTTCTTCTCGAATAAGGCCCCAATTCTTATAGGCAGGGATATGATAATAGAATCTCTTGAGAAATAGTAAATGGCCGTTATTTTTAACGATAGTCAATACCAATAAACAAAAAAAGACAAACGCATTCACGACCATTAACCCTTGCGAGGTAGTCAGAGGTTTAGGTGTCCATCTCCGCAATTGCGAAGGTAGTAATTCTATGGCCACATCGAACCCACGTGTTAATCAGATAGTCAGTACTCAATGTGATAGTTGGTAAGCCATGTCGCCATTTACTAACTAACTATTACCTAACTAACTACTAACTATTACCTGTTCGGGGAACAAGTAAGTAGGTATTCAATACCAAACCTTAGTTATATTGCTAAAAATCCCAAAAGACATGAAAGTCCTAGATTTATAAGAATCTAGGACTTCAGGATATAACTAGCCTAGTTGATAAAAAGAAGACTCATAATAGAGTACCCGCCACATAAGGTGGCAGTAGCCAAACTTGGAACTAAATTTGACGTTTCCGCCATTGCGTGTTATTTTGTATGAAAGGTAAATTTAGTATTACCAGCGTTGTGTTTTTTGCCCACTCTTTGTAATTTTTATGTTTGTTAAGAGTGATTATAATAAATTGATTTCTGGAGTTTCTTGTTAGTTCTTCTCCAAGGGTCTCCGCTGAACTTCTTCTTCTCAATCGTTACGCTCTTATCAGAGCGGTCGTGGTCTTCATGACGTGGCATCTTGAGCAGTCGAAATGGTTGGTGAACTAACCTCGGTAAAAATATGTAAAGACAATGCTCAGTGCCATGTTTGAAATAGTTTTTTTACATACATACATACACATCACGCCTGATTCCCTGTAGAGGGGTAGGCAGAGATCACGGATCCCCATTTGTCCCGATCCTGACAGACCACTTTCGCTTCATTGACATTCATACATTCTCTAATACACTCTCGGCGGTTATAGGTACTCCTAACGTCACCTTTTTTCAATATAGCGTCTATCTGACTGTTACATATATGTCTTATTAGGCCGGCCCCTACGTAACCGCCCTTCCACTTCACTCATATATATTCCTTTTGTCAATATATAGTTTTTTTAATTTGTACTTAGATCATAAAATAACTTTCAAAGAGAGCTTATGATAGGGCCTATTTTGAATAAAAATATTTTGACTTTTGACTTTGGTATATTAATTTGTTTTATTTGAGTTTATAGCTCTGCAACCAAAGATCGTTACAAATGAAACCTCAATATAATGTATCGAGCCGTATGGCACAGTGAGTGCTAGTTTTGGCGTGTTTACTGGCAACACTGGATTACGCGACTGTGGCGACGCCACCAACTGCCACCTTATGTGGCGGGTACTCTATATATCCAACTCACTAGAGATCCCGCCACATAAGGTGGCAGTAGCCAAACTTGGAACTAAATTTGACGTTACCGCCATTGCGTGTTATTTTGTATGAAAGGTAAATTTAGTATTACCAGCGTTGTGTTCTTTGCCCACTCTTTGTAATTTTTATGTTTGTTAAGGGTGATTATAATAAATTGATTTCCGGAGTTTCTTGTTAGTTCTTCTCCAAGCTAGGGTCTCCGCTGATCTAACCTCGGTAAAAAATATGTAAAGACAATGCTCAGTGCCATGTTTGAAATAATAGTTTTAAGAGATTCGCGATTTATACTCATGATATAAGATATAAGGGTGTGTATAAGATTGATTGCAGCTGTGGGAAATCCTACGTCGAACACACTAAACGGTCTATTGCGGACAGAGTGAAGGAACACATAATATATGTAATATATAATAAGAAGGATAAGTCCCGTTAATTATTAATCATGTTTGAAATAGTTTAATAAACATATTTTGACTTTGATATATTAATTTGTTTTATTTGAGTTTATAGCTCTGCAACCAAAGACCGTTACAAATGAAACCTATAATGTATCGAGCCGTATGGCACAGTGAGTGCTAGTTTTGGCGTGTTTACTGGTAACACTGAATTACGCGACTGTGGCGACGCCTCCAACTGCCACCTTATGTGGCGCGATCTCTACATATTGTTTTAAATTAACTGACAGAAACGAACTGACACGTCACTAGCTTGAAAGACATTAAGCTAGAATTCTATTACCGTACCAGACTATCCCAAGACACAAGTACATTTAAAAACGTAAGCTCTTTTGGACATTCAGAGATAGTCTTCTCAATTGAGCACAATAGAGGCAGCAAAGCGCGAATCGTTTAAATTTAACAGCCCGACGCCTCTGCTTAATTCATACTTGACTTAAATGCGCTTAGGATGAGCTGAAGACTAGGTATACAAAGTCTACTAGGTCTTATGTATCAAAGGTATAATTGAGGATTTTAATGTCTTGGCAGGGTGATTAAAGTTATGCGTGTTTTTATTTGTAAGTTTTGGTTACATAGAACTTTCTTTTATTGGATAGTTAGTATCAAAAGCGACAGTAGTATTGTTTCATAATTAATTAGGATTGATACGCTATAAAGAAAAATCTGATGTGATCATATACTATTGGTTTTATTAAGTAATTCATTTAATAATATCATGTACCTAAAATTTATAAAGAACTCGCCATGTCTAAAAAGGAATGCCGACTTATAATAGCAGTCGCAGTATTATCTGAGGAAAAGAACAAAATCTTTGAAGTAACAACAGTAGAATCTTAAACCTTAGTTCGTATTTATGTATGAATATATTAAATATCAGAGCGCGGGATACATAATAAAAACATATGTATACTCACGTTATTCAAACCCTTTCGGGATGGACAACAACATCTGATACAACAACTCCTAAAATATGCTAGGAAGAAAGACAGCTAGTTAGCATGTTATTGATACCCCAACCGGCTTGGGCTATGAGAGTTTGTATGAAAAAGCGAAGATGTTTAAGGTGCCAGTTTTCCCGTTTAAGATAATTGATTTGGCTTCGCTCCAGCGTCGCGGGAAAATACTGAGCTATAGACAAAACGTTTAGGTCGATTTTTACACTTAGGGAAATTGAATAGTTTAAGGCTGATATACGTACTTGTTTCAAATTTTTTTTTAATTTGTGGAACAAAAAGTATTTTATTATTTATATTCGTAATATATCTTCGATCGCCATAAGCATAATTGTTCTATATGAGGAGATATTTACGTTTATGGTGGCATTATTATTGATTACAATAAAGCTCTATGTACGAAAAAATTTAATATAAAAAGGTTTGAAGTATATTTTTAAGTTTCTACAATCACTGTAACTACATTCCAACGTGTACCTAACAAACTACATTTTTTTTTAAATAACTTAAACATTTCGATAATAAAAAGCGTTGCACGCCATCTATCGTCCCAAGAAAGTAACAAGTGCAAGGCAAAGCCCGCAAGGCCCCAAATTACCCCCATTACTCATTACATAGCCTTACAAATCCTAAGTTCCATTTTACAAGATGGATCGCTTCATGAAATTGCACCGTATTTTGTACCTGCTATATCAATTTGTAATGCAACGTATTATGAGAATTATGAATGTTGTTACGTACGTTTGTAGTTACAATTTCGGGTAGTTAAAGATTTATAGAGACTGGGTTAAAGTCTCTGCTGGATACATTTTTGAAAGGGACATGAGATAGATTTTAATAAAAGACATTTTTAAATTCAGTGATTCACAGGTCACATGTATTTTTATAGACACTTATATTCAGTGATTCGTTATTTCTGAATAGCCATTTATAATCAAGTGTAGTCCACGTTTTGATAGTTAGGTACTTAATAGTTTCGGTTCTATGTAACTGTCTGAAGTATTTTGCCGAATCGTTGGTCCCACTACCTGAACCTGAGTTATTTGCTATGAAAACATTATTTAATACAGTACCGGTTTCAAAATAATATATAGCTATAACTTTATATATTCAACGTTTAAAAATCTTCATCATCACTTACATAGTATTTAATCCTAAATATACTAAGATGATCAGATTGAACGCTACTCATATTTCTTATGCCAAAACAATGTATCTTATTCATTTTCGACATCATGTTTCATAGAGACATTTACAGCTTAAGACCTACACAATCGATATTTAAAAATAAAAAGTGCAAAGTGCAAGATTCGATTCGAGTCGTTTCCCGAACTAAAGTATGAATGCAGTTTTTCTTTTTATCAAAATAGGTGACATGGTCCCTAACAACAAATCTTCGTATGTCTTATTGTTACAGACTTTCCCATACTGACTGTTTTGAATGCGCCACCCTGTATTAATAGAAAGTAGATTGTCAAAATAAATATATGTTGGTTAAGTGAAAATGAAGAAATGGCGGTTCCATAGGGGCCGGTCCAATAAGAAATATGACAGTCAGATAGACGCTATATTGAAAAAATTGGTGACTTTAGTAGTACCTATAACCGCCGAGAGTGTCAATGAAACGAAATATCGTAAGTCAGGATCGGAGCAGGCGGGGATCAGTGATGACTGCCTACCTCTCTACAGAGAGACAGACATGATGTGTAGGTCAAATTTCTAAAAATGTTCTCGTATCGAAATTAACAGTTTAAATAGCATATTGATTTAAAATTCCCTCATTCAATTTATTTAATGAATTTTAAAATGTCCTGTTGTCTCACTTGTGAATGACAGATTCTTTTAATTATATTTTTACTGGGACAAATTAAAAGGTGAAGGAAAACATAGCTTTTTTCCTTACATGATATAGGTAAATAGGTAAGTTTCCTTTGAAAAATAATACTCTCAACATTCAGTTATTTTCCGTCCAATGCTAGACTGGGTCCCCTGCTAGTTTAGGACGTAAAAAGAATGCTAACTAGCTGCCGTTCTTACTGATAAGAGTTCCTAAATATATTTTTTATGGGATAGGCTAGCAACCGGTCATCAATGTTCCATTATGAGCTCGCAACCCCAATATAATTTGACCACCTCCGTGGCGCAATCGGTTAGACACCTGAACGCTAATCGTGAGGTTCCGGGTTCGATACCCGGTGGAAGCAGAGTTAAGAACTACGCTTTTCTACTGCTTTCCAGTGTGGTCATTGATTATATATGATATATATGTATTTATATATATATATATATATATAATATGTATATATTTCTTAAATATACGTTGACTACTACCCTTACCACAAGTTTTAAATGTACTTACCAAGGTGCTAGTTCAATTTGTGTAATAACGTCCAAATATTATTATTATTATAAATATTCATGCTAAAAATTCAATTTCCATTCCAAGGTTCTGTACACAGAGAAAGGTATTAAAGGATGCGAATGTAATGTATATACACTTGCAGGATATTGATGTTAAGTACATTACACAAACTAATGCATGACATTGTACCGCTTGCGGGGTAGTCAAAAAATAACGTCTTTATCTATGTAATTTCTGAATAATTATCAGAGTTTATCCCCGAACAGGTAATAATTAATACTAATACAAAGTAACCAGTCGTTTAAAACATTAAAATGTATTCGAAATCAGCTGAACCGGATTATATTCCAAATTCAAATGAAACGCTCGTATTTCTATTAGGCAGGGCTACGTTACAATGGCTATTCATGAATATCTCAGCCAAAGAAGCGAGCAAAACAAATGAATCAGAACCAGACTTCTTTGCTTAATGAAATGGACGGGGAATCAAAATTATATTCGCTCGCTAGTTGCGAATTTAAATAGATGAGATGAAAAATTTATATATTCCTCATCTAATCTAGGTAATTAGTAGGTAACAGACTCTTTTTCTCGGGTAATCGTAGGAGGTGACTAAGGGACGTGAAGTTAATTAACTTACTAACAAATATCAATAATAATAACATCTTTATGAAGATTCTCACATTAATTGATTAAAAAGATCATATTTTTATAGTTATATTAACTAATACTATGACAGACTGAAATTCGTGTATTAAAGAATTTGTGTTCTTTCCGATTCTAATCTTTCGTTGATTTACTAAAAACACCTACTAGATATTATGTCATTGTTGTACACATAACCCTCCTTAAACACCTCTAACACTATACCAGACCTGATAATTCTGTTCCCAGACTATCTGTGTACGGTAAAAAATGAGAATGGGGCCAGATTGGAACAGATATGTTATCGCTTTTTGCATGAGCGGCTGTAGCCGTTTGTGAGCCATTTAAATCCCATTTGCCTTTTATCAGTCGGCAAAGCAGTGAGCAAGTGTAATAGCGACGTTTGGAAATTGTTTACATTTGAACCCTGGATGTGTGTGTTTTTTGAAGTTCAGTTACTGAGTAGTGAAATAGAAATTATCTACATATATTTTTACTTTGTTGTAGATTTGTAATAGATACGTATTTTTTTTGTATACGTTTAATTTAATGTACTTAATCAATTGTTTTTGTTTTTAAAATGATGTAAGAGCTACTGTGTTCTATATTGATATTGAATTAATCACAATTTTTATCACGGTGGCAATTTTTATATGAAATAAGAGATCAAAAAGAGTGTAAAAAAACACTCAAGTAAAAATAGTCTTATTGAGTAAATATAATAATCGTCTCATATATATATTTAGAACGAATTTATAAAACATTAATTATTTAAAATAGATGCGTTATTAAATTTCATATAGCTCCATCTGTGCTTTAAAAAATGAAATAAAATAAATATACAAATATACGTTCTTATTTTCTGACTCAAAAGATTTTTATAGACAACATTTATTGTAAGAAAAAAGACAGAGACAGCTCACAATAAAATCCAAATAATATTAAATATGTATACTCACAATTTAGGTCGAAAAGACACATTTCCGTGGTATCATACACTCATATTAATAATCCCACTTAACTAATAAGGGAATACCAAAATAAACGAATCTTCTCTTCACAATTATTCTGATTTATTTCTGGCAGTTTAAGTAAATAACTCATACCATTTATAACCTAAACACTAAAACAAGTACTTGCAAGTTTCGAAATGCAAAAACGCCATCTTTATTTTTGATATGTTTAATAATTACTTTATGTTGGTTGCTTAGCAACTATTCGTATTGTAACTAAATGTTGATAAAACGGTAAGTACACAATTCTATTAAAAATAGTAGCTGTATTTTACTAATGAAATAATTTTTTGTTCCCTGCTCATCTGGGATTTAGAACCCAGCCTACATTCGACTTGACTTTTTACTAAAAAGCAGCGTTATAATGTCTCATAGACTCACATCCTTCTATCCCTGTTGTCGTAGAGAACCATAGAGATATAACACCTTTTCGGTCACCATCAAGATGGCGTATTATTATGGATTATATTGGGGTAAATAAGGATTAAATATTACTACAATCCCTTTTATGTTTTATAGATCGTAAGATAAGATTAAGTAGTTTTTTATACATTATTACGTACACTACACACGCCTATATCGATGTTATAATTATGAACAAACAGTCCATTCGGGATAAAAATGATCTGATAACCGCATAATGTTACCGCCATATATCTTGCCGATCACGAAATCCGGTCATCAGTCTTCAAACAACGGGAATGGACAAGAAAAGAGAGTAATTGATTGGTGGGCTCACTGATTCATAATCTCTGGTGCTACGGATATGATCTGTGGGGAACCTTAGTAATCTGTTTATTTATAAAAAAACATGATAAGAGGAATATATGTGCTAGAAGTGGTGGGTATACGTGGGGACGGCTCAATAAGACATATAACAGTCAGATAGACGCCATATTGAAAATGGATGACGTCAGAAGTACCTAATTAATGCCAAATGTGTATGAGTGTCAATGTATCGAAAGTGATTTGTTAGGATAAGAACAGCTGGGGATCCGTGATCTCTCTGCCTACTCCTCTACAGGAAAATGGGCATGATGTGTGTCAATGTATATATGATACATATTATGATATCAATATCCTTATGTTGAATAAAAAAAAAAGATTTTCATTTCATTTCATTATAGGAGCATTTAAAATATATATAGAGTCAACCAAAATCTTACTGGTTTCTCGTATCCTAATACATTAATTACTCTATAGATTTACAACTTCCATAATCCCTTAAGAACATAAACAAAACTTGTGAATAATGTGTCTTTATAATATATTGGTTGTTGTCGTGGACTAAGACAGAAATTCTAGTATTTTATTAGTATTAACATACTTACACATTACGGCCGTTTCTCTACAAAGAGATCACGGATTTCCATTTGTATCGATCCTAACAAACCATTTAATACTTTCATTCATGTCTTGTAGGTAATAAAATAAAAATTACATTAAAGATCTCCAACAAAGGTTAGTTATTATATAACGTCTCATATTACCGAGATTTTGTATGTAAAACATTAATGAAATTCGATGCCATTTCAATATGGGACGGTCAGTAAACTAATAAAACTATTGTCAATATACCGTAGTAAAAGGTGATCAATCACCGCTTACGGCTCATTGGGAACACGATAGACAGATAAGTTGACCTTTTAAGACATGTAAAGAGAAAAATGTTCTAAAATTATCAAGTCTTAGTTCGAAGGAACTATTTTCAATATAACAAGTTGATATATAACTTTCAAATACAAAAATTTTCAAATAACATGTCATTTAGCTCTACAAAGATATATATTTGTCGTATGATATTCAGATAGACGCCATATTTATAAGAACACTTTAGAAGTACATATAACCGCCGAGTGTATATGAGGAGGCGTAGGAGTTTCAATGAAGCGAAAGTGGTTTGTCAGGATCGGCGCAGATGGGGATCCGTGAACTCTGTACAAGGAATCAGATGTGATGTGTATATATATGGATATAATATTGGTAATTGTAGCTAGGTTAATAGGAAAAGCATTATTGTTTATGTTTATTAGGTTAGGTTAAGAAGCCATTTTATAAACATACATGTAAAAATAAGGTATAGAAAGTCAAACAACAGGAAATTCTGCCATCAATAAAAAATGGATATGACAAAAAGGTTGTGTACGCGACACCGCTTTTGCTTCAATAATCGAGATTGATGAAAAGCGGATATCCTGTCGAATTCATCAACCGGTCTCGTGCAAATCTGGGATTTGTGACATACATACTTGGTTTAAACATATAACATACACATCTCTTGTAATTTTTCACTAATTTTACATACATATACAGAAGTCGCTTCGAACATATTTTGGGGTGAAGATAACTTCTAAATCATAATGTTTTCTCGGTGACCATTAGCAAAACTCGGTATAATGTGATAATGTACAAAAATCATAACATTTCAGTACTACGAGTATTAGCCTCTAAGTATTTTTTATGACACGCTGGAAATAAAACCACTTAGTATCATTCTGTTTCCTGAGCTTAGATATATTAACAAGTGGCAAAACGTAAAGAGAATATAAATGTAAATTGTATGTCATTTACTTACGCGTTTGTAACGTCACGCAATAAATGAATCTCATATCATTTTATTTTATTCTCTTAGCGTTTTATCACTTGTCCGAGGGCCTTACAGTTATTTTGACATTAATAACATTAAAATGACAACACCGAAACTTCGACCACTATAAGTCATAGCACCGGTATTATATCATTCTTAAAAGCTCTAGTTCTGTCGGGACAAAGTTGCAAGGAAAACAATTTAACTTTATCAATCTCACTATGAAGCAAGAGTGTATAAATAAGATGAGGATTAAGATTGCGACAACTCAGGGACCCAAGTTTGATGTTTTAAAAGCATCTGCTAATCTCCAAGCGGGTGAAGCCAGGAAAAATTATAGTTCATGTGTATAACAAGTATCTTTGGGAATAAATGTGTGAATAACCTAGAAAGTTGTTTGCATAATACTTTAATAATGTCTTCACAATTACATTGTTATTTTTAAGTTGATCGAAAGAATGTTATGGCTCCAAGGTTCATTACAATTTATTCCAACGATTTTGTCAGTAATTTAGGAATTAAGTTTACTAAAACTCAAAATATTTCATTTGTTATGAAAAGAAAAGAAACCTGAATGTTTGAATACCATGTAAGGGTTAATGTTCTCGGACGCGTTTTGTTTATGAATACAATAATTATTCTATATTAAATTCATACCAATCCCGATATTATAAGAGATAATATGTTTCAGTTGTTTTTTACACCTTGATACAAGAACACGGAACAAGTAAATTCGTATAAGACAGCCAAAAATATTCATGAAATTATATGAATGTAAAAATATATATGTATAATAATTCAAAACCTAAACAGCATTATATCATTTCGTCGCATTTTAGTTAGTGGCCCGAGCCCCACAAGAGGCACGAAAGCTCTAAAATTAAAATATAAAACGAGCTCAACAAAACCCAACGATCTCGGCTTAACTTTGCTAATAAAATGAAATATGCACGAGTTGGGTCGCCGAGCAACGGTGGGTACGCACTATTTGCGTGGTCAAGGAGACGTGTTTACACGGTGTTAGTGTTTAGTGTAGTGGGAACAGGGTATGGGAAGAGTAGTAAAAAGAAGTTTTTTTCTAGGAAAATAATTTGATCCTCTTTGGATATACTGAAATGTACACAAGAATTGTATATTGGGTTAGGTTTGCGATTATATTATTTTGATTTTGGTGTGTAATTCAGATAAATAATATTTTTTTACTTTTTTTACAATTGCGTGTTAAACAAATACATGTTCTTGTTTTTAATTCATCACTTTTCTACTAAACTATTGCATAAATATGCCCTCTATATATAATTCACGTCTCCATTTATGTCACACCTAACAAACCATTTTTGCTTCATTAACATCAATGCATCTCCTTATACACTCTCGGCGGTAATACGTCACGTCACTCTTTTAAAATATGTGGTCTATCTGACTGTCATTAATTAGTACTAAGATCTTTTGATGAATAGTTTGATTCGTAGTAGATACGGATTAGTATGATTTGTGAACGTTGTGGTATGAAAGAAGGTGTAAAGACGAAAATAAAGGAATATATTTATGTGGAAATGGAATTTATAAGACCAAAGTGGAAGGAAGTAGCTCAAATTGGAGACATTCTTCTCATGGCGGCTGTACGTAGTGTGAAGAACAGAAGAGCTTGTATGAGAAGGTTAATGGGTGTGAGTAAAGCAAGAGAGATTTGTCAGGATCGTTCCAGGTAGCAAACGATAGTATCTGCCTATCCTTTTAGAGACGCCAAGCCGTGAATATATGTTTATTTTGATGAATCAAGGTCTTAATTTCACTAGATAGCCAGCACCGAATGTCATAGGTGACTTCAGTTTTTTATTGTACATAGATACATACACACGTTTCACGCTTGAGTATACACACTCCATTTTTAATAGTGCCGACGTAGTCAGAGCCTTGAGTGTTCATTTTCGAAATTTCAAAGGTATTTAAGGTATTAGCCACTCAAAGCCCGCGGCGGCTGTTGCCTAGTGGGATGTCTTCTGGCTTCTTATTATAGGGTCTAGGCTTGAATCCCGGCTCTGGCTTGTACCAATGAGTGAAATTTAATATGTGTTTTTCATTTACGTACATAATTTATAGGCGCTAACGGCAAGGGTAACTATCATGAGGAAACCTACCTATCCCTCAGAATAGCCAGTGCTTGTATACAACGTCATGGTTCACTTCCTATTACGCGTGCATATACATATCTATTAAGCAGTATGCATGTTTTTTAACTTATTTGACGTAGCTCAGTTGTTTGGGGCTCAGATCGTTTGTTGAACGCGTTTGTCTTTGTATTGCATGTTTTTTATTGTATTATTCTTATACTTATTGGTCTAGGTATCGTTAAGTAAAAGAAACCTGATCATAACTAAAATAAAAGATTGCAAGACGGTTAAGTTTCCAAAGATAAACAAAGACAAACGCTTTCACCCTTGCGGGATAGTCAGAGGATCTGGTTTTATCTCCGCAATTGTGAAGGTAGTAATTCTATGGTCACCTCGAACCCACGTGTTGACCAGATAGTCACTATTCAATGTGATAGCTGGTAAGCAAAGTCACCATTTACAAACACTGACTCTTACTTATTCGGAGAACAGGCACGTTTCCTAACAATATATTTTTCCTCACCGTAGAACTCAATAGATTTCGCAAATGTGTTTTGTTATTATGAATATAAATTCATTAATCTTTATTTCTATTGGTATATGCTCCAGCGGGAATTGAACCCTGTATCCACTATACAGAGTCAAGTCCCAAACAACTGATCTACGTCGAATTATTTACAAGTATGCTCATTAAGAACTGTGTACAAAATACAAATAAGCCATTATTCAAAGTTGGAATTTCCTTGTAACTACAAATTTATCAGTGCTACGAAATTCGCTACGAAGTTTACAAGCATCTATAAGAGCACTTTTGCATAATACCTCTGTAGCAAAAGGAAGGCAAGTGCTACGAAGTTTGTAGGTCAGTCCCGTAGTTTGGTAGGTTTACTATCGTGAGCTTGTTAGGAAAAGTTTTCGAGAATAAAATTGTAGAGGTCGCGACGTGCTTAGCATAACTCACTTTCGTTTTTATTTTATGGCGGAAGTTAGTTAAGAGTTAAAATAGAAGGGCATAAAAAGTATTTTCTTAATTTTTTTTATAATATAACTTAGTCTTGTACTAGAAAATAAGCTAGCATAAAGTCATAGAAAAAGGAGAAAAAGTTATAGAAAATGGGTTTATTATGACCAAGAAATTTTTCCTTACTAATTTAGACATTAGTCGTGACCTAAACATATATTCTATAGTTAATTGTAAACTATACAAAATACACGTATTATCAACACATTTTATACCAACGCCAATTCTAATGCTTTTTCCCAGTTCCCAACTCTATAGAGATCACAGATCCCCATAAAATTTCATCCGCTGTAGAACCAGCCTCCGAACACCGATATATCAATACAGGTTTGACACGAAGCAATTATTAATTGCCTCGATACTGCCCACTGTTTGCGGATTCAATGCACTGCGATATTCCCCAGCTAGAGTCCCTTGTAAATGGAATGTTTTGGAGTCACAACAGTAGGTACAAACCTAGGCTGTTTGTTGAAACTCCAAGCCTTACTTAGACGACAATGCTATAGTTATAGTCTATGATACGCTATAGTTTATGTACATATTTGAAGTTATATACGAATAATGTATATTATATAAGTACATACATATGCATTCAATGGGGTCAATGAAATACGCACATGTTATCCGTTTCGGGATAGACAGTAACTTGGTGACATAATAGTTTTCCTTAATCCTCTTCAACATTCACTATTTTAATAGTTTCGGGCTAAAAGAACAATGTATATGTAAACAACGTATGTGTGTATAGTATGAACATGTGTTATATGTACGAAGAATGACAGTTTCAATGGAAATTTGGTATATGCTCAGATTAGTTTTACTAATCTATCACTATTAGTAATTAATTATTAACATAAATTAACCTCATGTTCATACTTCTACAACATAACAAGTTAACTTACCTCAAGAACAATAACGGTCGTGAAGCATTACGTGCTTGTTAATGAGTGGTTGAAGTGGAAGGGTGCTTACGTAGAGTCCGGTCCAATAAAACATTTCAGTCAGATAAACGTCATATTGAAAAAGAGTGATTTTAGAACTACCTATAATCGCTGAATGTGTAAGCGTATCAATGAAGCGAAAGAGATTAAGCAGCATCGGGATTTGTGAACTCTACCTTCCCCTCTACTGGGAATCAAGCGTGATGTGTATGTACGAACATATATACGGGAGTAACAAGTAATGACTTGTTTACGATCACCCTTTCACAGAACTCTGCTGTAGTTCCTCAAGGGAAATCAAAGGTAGGAATTGCTACCCGATAGGTATTTAAAGAAAACTACAGGTAACATAAGGGACTTAAATTGAGGGGAACTAGGTGCTTTTCTTCGCGTGTAGAAGTGAAGACGCGAAGATGTCGAATGGGAATAGTATTTTGATGAATGTGTGGTTTAGGATTCGATTTCCGGTATGGGCAGAGTTGGGAATATTTTTCTTGTGGGTTCTAAACTAGTAATAGATTATTATTAAATATTCATATATGTGTAATAAGGATGTATGGGTTAAAATACGTTGACTATTACACTTGTATGTACATAATTATCATTATTATTATTATTATTTGTAGGAAATCCTTCTGAGCCTACAAGATAAACATCATCAAATTTCTTAAAGTTTTGTCCCCAATTTTCAAAAGTTAACAAATCAGCGGTTTTCACTACAGTATAAGTATTTTGGCTTCAATTGGCACTTTTGTATGTTAAAAGTAGTCTTTATTTAATGTCTGTCTAGTCAGATCTACTTGTAAGTATGTACACCTGAATTCGTAGTGAGCATTAGGATAGCACGTGCCTGTATCGACCACAAGAGCATGCGGTTGAGGACAGTCGGCCACCTGTATAAGTGTGTAGGCGGAGGTATATGGATGTCTATGAGGTGAGAGTGGTTTGCCAATTACGGGTATAGGTACTGGGTATATGTAAGGTTTTTTATAGGGAGGTGGGCGTGATGTGTATGTATCTTTATATTTTCAGAAAGCAATGAAATATCATTTTCAACCGACAAAAATGGCCTAGGTAATGCTAAAAGTAAATATCTAAGAGTTGCATTCATGTACATGCACGTCCTTTAATCCTTTTCGGGATGGACAGAACCTCAGAAACAAATCTGCAAGGTTACGTTTTCTATCACTATAATATCTCCTAAGTCACTTATCAGCATGAATGTTGTGATATTGTGCCAACACATTGCCCAATATATTCCATTATTTATTATCTGGGTCTTAGTTACTTTATTATATGGCTTATGTTTTTCATTATAAGTATGAACGAGTACTAATAACTCTTTTACCATATGAGACAGAATCATATTAAAATAAAATTAAATAAATGAGATACGACCCGGTCTCGTATAGTAACAAATGAGTGTGTTTAAAAAAAGTACTTTTGCTCTTCCGCATACATTAGCGGTTTTACTTCTAATGTCACTCATCTTCATCATAAAATACATTGTACAGCATGTTCTTAGTATAAGCGAAGGGTTTTAACAACACTTAAGAAATTGTGAAAGTTAACGTCATGTAAAATTACTGTTTAATAATGAAGTTTCTGCTCAAAAGCTGTTACTTCTAAATAGTGACAATGTAAAGTACTTTTATTTAAAAGAAATTACATATTATACTATGTAGTATATATACACATATAATACGCGTATAATATTATAATATTCGAGTCCCGTGCTAGTCTAGAAAATACAAAAACTATCCGCCGTTCTTCCCGGCATGTCGTAGGAGACTACTAAGGGATTAGGGGTAAATGCAATCAATTGGACAATGTGCTAGCAACCTGTCCCGAATTTAACAAATTGAAAATTTAGTCACAAATAGAATTAGATATATAATAAGACGCCTTGTATTGTACAATAAGATCATAAGCAGTATGTACAGTTGTAAAAAACTAAGTGCCTCTCATTAATATATTTTGACGATCAATGAATGCACTTTTACTGTACTTAAACTGAATAATTTTTGTTTTATAACACACATCGGTCAGAGTCTTGAGTGCTCATCTTCGAAATTTGGAAAGAATGTTAGGTAGGTGTGTGATTATATGTTTTGAAATTGAATTGAATTGTATGTGAATTTCACACTACCATAAGGCAGCCAAATGCTTATAATTCAGTCACAAATGCCTGCCTATAATCTATGAATCATCTATTTTATCTGAGACCCAATTTCGATTCCGATGGCCATTACATTAGTGATGTACAGGAATGCTAGATAAGTCGGATTGCATTGAATCTGCAAACGCTATTGTGCTACAGCTAGTCAGTGCTATTGATACATCGCTTAGTCAAGGCTGATTCTGCTAGGATATCGAATTACAATAACGTATTTAGGTTTAGAAAATAATAAATTGTACATCTAAGGTCCTGTAATGTACTCCAAAAATCAATGAACACAAAACAAAGGTTGGGTTAGGTTAGCAATTTTGTTATTTTGCTGTGCAATTCAGTAGTTTTAAAGAATAATTCCGTATTCATTGATAGGTTTCATTTGATAAACTCGAAACCTAGAATCTAGGGGCTCTACATAAACCAATCTTAGAATTCATGATACTAATTTTGGTGCACAACATATACACACATATTTCCAACACTTTTATAGTCATCATCTCAAGCAAATGGTGATTGTAAAGGCATACTTAAGCTATATAGAGGTAACTATGGTCCCTTACAACATTGAATTTTTTATCAGAAATCAGATCAGAAGAGAGATCAGATCAGGTCGATTAATCAGAAAGACAGGTATTTATAATAATAAGTATATTCCAGATTTAAACATGCATAAATAAACTAAAAATATATAAAATATTCCTGATACATATACTCGTATTCGTTAAAATTATAGTCTGTGTCCTAAAAGCAGAACCGACCACTCCAAATATTCTGTTGGAATGCCATTATAGTGCCGTAGCAAACTTTGTCCTCTAATACAGGTGTTTCGCAAATGCACTAATGTATATCTAGAGACACTATGATTTAGGTACCTACTCAGAATCTAGAATGGCAAGTGGCTAGGACACTATTTCAGCATTAAATCGAATATAGTCGTACATGTTAGTTGCAGTGGTGAACAGAACAAAAGTTCAAAAAAACCTAATGAAAATTTTAACCTGTAGGGAAAATGAAATCTTAGTACCAACAAGAGGTGATGATTGAAAGGCTCAAAAATATTTTACTTCGGAGCACGATTACTTAACATACAAACAAATACACAAATATTCAATCATTTTGGCAGAAATTTGGAATCGCAACATACATATATTCGGTCACCTTCAAAATTATTATCTTAGCCGCAATGACATACACATGTAATGTTGGTAACAGAAAGCGGCCCAACTAGTCTTTTAGTCTCTTTCTAAAACACACTAAAAATAACATCACCTAGTTAGCATTCTCTATCTATCTCAGACCAGCGTTGCTGCGTTTGAAACCTTACTACCTTACCTTTCTTTTACAATCTCCAACTGGAGTATTTGAAATAACAATTAGTTGAAGTTCAACTGAAAAGTCTAGAAAGGAGTTCTCAGTAAAAGGAGGTTTGCTCAGTCAATACGGCATAGCCTGAGGGCATGCCATATGAGAAGCCTATGTTTGTGTAGCCGATAGTACTTTTAGTTGCTTGTTCTGTTGTGTGCTAGTCAGGCACTTGAATAGAGTGACCAGCTGTGTAACTTTCATATATTAAGAAATATTCAACGAGGCAGGCAGAACACTTGTGTACGAAGTATTCAAAAAAGCTGGTTTGTTTTGATTACGCATACTGATTATTACCTATTTATAATATTATGTTGATTTGTTCACCATAAAACAGATTTGGAATTACCTAGAGTCACTGGCTACAATTGACATGGTCCAATACAATTAAAACAAACAATAATGTTATGATATATCAAAGAGAAACAATAGAATATTATGTCATACTCATACATACATTGACGACTGTGTAATGTACTAAGAACTTGAAAGAATTCCTTATATCTCATAGTATGAAATTAAAGTAAAATTATCATCACAGTGACAATGGCTAGTAATTTGAGCTAGTTGCTAGCACATCGTCCTTTAGATTCCCTTACACCTAAACATTGTATGTATGTATTTGTGGGAAAGGAGTCGAGTGTAAACTACCCAAATCAAACGTAATACCGAGATTATGAAGTGAAGCCGGGATTACATTAAACAACCATTAAGTTTCTGTGAAGTCAAGCGAACGGGATAACTGAAATTTATGACAGGGTACAAGCAAATTATATTACGGCGAGAGTCGAATTGCTAGTATAAATATGTATGTATACTTTGTAACTATATCGATGTTTTGTAAGAGTAATAACCTCATTTACATTTATTCATTTATTATCTTAACAAAAGTCACACAACATTAAGAATAAGGCTGATATAATACGTTTATAATGTAGGTATAGTTTTACTTCGGAAGTTGATATAGAGCATAGTAGAATAGAAGATTTGGAAGCATAAGGTTCTAAATTAAATTCTTAAGTTTTATATAAGAAAAATATTGCTAGTTAAATTATTATAAGAGAAAAATCGAGCGTTAATTGAACTATTCTTTGGAATACGTAATAAATATATGGTGAAAGTGCCTATTTATGGTAACACAGATCCACCGGTACATTATTACCTAGATGTCTTACTACCCCAAAATAGGTAGGCGTGAAGCAAATGTAGATTTTCCACACCAACATACGTATTTACTCACTCATTCCCATAAGTGGGTACTTGTAGAAGAAATTTCATCTCGTCTTAACGTCAGAGTTAAATGAAAGTTTGACGTTTTAAGGCAAAGTTTTTAATACTTCAATCAGCCCAAAGTGCCAAGTTTGGCCATAAAAAGAAATAACTTTGACTCGCTCAATGACTAACGTGTGACCGTTTTTATTAAATGCCATTTTACATATTCCTACTTTAATATTTGGCCTAGTAATATGTATAGTCCTACTACGATATTTTTACTTACGTTAAATAACATATAACCACGTCCTTTTCTCAATTAATAACATATTTATGTCTTTTTGGCCTTTTTGAGAAGTATAAAAAATCTAAAAAAGAAATTTTATCAGTAGGCTTTGCAATAACTTAGAATTAATAGTATTATGTAGTTTTAGCTAACCTATAGAGGTAGTGCTATTCTGAAAAACATATAGGTAATATTTAAAAAACAAAGAATTATACGAAAATGCGCACTAAAATACTGTTTTGTACACCAAAATAATACAATCCCAACCCAAACCTAACCTTTGGTGTGCGTTTAGCTATATTTTGGTGTACATTTCAGTATTTTTGATTTCCATTTAATTATGTTCCATAACATATACAGTATAATGGTTTTGTCATAGTCTGGGACGTAAAAATGTTAACTAGCCATATGACTTCTCGGTTTGTCGTAACCGCTGACTAAAAAATTCGAGGTAAAAGGAATCTATTTAGCGAAGGGCTGGCAACCTGTCACCAATATTCCATACTTACTAAAAACTCAACAACACAACTATATGCAAACATAAAATATAAATTGAAATACAATTACACAATGCCATTCGTAGTATACAGAATTGTTACACAAGTACATTTGCCTAAAGTGCTAAGCCCTTATTCTGTCGGGTGCACCGCAAGAGATGTGGCCGGCCTCTCTCGCCCATTGTGGTCAGCTGGCTTTCGCATGAATATTTGGACGCCATTTTGGAAATCAATGTGGGGAATTACGTAAAATAAGATTTGTTTCGGTTTAATAGAAATAAGTTAATTATATAAATCAATTTGTTAAAAGCAGTAAGTAGCAAGTAAAAAATGATAAATTTTTATTTAATTTGTTTTTACGTTGTATTGAATTTTTATTTCAGGTAGATTCTCTATGTTTCTTTTTATTAGAATACTACTGGTGGTTATTTTTATGAGATTGTCAATACATACACATCACGCCTGATTCCCTGTAGAGGGTAGGCAGAGATCACGGATCCCCATTTGTCCCGATCCTGACAGACCACTTTCGCTTCATTGACACTCATTCATACTTGGCGATTATACTCGTAGGTACTCGTAACGTCACCCTTTTTCAATATAGCGGCTATCTGACTGTCAATACTTTTGTAAATTAGCCAGCAACCAGAAGTTTGCAATTAAAAGTTAGCTTATATAATAATTGTTCTTTCGATGCCTTCCAATCACTTAATCTCTTAAATACTAGCGAACGTTCAAATATATAAATCACAATGTAACTGTACAAAACATAATTTTGGATGAATGATTCAGATAACTTATTTAAAAGGACTTATAGTTTAACCGTACTTGTATGCTTATAGGGTTCAATTTATGATGGTTGCGTACCAGTGGCTTGCAACTAGCCGGTCCAGCTTCTAATCAGGGAAAACAATGGAAAATCAACACAGAACAAAAGAATGCACGCTCACTTGATCTTATTCAAGTCGTGATTACGGTAAACAAAGGATTATATATCGTATACCTTTGTAAATATCACTTATTCAGCAATCACAAAGCCATGTGCACGTTTGAATATACTGTTAGTTATAATGATTATTAAGTGTAAGTATTTATAGGTAGATCGGTGTATGTATAGGTGATGGGTAGATAATGTCATAACCTATGAATTAATGATGTACAAAATCATACACATAAAATTCATTTGGTCTTTGTACCGTATAAATAACGTTAAAATACATGCACAATACATATAACGGTATGTATGAAGATCTATGAGGAATTTCAACTATACAGACACCTGTTCGAGGCCGAAAGAGCAATGTTATAACTTATCTTGTCTAAAAATTTTTAAGAAAATATCCCAGCTGAGAGGCAACATTAATAGTAACCCTATATATATATGATTATGTCTTATAATACCTAAGAAAACATATCACCTTTTTAACATGCTACTTTAGCTCCATCTACCGTGGGCCAGTGTTAATATAAAAGCATGTATACATTACATTCCCCGTTCAACGGTGCATCAAATCACCTGTTTATTCTTAATGGTGATATTATGTAAAGTGCTTTTCAGTGTTGGATGGCATCCAAGAAGATTTCGTTGTCTTGTGCCCCGTGCTAGGAAGGACTTAATGGGCATAATTGAATGCAATTATCTACTAATTAGACAATGATAGTTTGTATATGGGAGCTTGTTTGATCACAGAACGTAAGTAACGAATCACAGGGCATAAGTAACGTTAGGAGTTAGGATTAGTGAACGTGAAAACTAGTGATGTTGGTTTTGGTTAGGAAACTACTGTTGTTGAAATTACTTATACCATTGTATATAAATACAGAGTAAAAATATACAAGCTTAAAAATATATATTAACATAGCGCCGAAATCTAAATATTCTATATGTTCTAAATTAGAATGCCCAGAAGCAAAAGCCCCCGGTTTGAATTGATTACGCAGTTTCTGTAAATGGCGACGGATTGGTTTTTTAATTACATAATTTTAAAAGGGTAAAAACATTCGTAGATGCAAAACATATCCATTACACATGACGAATGGTAATTTCGAGGTAATCAAAGTTTCGTGTACTACCATTGTTACTACGAAAGTTTTAGGTCCCTTGAACGCCACACAAACACTGTCCTGACCCTTCACCCTTTTGGTAGTGAGAGGTTTGTGTATAACGTATACATTCAACCTATCCGGTTAGGGACGGAGAGAATACATATGTGTGTATGCATGCCTCTTCGTCCATAACGGGATAGGTAGAGATTAGCGATCGCCACCTAGACCGAATCCTGACAAATCTCTTTTTCTTCACACCCATTAACTTTTTCATGCATGCTATTCTGTTCTTCACTTTACGTATCTCCGCCTTAAAAAGAAAATCAAAAAATTGATGTCAATGTCTGTATAACGGAGTTATTGATTCTATTAAAGATGGGTCTTCAATAAGATAAAAAACACTTTAGAGTGAACTCAGTAACCGTTCACAGACACAAACTATAACCAATAGTCTAGAGACTATATACAGGGGAAATCCCCAAACTTAATTGGTATTAAAAGAGGAAAATTAGTCCCCTTCTAGGTGGAGCCTCTTGAATAACTAATGTCCTTAAGTCACCTTAAATTACGTTGGATGTCGTCCAAGTTTTAATATTTGCATATTAGGAGGAGACTAATGATGCCCGGGCTTTGGAGCGAAGTTCTGTTGTGATATATGGTAGTTTTCAAGGCTGGGAGCAGGATTGTGTAAGCAGCTGTTAGTACTGTAAAAAGAGTGAAACGTTCTAAGGAATTTTCGGATAAAATGCAGACGTATATGAGGAGTCAGGATCGAAAATCTCTTTAAAGTGTAGTAGTGAAACGAAGATTGAGGGATGCCCGTAAAATGATGAACTATATCAAATTATATTTATAGTTTTTTAAACACTCGTGATTTATACTCATTTTAATTACTATCGACCACAGCCTATGAAACTGGGTCGAAACGTCGGGCAAAATAAAGGTAATCAGATATGTTTATTAATTTATAGTTATATGACCCGGTCTCACATAGTAAATAAAATTATATTTACATTAATTATAAAACATTTTTATGTTGTGGAAGTCAGAAACATCGTGCTTCTAAGGTACCGTTCAGTATCTGAAAAATCCAACGACGTGACAACATGTACTAGCATTGGTTAATTAAATGAATAATTATTTTATATAGCTTATGTTCAATTGATAATTTTTTTTTCTTTTTTCTTTCTTTTTTATATAATTCGTCATTTTACGGACTTCCCTCTATCTGCATAGCCAGGCATCAAATACTTATTAAATTACATAATACACTAACTTACTCATTTACATATTATAATGAAATAATAAATACTATGGTTTTAATGTTGCTGGCGTGTCAATAAATAAATAATTATTTCAATACTTTTCACTCCAAAAGGCATAAGTTCATAACTCCAAAACCTTTGATACCTTTGAGACTGTCTCAATATGTGTGAATGTTCACAGAAGGCTCTGATATTATTCATTTGCGAAGCTCTTGGAGTCAGGCCAAGTTTGAAGAACCCTCTGCAATGATAACCCTATTGAATTGAGAGGCTGGAAAAATGTTGAAATGCTGGGATATTCATCTTAATTTTTATCAATACGTTTACACACTTCCTTTCATCAAAGGCGATGTTTTTGTTTATGTTCTTTTAGATTTCAGCGCGTTTGGTTGCGATTTAGCCTTAGTTGATGGTCAGCATCATTATGTTGTCAATGAAGCCATAGTACTTTGTCAGAATCGAGAAACATGAGGCTCCCCGCCTACCCCACTACAGGGAAACGGGCGTGATATGTCAGTATGTATCTATGCTATTTACGGTAAAATATGTAAGCTCATGTAATGCCCGTTAACTCACTTTTTATAATGTTAAAAACTCTGAAGTTGCAAAAGTCAATAGACTACTTGGCGATTTGCTTGATGAATAAATATGCTTACCAAGAGATAGGAATGTTGGTTTGACATAGCCATAAATGACCTTATCCTAATCAAGAATTGCCTTAACATACACCTATATTTAATGCATGTCAATCTTCACAGTTTTTGTTCACATCTCTTAGATACCTGTTTCCCTATGAAAACCTAGAAAATTACTCCTATGACATCGACACAAAAATAAAATTGCATTTAGGTCCCAGCTGTGCGAACTACAAATTCCAGACTATTTTATATCGTCCATAAAAAGCCAATCATCTACTTCCATCTCATTCCGCATCTTAAGTGCATTTACTTTAGCTTCAGCTTTAGCCTTGTCGGAAACTAGTGATCAAAAACAGTTTGAATAAACATCCCGAGTGCCTTCCATTACTATTAATCATGGATGGGAGCCAACCTCTTTCGTAGACAAATAGTGCAGTTCGGTCGGAACACTTTTGCATAGCATCGGAACTTTTAGAATAACAAAGTCAATGCAGGCACTAACTTATCGCCAGTATGGTATGCTATTTTCATACGAATGGTCATATCTTTTTATTTGTTTTTGTAGCATCAACTTTAAAGACACAGTAAAGTCATGAGGTTCAAATCTACAAATGCTATGATCAGTTTAACGGTGTCAAATTTAACTAACGATGACAGCAAAATTGACAAATTATCCCTTAAAATAGCAAAATTTGTCTCTTTTGCTATTCCACGAACAACTTTACAATTTTAGTGAAGTGATATTAAATTGTTATTTTGCAATAAGCGTAAGTGGACTTGCACTCCTGGTTACCTATAATAACTATCGTGAATTTTCCTATCATCATATACTTGCATCCAAACTTTTTACGTATTTAAATAGCTACCTTTACCATAACTACCGTGATTGTTTTATGAATATAAAACATCAGTGACTTGTCACTAATCCCCCAATAATTGTGTAAGAAATATCTCACGACATTCTTAACAGGACAGTTAGAAGCGTACTCTTTACATTTCAAACTAGCTCAGCCTTTTTTGTTTCAATCGCCGTTACCTTAATTCAAGAAGCATTCATAGTTAGAGAAGTAATTAATCTTCTTCCGCATGGAAGTGAAAGATTTTGCGGGAAGATCCATCGGGCGCAATTTGGTGCAAGTTCTGCGAATTAATTATTCCTTTTAATTTCATGCACAGTGCCTCATTAAGAATATGGCGTCTTGGCCTTACCACGAAGTGCAATGAAGCTGTGATATTGCATAATGAAAGTATTAGTGTGTAGGATTGTAATGAAATTTTAATGTTTAGTTTTAATTTGTATACGGTTGTGGAAGAAAACTTCGTAAGACTAAAATGCACAAAACATATAACGATATTGAATTATGTAATTAAAAGTCCATAGAATGATACCTACCTGTCTGTCTTTTTGATATACTGTAGGATATTATTATGTATGTACATGTATGTAACGTAACATTTATGTGATTAAATTATTAACTTCGTAAGAGTATACGCTAAAATTAAACATTTTACAACTGTAGTTTTTCTCATAAGATTTCCTTGTGTTCAGCAAATAATATTATTGTTTCTCTTATGAGATCTTATGAGAAAAACTACAGTTGTAAAATGTTTAATTTTAGCGTATACTCTTACGAAGTTAATAATTTAATCACATAAATGTTACGTTACATACATGTACATACATAATAATATCCTACAGTATATCAAAAAGACAGACAGGTAGGTATCATTCTATGGACTTTTAATTACATAATTATGCCCAAAATAAGTCTTATGTGTATTGTTTATGTTTCTTCTATTATGAATTTATTAAATATAAAATGCTTAATTATATCTACTACATGGTAAGGCCGCAGTGCATATCCGGTTAAAGTTTTCGCTTTAAAGAAGTATGATCAGATTTAATTAAAACCAGATTCGCTTAAACAGGGCTTAAACTCGAAAGCTTTATATATCAAGAAATCATACATACATAGAAGAACACTCTCTTATTCTTTTATTTGGTTTGAACTCAGTCACTTTGCAATAATAGATGTAATAGGTGACAAATATGTTAATAATAGCTATATGTAATGGTTAATTTATAGTTCAGAGCAGTATGTTATTGGTGATAAATATGTAGATAATAGGGATATGTAATTGTTAATTTATAGTTTGGAGATAGATGTAGCCTATATTTTGGAAACTTACAGTCTCTTAGTCTCAGTCTTACACCAGAAACATAACAGCTGACTACAATCTTAGAAATACTCAGATTAGCACGATAATGATAATTCAAATTTGTAAATGGTGACATGGCTTACCACCTGTCACATTGAGTATTGCCTATCTGGTCAACACGTCAGTTCGAGGTGGCCATAGAATTACTACCTTCGCAATGGCGGAGATGGACACCTGAACCTCTGACTACCCCAAGGGTTAATAGTCGCGAACGCCTTAGTCTTTTGTTTTGTTTGTTTATGTATAACTATAGGGTATTTTATTACTTTTATTGAAAAACTCGACTCAATATCCTCAATTACGTTTTTTGTCAAATAAATAGCTTACATATATCAGTTTCAGGAACACGTAGTATCGGCTGATTGCTACGGATATTGCCGTAATTTCGGCGTCGTTATTGCGATACTACGAAATTTATTTCAGTTTCAATGAATCCAATGAACATGTTTTGAGTGTTCAGAATTATGCAAAGGGGATTACTTGACCCTTTTGATGCTCAATTATAGTGCATATGTAAAAAGTAATTAATGGTTTCATATACAAGCACAAACTTCAAATATACGATAATATTTCCAAGGTTAATTTTTAGCAAGAATATTGAGTTTGTGATATTATGTGGAACATTAGTGACAGGTGACTAGTTGATTGTGCAATAGACATTTACCTCTAGTCACTTAGTTGCCTCGGTCATGCCGTGATGAAAGACAGCTGGTTAGCATTCTTTTTACGTCCCAGTTTAGCGCGGGAGATTATATATTATAAAATCGTTTAGGTATATTGCGATATTGAAACAGATTACATCCATATATGATAATAA
This sequence comes from Leucoptera coffeella, assembly GCA_030578115.1. Classification (NCBI taxonomy): domain Eukaryota; kingdom Metazoa; phylum Arthropoda; class Insecta; order Lepidoptera; family Lyonetiidae; genus Leucoptera; species Leucoptera coffeella. The sequence goes on along the minus strand of JAMBLF010000105.1, from coordinate 316,821 downwards.
AACTTTTATTTTATAACAACAAGACACTCACGAAGACATAATACAACTTGTATAAAACTTAGATTTTAATATAAATACACAAGTAGTGGTTGTGTGTGCTATTAAGGCGTAAAAAAGGTTCCGTCTCACCGTGGTGTGTTATGAATGGTAGATAATCATGGCGCTGATATTATGACGGAACCGCAAAAGGGCAACTTATTGATAACTTATACATACTTTTGTTCTGTGACAAAATATACTTAGGTTTCCGAAATCAACTGCCACGTTACAGATATTTGAGGAAAATCAGGTTCGATATGGTCATAAATCATTTGCACTTCAGTGCACAGATGGACACGTGATCTTCTGTTAACCCCACAAGAGATAACGGTAGTGATATGCATGTTGTTCCTTACATCTCTGTTCTCAACAACAGGCTCTAATATAGAACAGTTCTTAGATTCATTGTTTCATACAATTTTGGGAATAAGTGTATAATCAGTACATTGGCGGAAAAACTGAATGAGTGTCAATAAAGCAAAAGTGGTTTGTCAGGATCGGGACAGATAGAATCCGGGATTTCTGCCTACGCTTCTAGAGGGAGACGGGCGTGATGTGAAATGAAATGTTTTTTATTCAACATAAGGATCAAAAAAATCAGTTATTGAAAGTCAAAAAAAATTATGTATATGTTGGAGAAAAAGGACTAAATCGCCACTTTGCATTCTTAGTTCTCTTAAAAAGCGGCTGATTCAATCCTAATTGATCCCTAACTAGCGCAAAGTACGTAATTGTTTGAAATTAAACTTTGGTGTTCTTTGAACTTTGCTAATAAATAAAATGAAGGGCAGCCTCTCTGTGCGGTTTAATCATAATCGAAGTTAGAGTTTATTAAAAGGTTCTCCAGCTAGCTGGAATGTTAATAAAACGGCGACTAGCTGCCTTTCTTCCCGGAATGTAGTTCAAAGAATGCCATTACAACCCCAATTGTATAGCTTTTTGATATTTGTCATTCTATCTTCTTTAAAAAGTATAATGAACTTTAAACACTTGAATATAAGAAATGCTTTTCTGTAATAGAAAAAAATAAAATTGTTTTTGAACTTACGTCTTAACTTTTAATAAGTATTCAGAGACTAAAGTGACCAACGTCTTTTCTGCTAAAGTCCATAGTTACCCAAATTCACCACACTACTCAGCGTTTCAAATGGAATGACTATAGCTTTTCGCAAATACTGATTAGCTATACAAAATATATCTAAGTTTCTTATCTATGAATTCCCTACATATACACGTCACACCCATTTTCAAGTAGAGGAGTAGGTAGAGATCACGATCCCCATTTGTCCTAATCAACCACTTTCGCTTCATTGTGACTCATAAACCTCTTCATACACATTCGGTGGTTATAGGTATTTCTTACGTCACTCTTTTTGAATATAGCGTCTATATGACTGTCCTATGTCATGTCTATGTATGTATTTGGCATTTAAAGAATATGAAACTTATAAATATAAATTCGATTATTGTCATATGCTTTATTGTCTCAGAATAATATACAAATTATATCCAGGTTCCATCTTTACAATCTTATGGTCACTTAGGTCACTTTTACACCGACCAAAGGAAAACCGTATGTCAACACTGCTAAGGCCATATGCAAAAGGGCATAGATAAATCATTGCGACCCAGATCTTTGGTTGATAAAGGTGGGAATTTTGACAGGGGGGTCGACGCCGTATATTGCTTCGGAATAGGTACATTTATCATTGGAAAGCTAAGGGCTTGCTTATTTCGCATTAGGCAGATTAAATAAGTGCTGTTAAAAGATTGGGAGATAATGCAGCTACTATATATCAAACTTCTTTTACTGTCTAGCTACTTTTTTGAGAATACATGAAAATATTGTGTTATGTTATATAAGTATAAGGCTTAAGGTTTTTTTTACGTATACCCCTAAGTAGACAGATGTGTGTCCTATAAATGTACAAGTATACATATACGTGTACGTCCTTCAATCCCTTCCGAGTCGGACAGAGCTTCGGAGATATAATATCTCCTCGGTCACTTTTAAGACTGAATATTGGGGTTTCGATCTCATAGTGACAAGTTGCTAACACATCGCCCAATAGATTCTATTTAGGCCTTGTTCAACATACCGGAAAGAACGGCAGCTTGTTAGCTTTTTTCACGCTCCAGACTAGCACAGGTCTTACGTATTAATATACAAACGTACTCATCTTAGTAACCACGGAAATAGTAGATAAAACAGATAATTATTCATTATAACATTTATATTATTTCTGAAGGCAAATATTACTTCGAGAATAATTGTGATAGCTTTGGCTCCCTTTTCACCAAAACGTATCTTTAAAACAGCTATTCTCTTGTTGGTTTTTACCATGCACAAAACAACAGATAAACATCTATCCAAATCCCAAAGCTGCAAACTCCTAGAACTCTAGAATTTTACTATTTAAACTATCCATAAAAACAATTCCACTATGAAATAGAACCAAATAAAAATATTACATTGCAAAACTTTAAACGGAACCATAAAAGGCTTTGAATAAGCCGTAGCATTCGTAGCACAGGCTCCGTAGGTCAGTCCTCAAAAACAAATTGCACACCGTAATCCGTAGCAAATGAAGCGCTACGGATTATTTATGCATGGATTCTCTCTTGATAATAAACTTTGTGTTTTTTCCATCGCATTGTTCCTGTGGACTTAGACTTTATTTATGAATTGTTCTTGTAAAGGAATTGCGATTTTCATACTGGTTCCGGTAAAAAAGCGTATAACTACAATACAGTGGTTTTATTTATATGAGAATAATATATGTATCCGTTTCTTATAGATTTGGTCGAACTTATTTCAAATTTAAATTCGAGCAAAATCATTGGAATAAACCTACTACCTACCATCTATGTATGTATATCTACTATATTTTTAGTATAGTTATTGAGACCATTTACGTGGTAATGAACTTTCGAACACAACTCAAACACATTTGTATATTTGTATAGATGTGCTAACACATTCGTATGTAATAGTTATTAAGATATAATGAATGCGATTATCACTTATTATATTTTATTTTCTTCGGAAAATACTTATAATAATAAAAATAACATAAGTAAATGCAGGTTGGTGCTTTTTCACCTAAAGCAACTTCAATATGAATGCTAAAAAATACCAACTAGATATGAAGTCTCCGATATTACTGTGTCTATCTTTTGTGTGAGCAATAAATAATAAAATAAAAATAAATATTATCACACCTAAAACGAATTAAAGGCGGTATTATATGTGTATGTATTTTATCAAGGTACCCAAGCCTCATTTATCCATCTTTCTCCATGTGCACAGAGCATATATTATTCACGCGGTTCGACCGCACTGAATCAATCCGAGTGTCAGTGGGACGGCCGCGCGGTCGTTTGGGGTCGCCATTTTCTGGATGACGATACTCGGGTATTCAGCCTTGGTTTGGGACGTGACGGGATTGGTTTTGGCTAAGAAAAAGCGATGGTAATGTGTACAGGTGACAGTGATTGCGCTATAGGTTATGGTAGTATAAGTGTGATTAGTATAGGGAAAAAAGTGGTTGTATATTTAAACTGATAAGGTCATGTTAGTTAAATAAACTATAGTCTTAAGAGATTCGCGATTTATACTCATGATTAATAACTAACGGGACTTATCCGTGACCATGGCTGCTGCAACGTTGCCGAAACGTGATAAGTTCCATTAGTTATTAATAACGGGTTAAATAAACTGTTTATACACATGGCTGGTAATCTATGTATTTATTATATACCTCCAGACTAGTTATTTAATGCGTCATTAACATGTAAAAGTTCTTACATAAAACAGAACGCATAAGAATCCGAAGAAACTATAATAGCACATTGCTAGATTCATTCATTTATAGAAATTACAAACATCTGTAAAGGTAGCTTACCTTCCGAAATTCCAAAGAAAACCCTCACTAACCCCTGTTAACATACCAAGAAGGTTGATTACATCTATCATACCATTACCCAACTTACAACAACCCGAACTTGTGTTGGTTCATAAAGTATTCTACCAAACTCATACCCATAACAACTTAGACTTTACTTCATGAAGTGTACCCAAAATTCTGATCAAATTGACCATAATAGCCAAAGTACTTCCTAACCGGAGTTGGGTACCAGCCATCATAGCTCGAGGAATGCTAAATGAGGCGCAGCGGCTGAATCTTAACGTAGTTGGGCATCTGCAAGCCCTGTCATCAATCATTCACAGCTATTGATATATCGGCAGTGCTCCTCGGTTCTGCTAATAGTGATAAAATGTATTTTATTTTGTTTAACGTCAGTACTAATATTGATAAGTATATATTTGTAGAGTCGGTCACTAAGTTGAAATTTGTACCATGTGCGGTTGACTGATTGTTTGAATGCTGGCAAAGTACAAGTCTAGTTTCAGCAGTTTCATTAGTAGGTAAATATGGCTTTATTACACACAAAGTTTTGAGCACCTTACAGGGACCAGTATCCGTGAAGTGTGTGTGTTATGGCTAAAGATAAGTATCAAAGTAAATTTAGGGTGAGCCAACTAAAGTTAGTTTTAGTTCAAATTCTTCTTTTAGCATTTCTTACTAAGTTCGTTTCACCAAAGATTTATAAGAATGATGTTGGTATATAAATGCACGTTTAAAGGACAGGACTAAAGATGAAGCATTGGAATATTCCTAATGTTATTTAGTAAACCATTTGACTATACAACAATAATAATTCCTTAATCGCTTCTAAAACGTAGATAAAAGTTTCGTAAGTAATTTATCAGATTACAGTAGAATCTCCCTGCCCAGATATTTCTATAGAACGACGTTGGGAGAAAGCAAACTTTAGCGTCTATTCTAAAGGAATTTCAGCACTGCAGTGCAGGACCTATAGCCAAATCCAACTTCAAACACATATTTGTTAACCCCGGAACCTTTATCGTGATATTCCATCTTCCAATTCCGATGAAAATAAAGTGAAGAATATTTATACATCATTTTTACAGGCTCTAGCCTGGTAATTCATAATCAAATTATGTAATCGTTTCGTCGAGTATTTATGCAATATGGAGGTCGTTGAAGCTTAACCGGTCTCTAAGGATCTCCAGTAAAGAAGGATTTGAATCTCTTTTCATATAACTTTACGACCACTGTTCTTTATAGAATATTGTATTAATTACCATAACGAACCCATTCTTTACCAGATAGCCAGCACTTATTATTATGATTCACGTAACAGTGTTAACGTAAAATTTTATTATGACATATTCATGGCATTGCGTAAAAATCCTGTACCTGATGATAAATCACGAATATTGTGATTAGACAAATAAATAAATATGTTTTTTCACAATACTTTCTCTATGTGTGAAATATATATATAATATTCAGTCACATAAGCTAGTCTTCTGCTCAGATCAATGTTCGTGAACCAATTGCTTCCACACATCCGACAATTGAATTATTAAGAGCACATACCTCCCACTGCTCACTGACAACACCTCAGGATAACTATTCCAGTCCTCACAAACAGAATGCTAATATGAATATTTGATCTGTGAAAAGTAGGATTTGTGAGCTCTCTTTCTTGTTTACAGAGTAAAGATTAATATTCGTTTGAGTGTATATAATATATTTAATACGAAAGTTAACGGTTACATATTTGAAAAGGGTAACGTTAGAAGTACCTATAACCACTGAATGCGTATGAGTGCCAATGAAGTGATAGTGGTTTGTAATGATCGGGTCAAATGAGGATCCGTGATCTCTAGCTACTGTTCTAAAGGGAAACGGGCGTAATGTGTTTGTATGTTAATGGTTACGGAAATGACGTGTTTAGTACGGCGTGTACATCTTTGATAGATAAATAGAACCTAAACAGTTTGTCTTCTTTGATTTCAGAGCCATGTGAGAAGATAATGGTTAAAATATAAATTACATTCCAAAGTTTTCTTACACACCGTTTTAAGTTCATTTATTACCACAGACAGACGTGATTAGGTATGTGTGGGAAAACTAAAAGATTTATAATAAAATTTTGGTACCTGAATGAAAACTATATTTTCTTTAATAAGTAAAGGCATAATATAAAAAATGTTAAAGGTGAACGTAAGTACATATTTTCCCAAATTAATACTTACGAAATAAATTATTGACATTCTGTATGTACTAAAGACAAAGAAAACATATAACCTTTAATGTGTATACATGTCATTATATTTATAACTTATTTCTCTACAATGTTACCCTTGCTGTATGTGATATATAAGTGAGTTTCCATATTTTCCCAAAGGCAAGGTAAATTTGTCTTACTGTTAACACATGAATATATTATTTAACGTTTCATTTCTCGTAGTCATAAATTCGTTGTCGAGTAATTGAATGTCATTTCGTTTACAGAGGTTGACTTTACTTGTTTTACGAACAAATGAGCGCCGATCAAAACTAACTGACTTTTTTCTTGACACGCTAAGGAGGTGATTAAGGGACTAGAGTCAATGTAATCTATTGATCGGTCAGTGCTAAGAGACAACCAGTGTCAGGTCAAGTTTTGACTTTCAATGACTGTACTGTACTTGTACTTATGTTGAATAAAAACATTTGACTTTGACTTTGATAAGCTGGCAACCAGTCTCCAATATTAGATATTAATGCCATGCAACCCACATAGGTTTGCTAAATGTGACTGAAGGGTTATTGTTATGTCTCCTAAATTCTATCGATGTGCTAACAACCCTTCATTACTCCATATCATATCAAAACCCCATCTCTACAAGGATCTCTCCATTAAAGTACGTGAATGTATATGGAATGTATTAAATTCCATTCACAACAAATGATATCAATGTCATTGAAACTACATATCTACAGCGTTAAAGATAAATCGTTTATACATATATGACGTCAGAATTTCTTTACAAACAAAATCCTTTCAGAGTTCAGTTCAGACAGCAATTAATCATAAAAGATACTTAGCGCTCAAGGGTGCTTATAACCCGATCATTTCCAGGCAGAAAGGCAATAAATACTTGTTGAGAGAAACAGTTCGTACGTGACTGTTTTATGATCAAACTTAATAAAACCTCTTTGGCGTGAAACTCTAGATTCTCATTTGGAGTCCAACAATAGTTGTTGTGTCAATTACTATTATTTGTTTTCTACAAAATGGATGAATCTTTATTTTTCTAGGTTTTAGTATCTTCAATCGGCTATGTAATACATACCTCTTTTGGGGTGGGTAGAACCTCGGATATTTATTATTTCCTATGTGACTTTTAGCATGAATATTTGGGTTGTGACGATGTGGAACGTTGATGACAGGTCGAACAATAGATTCTATTATACCCCCCCCCCCCTCCATCTGATCAGACATAGAGGGGACCCCTAGTCTCTTAGTAGCCTCCAATGACATGTCCGGAAGAACTAGATAACATTCTTTTTACGTCTCAGATTGTATAAAAAAGATATTTAGAATAATACTTTATGAACATATCTTTGCGTTACGTACTAGGTATTCTGATGAAACGTAGGGTTAAAGTAGTATATTTTCAGTCACTTGCGATATGGAAATCTATGAAGTTAATTAATACAAATAATATAATAAATTTGATAATAAACTTCGAACTTTCATTCATTCCTTTTGGTTTCTCTACGAAAAGTCAAAAACGTCATTTTCTTAAGAACGCCATCTATAGTATCAACCGCTTATGGATAAAGAGGCAGCTAGAACCAGATTGAGACGTCCCAAATCATCAAGGAACATGGAGTAATAGTTCATGAAACCTAAGCCTCCATAAGTCACGAGCACAATATCAAGTCAGCCATTATACAAGACACTAATAGACATTAGCTTTAGACAATAGAACTGGCAATTACGTTTGACTTGGGAGATTGTCTTTGATATATGCTGGGGTTTGAACTTTCAACCCATGTATACGTGTACTACATATGGATGTATTAATCCCATTTATTAGAAGTGTATATTTATTATAGTTTTAAGGGATTCACTATTTATACTCATGATTAATAACTAACGGGACTTCTCGCGTAATTTTTTATATCAGTCTGCCCGTGACCATGGCTGCTGCAACGTAGCCGAAACGTCGGGTTTATAAAGGTAACTATATTATATAAAAACTTACGCGATAAGTCCCGTTAGTTATTAATCATGTGTATATTTATCGTATATTAGGTTAGAAGCTGTTTGTATATGTCATATATAAACTTGACCTGGTGTTAGTATCGCCATTAATGGAACTTCCTTTCGACTTATTTAGCATGTAAGAAAGGAAGAAATAAATTTAAGAATACTTTTTATAGGATGCCTACACATTTTGTAAAATTTATTATTTATCTATTACAAAACGTCACGAAGGCAACTAGTTCGTAGATTTTTAGAGAAGTATTAGTTTAATAGTTGTTTTGCGCCACGAATAAAAAGGAATGTATTTTATTTCATTCACGTTTCATTCACACGTATGGGCCTACTCCATCAAGAAATAACCAAATGAATTTTCTATGTACATACACATATGTATGTATGTGACACCCACTGACACCCATTTCCTGTGCCTAATGAACCCATACATAAACTTGGTACTTGATAAAGGAGATTCCTGGCCTTCGCGCAGGAATTTCTTTTTAGAATTTATAGCTACCTTGTGTATATGTAGAACGAGTACAGCCTATTAAAACCTTATATAGCCTTGATTCATAGGCGAGTATATAGATAGGTGTGTAATGTTATTTATATGCTATAAAAGGGGCTGTGTAATTAAAAAATGGAACTGAAAGACTGAATGGCGTAAAGAAAATATGTTATCATCCATTGAATGAGATTTGTTTATATGTATGTTATTTACGATTTCATATCCTTTTAAATTTTTTATTAACAGGGTTGAGATGGCAAAAAAGACAAAAGATTGAGATTTCATTACTAGGGTAATATTAGGTATGGATAGCTATCTATTACGTTACATTGACTAGTACCCTTAACACAAGTCTTAGATGCACTTAGCAAGGGGCTAGTTCAATTGGTGTTACAAACTCCAAATATCTATACAAAGATTCCATTTACCTTTATCCACTATACATACAGACAAGAAGTAAGTTTACATATGAATATAAGTTCATATTACATATATGTTTAAATGACTTCAGTTAATTGAATGAAAATTTTAATCCTTTATTGAGAACCAATCACACACCATTTAAATAATTTATTCGAAACTACACCGTTGAAATATCAATATTGTAATTACATATATACGAGATGGAATGAAACGAAACTCGCGTGATGGTCTGGGATTTACATGTAATGCTGACTAACTGCTTTTCTTTCCAGTGTGTAGTAGAGGTAATGTATAAAATTATATTTTTGTTATTGTAGCAAATATTTCATACGCTATCGCCGTACTCCGAAAGAAATGTTTAAATTCAATGGAATAAAAAAATGTAAGCTTATACATATAAAAATAAAAACTAAAAGTAAATTACAACTTGTGGTGCGTTTATAGTTCGGTCTCTCTTTGATGCTATGTTGAACTGATGATAACGTCGTGGCATATTTACAAATATATTCTCAATTACTAATAAAATTATCCATACTAGTCTGCGTTTTGAAAAGTTCGGAAACCGCTGCCTTCGCGGCACGCACTTTTATGCGATTATCATAAGCTTTTGTTATGGACGTGAATCGATAATAAAGATTTATCATTTAATTCTAGATGTCATTCCAACTTCTCCATGTCTTAGTGAAATACTACACAAATATATGTTTCAACCTTGGTCTCGAAGCACTACGGAAGTACTAAAACCCGGAATTCACATCCCGAATAAATTCATGGGCACATTTAAGCGAATTCACAATTGAATTGTCTGAACCGGCTCCCATCATGGCAAACGAATAACGAATGACCTGTCACGAACAAATAAAAACCGAGTACAGGTAAAGCGAATGCAAATAAGCCCACTCCGAATGGAGATTCCCTTTATTAGCTCTGTTTGTTGCTGTGTGACTGGCATGAACTTATTCGGTGTGGGGTCTTGGTTAGTGTGGACGGGACTTAAAATAAAATGTCCTCACGATTATATTACCTTTACCCTAATGTATACATACATATAATATTATTAAAGCTCATTTTCCTTTTAAATAGTTTTAACTTTATATATTTCCTTACCCCTTCAGCAAATGAATTCAATTTATTTGATTTTTATACAACTCCGCATACATACTCAAAGAATTCAAGATTATTTTACCTTTAACCTAATGTATACATACATTTAATATTAATAAAACTTATTTTCCTTTTAATTAATTGAAACTTTATATCTCTCCTTACCCCTTTAGCAAACAAATTCAATTTCATTGATATAAACCTGCACATACATACTCGATGTTTATAAGTAGCTCAAAGCGCTAGGATGAAAACAGAAAGTCAACCGCAAACCACAGAACAGCTTTTGCAAAACAAAACAAATAATACAACTATTTGAGAGGATGAATAAAAGATCCCGTGCTGGTTTGGGATATAAATAAAATGATAGTATATAGAATATCGCAGGACTTAGACACGCTTCGCAACTTGTGTATAAACACTCTCTTTTGTATTATGATGGGGTAGTCAGAGGCTTGAGTACCCATCTTCGAAATTCCGCAGAGCTTTTCTTAGGTACTTTTAGAAACTATTTTTCGTAACCGATATTCTTACAATTTCGTCGTTAACTGGTCGAGACGGAGATCTCATTCCTTAATTATATGTATTGTGCAAATAAAGATGTTTGATAACAATCCCACTTTTATATTATTTAGTATGGTATATAGTATTATATTAATGAAGTTGTAAACTCGGGAATGGTATGAGTTTAAATTTAATCGAATCAATAAGTTTTATCATTATAATATATATGTTTCATATCACTTTGTCTACACTACTTTATTACCGATTTTATATATAGAGACATAAATTTATTTCATAACTTATTTTACTCTCTTTCTCAACAGGTTTAAAGAGCTGCAATTTTTAACCACCTTATCACTATTATCGACAGTATATGTTGAGGCAAGCATGTATTAATTAGAATGCTCACGTTTCACCTCCAATCATGCACAAGACATTGTGCAGAAATTAGAGAGAGCATCGACACTAAACCGCAACTCGATCTGCAAATCCTATTACCAGAGCCTGCGGCGACGGGGCAGCCCCTTGCACCTCTAATACAAGGGTGAATTGGACTGGCTTGTTTGTTTGTCATGTACACTACTATACGAACGCTTTCACGATCATTAACCGGTGCGCGAATGTCCAAATGCGGAGCAACTTGTGCTATTGCGGAGACGGTAATTTTATTGTCACCTTGAATCCACGTGTTGACCAGATAGTCAGTAATGTAACAGATAGTCAGGTGGTTGCAGTTTACAAGCAACGTTCGAGACTAGTTTATAATTCTTATATCTGTGTGGAACAGGTAGGTGTCACGAAGTTTTCCCTAACCGTAGTATTCGGTGTATTTCGTACCCTGATATATAGAGTATAGCCCGCAATGACAGAGATAAGCTAAACTACTGAGCTTCCCTGAGTTTACTAGTGGACATAAAATAACGTATGCGCGATGGTATATGTGATGGATGTATGTGAGGTATAATAAAATGGTTGGTAGGTGTTATTCTTAGCGGTTTGTCGTTGAAGATGAATAAAGGAAAATGGGTAGTTTCTCGTAAAAGTGTAGGTGAATACTTTGTCCTATGTCAGTAATATTATATATACATATTATATATTTATATATCATTATTACCAATACCAATACGAGTACAACGCCGACCACCAACAATATACCAAAACGACTAAAATACACATATTTCTGTGAAACATAAGATTCAATTGTGTCGCTAATAGGGATCATTCAACATTAAATTACCCCGAAACATCTACAAATCGAATGCATATTTTTATATATAAAAGTACTCTTAAATATGAGTTACCTAGACCTAAAACAGAATTCCTTACGAGCAAACCAGCATTATTAAGTCTAGTCCTGTTTCACCGAACAATCTTTTAATATCGCAAACGTAATTGAATCTGTCTTTGTTCAACACAGAGATTGTTCTTTTGTGGGCTGCTGATCCGGGACTTGATTAGAATGTTCATACATATATACACACATATATAACGTCTCATAATTCCTTTGGGGTCGACAGAACCTTTAAGATACAATATCACCTTCATCAATTTTAGCAAAATATCGGTAATGGTTTGGCATTGGAGTAAAATATAAGTGACTAGGTTGCTAGCATGTTATTCAATATATTATATTGCCTTAGCCACTTCAATAAAGGGGGTTATATGTGTTTATAAAAAATATGCTTCGATAACACGCAAACATCTGTCTATTTAAGAGATAATTACTTTGAAGTGTATGTACGTTTAAAGACTTATAAATAGTACAATAAGTTTTTGGTATTTGTACTTTTTCCAATGCTGTACTGGAAAATCAATTATCATCTACCATCGGCTTTTTTACTAACATGTCTTGCGAAGTGCCTAACGATAGAGGGATTTTTAAATATGCTAAATAATAAGTTGTACAATACTAATATGACCAGAGTGAGAGTGTAGATGACGTGATGTTGATTTAATGATAAAAACTTACCGTTTCTGCACGATAAATAACGGTGTACAGTGATGAACTTTTTAAAGAACACATTTGGACAAACTGAATAACGGTGAAGTATCCATAATTACCGAGTATTTGAAAAGGTGCAGAATGTCATTGAAGCAAAGAAAAATTAGGCTCCATATCCAAACCCTCTGTAAGATTTGGTTTGATGTAAGTAATACCACTATATGGTGAAGAGCTTACATTCATGTAATGTTCTCTTATGTTTTAATATACAAATGGAGCATAAATGTATCTACTATTGGAACATTTGGTTTCGCTCTAACGAAGATGTAGTGAGTGGGTTTAGTGCTCAGCATATTAGTTATTACTAAGGTACTAAATCTTCGAATACTACATAGATTCTAGATGTCCTTTATATTGTGTTTAATAACACTATATTCCATAATGAAATCTCGAAGGTAATGGGTCATTAATATTCTATAGCAATGTAATCACACTCATATAATATTACATCTTCAAGGTTTTGTCCACCCAATATATACTAGGGTTAATAAAGGTAATTTTATGATATATAAACTTACGCGATAAATCCCGTTAATTATTTATTAATCATGAGTATAAATCGCGAATCTATTAAAACTTTAACATATAACTAAGTTAAAAAAAATATTTTATTGAGCCATTTTCAAGCATTTGAGGTATAGGCACCCGAGAAAACTAATGCTGTTAGCAAAATCGCAGTTTAAAATCATTTTAGTACCATTATGAAGTTGTTAGTGGAATAACAAAAGTGACAAATATTGTGTGTGAAGTGACATTTTTAAAGCTAGTCACACTTGCACTAGTCACTTTTGCTAATCCACTATTAACTTCACTCTATTACTGAAGTGATATTGATTGAACTACGATTTATTTACTTATTAAACGAAGCGAAAATTCATTCAAAACTCTTACAGTCAGCTGTAGCACCACAGAATATGCTAAAGAACATTTAATAGTCCCAGCTAGCACAAGAATAGCGAATACTATTGTCTGAAGAAAGAGAAATAATTTTACGTTTTGAAAACGCTGAAAATTGTCCATTGAGGGTAATAAGGAGGCTTAAGCACCCATTCACGGTTATCAGATCAGAACAAGTGAATGAAACAGAATGTAGAGACGTCACTCGAATAGGGATGGGCAAGTGTGCGGTTAGAATGAGTAAATACTCACTCTATCTTTTCTTTTTATTATTTATTTTATATTTTAAGGGTATGTTAAATTTGAAGTATATAATGTTCCATATGAAAGCCTTTGATTGATTATAACCTATGTAGAACTGCTAGAGGTGATAATGCAACAATATATTTTCCTAAACTTTTAGTTAACCTGCTATGTATTTACTCTATAAACTCCATTAATTTACTTTTCTTTCATCCATCCAATCCATGTTCTTACTCTAACGTTGTGGAGTATAAAATAAACTTATTTAGCCAAAAGCGAATGTTTATTAAATAAGTCAATCAATACAGTAATTACTTTCCATATTCATTGAGGGTAAGCAATTCAAGTCACCTTCAGATTTTCATTTAATTTTCCAATCAATTTAAAACTGTTTTAACGTAAACTTATTTGGAAACTCATGAAGCGTAAAGCTTGTTGTTATGGAGGTTTTAGAAATTAAAGAAGGAATAAAGTAAAAAGAATTTTATTAGAGAAAATATTTACAAATAAAAATAAAAAACAAACAAACAGATTTATGCTTATCTGGCGGATTTGTTATTATCTAGTCTTAGCACTTGCCATAATCAAGCACACACTATCTCCAATAAATGCAGTGAGCGCTCACCAATGATGGCTCTATAGTCAATGCCGGCGTTTTCACTCAGTGACTCCAAGTCTCCTCCACTGACCAATCTGAGCTTCTCTCCTGGTAAGAACACAGGAATCGGGCGTCAGTTCCTTCCAGCAAGTAAGCAACGGTGGCGATCACCTCTTCGAAGTGAGTAGGATCGTAGAAACAGTCCGAAGCCAAAACCAGGTCGAGTGGCCTCAGGGAGTGCAGATCGGCGAGGAACAGGTCCCAGGTGAGACCGACGATGCTCACGTCACGTTCAGGCACTAGTCCGTTGACTTCGTAGCACGACGCCAAAAGTAGCAGAGAACGCGGCAGCGCGACGCGGTCTGTTAAGGTTATCGCTGCGTCCAAAGATACCAAGCGAGAACGGGAGCTGAAGGCCACGTGTAGAAAGAGTAAACGGCCGTCAATAACTCGGGAATAACCACTTCTAGAAAACTCTCCGCGAGTATCGCCGTTGCTGTTTGACTTCCCACGGAACACAAACTTCTTCAATGTACTATTCAGAGGAACACCATTGCTCATTGCATAAGCATTTCTTCTAAGTTAGATAAATACAGAAATGCTCTCGATATTTTTATAATTTTTCTATATTATATCACGCGACTTGTCTCTCTTCTCGTCCGAATCCCTCCCTAAATTATTTTTTATTGACAATCCCGATTTTTTCCTTTCAATGTCAATTCTGTCAGATCGCCTTCATCAAAAAAGTATATAGACTCCTTTCATGTCAAGGATTAAATAGAATCGTATCCAAGGCTCAACCCGACAAAATTGATCTTAAAAAGTTTACACAATTTCTTTATAGACTTTCACCATAGAGGTCTAAAAATACTTTTTAAATGGAAGGAATGACCTAAGTCTCCTTAACATATAAAAATATATCGTTGTATAGATTCTGCATAACCTCACTTTCAAAACGTAAATAAACAAATTCTAGGACAAAATCATTGAGATGATTAATTGCATGAAAATACAATAAATGATGAAAATACCTAACACAAAATACTAAATCCGCCGTTAGTAAGTTATATAATAATAATAATAACTTATGCTAAATGAACGTGAGTAATGAAAATTTCTAAAACCTATTAAAATTTAGGATATACCACGTTACATTTATCCCCCGACGAAGAGGAAAAAAAAATACACTCATGTATTTTTTTTTTTTTTTAGCTTCCTTACTACTTTTAGCTAAGTGATTTATTTAGTTTATACTTTTATATCTTTGATATGCCATTTAGCAATATGACCATTAGGATCTTTGAGCAAATAGACTAAGGGTGAAATTTTTTCTACAATTATGGATTTTTTGTACTTAGGAGCTAATTTGCTGCTAAAATATTTTCCAGCATTGCTTTGAATGTAGTTTTTACGCCAAACGAGGTCTCCTATTTGGAATTCTTTTACTTTGTGATGTTGGTCATAATATTTTGCATTTTTTGTATGAGATGCGAGTAAGTTACTTTTTACTTCTTCAAAAATTCCAGGGATTAAACCAATAGAATTAGCATAAATTTCTCTTGGTAAAAAGGTGATATTATCAAGGTTAGAAGATTTTGAGAACATTGAACCACAACTAATGATTTCTCTACCAAACACTAGGTAGTTAGGGGTATAACCTGTTACATCGTTTACAGAGTTGTTCATAGAAAATTGAATTTTAGCTAAAAATTTATCCCATATTCTCTGATCATCATTGACTAATGACGATAAGGCTGTTAAAATGGTTCTGTTATATCTTTCAGTAGGATTTACTTGTGGACAATAATATGGAAGGAAAGATATATGTGGGATATTATATTTGTTCAATAAATTGACCAACTCATGGGATCTAAGTTGTGGGCCATTATCCATAAGAATGGTTTGTGGAATACCATGAACTAAAAACAAATTATTTTCCAATATATTACTAATATTGGAAGCAGTGGCATTTTTCAACGGGAAAATCAATGTATATTTAGTAAAATAACAGTTTATCACCAAAATATACTGATTTCTATTTCTTGTCATTGGTAAAGGACCTATTAGATCAAGAGATATATATTGGAATGGACGGGAACAAGTTTTTGGTTTACCCATCAAGCCATATGGTGAATGATTTGAATGTTTATAAGACAAACATTTTTCACATTTTGAAATATATGATGAAACTTCTTGGTACATATTAGGCCAAAAGTATTGTAAAGATATTTTTTTTACAGTTTTAGCAATTCCTAAATGTGGTTCATCCTCTAAACCATGATTTCTTTTTATGAGATTTAGTCTCTCTTCAGGTTTAGGAAGAATTTTCCATATAAAATCATCGTTTAAATTGTTAATATTAATTATCTTTTTAAGAAGAATATTATCTCTAATTATATAATCAGGGTGATTATCAGGATTATTACGACAACCTTCAAAAAGTTGGTCATAGAATTGTTTAGCTTTATTAAAATTGTTGTTTTCAAGGTTTATAGGAGAAACTTGTGTATTAAAACGAGAAAGTAGATCAGGTACTTTATTCTCAGATCCTTTCTTAGTTTTAATAATGAAATTAAAACACGAAAGTCTAACTGACCAGCGAGCTAGTCTTCCTGTAGGGTTAGATAATTTTAAAAACCATTTTAAAGCAGCATGGTCAGTGTAAACTGTAAATTGTTTACCATTGTCTAAATAGCAACGCCAATGCTCTAAAGCTGTTATTACTGCCAAAGTTTCTCGCTCTGTTGTGGAATAATGTCTTTCATTATTATTTAACGATTTGCTCATATAAGCAATCACAAGTTCCTTATTATCTTGATATTGTGTTAACATTGCGCCCAAACCATAATTCGAGGCATCGCAATGAACAGAAAAGGGCAAATCAAAATTTGGGCAAGATAAAATTGGAGTAGACGTTAGTTTTTGTTTAAGAGTTTTAAACGCTATATCAGCTTCTTCTGACCAGGAAAATTTAAACGATTTTTTGTTAGAAGTAAGTTTGTTTAAAGGGGCAGCAAGAGTACTAAAATGAGGTATGAATCTGCGGAACCAACTACAAGTTCCAATAAATCTTCGGACTTCTTTTTTACAAGTAGGAGTTGGATATTCTAATATTGAACGTGTTTTATCAGGGTCAGTTTTGAAACCATGTTCATCGACAATATAACCGAGGTATTTTAATTCTTTACGAAAGAATAAGCATTTAGAATAATTAATTGTAAGCTTAGCGAAGGAAAGTTTTTCGAGTACACGCTTTAACAATGACACATGTTCGTCAAAAGTTTTACTAACTATAATTATATCATCCAAATAGCAGAAAACTTTATATTCAAACTCAGGACCAAATAAACTGTCCATTAACCTTTGTTGAGTTAGGGGGGCATTAGTTAAACCAAAAGGCATTACTTTGAAACGAAGGAGGCCTCTCCCAGGGGCATAGAATGCAGTTTTATCTTTATCTATAGTTGAAAATAAAGGAATTTGCCAAAAAGCTTTAGAAAGATCTATACTTGAAAGATATTTAGCATTATTCAAGTGATCTAAGATATCAGCAATAAGAGGTAGATTATAAGTATCACGTTTAGTAATGGAATTAAGTTTCCTACTGTCCACGCAAAATCGCCACTCACCATTCTTTTTTGGTGAAATCAAAACAGGTGAAAGCCAAGGACTTTCACATTTTTCAACGACATCAAGTTCAATCATTTTATCAACCTCATTGATGAGTGCTTTTTGTTTTTCAGGTGATAAGCGATAACATCTTTGTTTAAAAGGACGTTCATCACCGGTATCAATAGAATGGAATATTAAATCAGTACGGCCAAGTTTACCTTGTTTTTCAAAAGAAATATCATGAAATGATTTAATCAACTCATCTACAATCTTTCTTTGTTCGAGATTGAGATGTTCATAAGACAAAAGTTGTTTACTGTCATTTATAGAATTACATTTTAATTCGAGGTCAGATGATAAAATTTTTGGAATTAAATTAAAAGTTCTCCAAAAGTCTATGCCCAGAATTAATGAGGGGGAAAGATCTGGAAAAGCATAAGTTTTTATAACGTGGGTCTCGTTATTATACATCATAGGTAAATTGAAATAACCTATTGATGTTATTTTATGATTACTAGCTGAAGTTACAGAAATAATATTCGACTTGATTAAAGTGTAACCCAATTTTAATATATCTAGATAAGCGTTGTTACCTAGTAAGGTAAGGGAACTTCCACTATCTAATAAGCCAGAAAATTGTGAATCTTTAATTTTTATAGAAATAAAAGGTCTAACAAAATCTTTTTCTTCAGTGTAATAAACTGAAGAAGTTTTGTAGCAAGTAAAGAAATTTTTGATGGTAATAAGCCATTTATTGAAATCTATAGGGTCAAAATTATTTACTTTAATCAAGTCGCAATTTAGTTTTTTGGATTGCATTTAGGGCAATTATGAATAGTATAATCTTTAAGACCACACTTGAAACAAATTAAAAATCGCGGTTGTGAACATTCTTTTAAATTATGTCCATTAATTCTACAACGGTAACAAAATTTATCAGAATTAATAACATTTATAGCATTTGTGTCATTATTGTTAGAAGTGTTTAAATGATTAACAAAATTTTGTTCAATATTATTAACATTTTGTTTATGTTGAATATTGGGTCTTTGATAAAAGTTTGGTTTAGAATTATAATTTGTGTGATAATTAAAAGGTCTAGAGACAAAATTTTGTTGAGATTGAGGCAAAACATTTGGTTGAGGCAAATATTTTTGTTGGTTTTGGGGAACAAAATTCATATTAGGATTTGAATTTGGCAAAGAAGAAAAAACCTTTTGTTTAGATACAGTAAAATGATTTTTACCAGAAGTAGAGGCTTCGCTTTTATAGTTGAATTCGGTTAAATTTGAATTAAATTCAGGTTCCTTAAAGTTTTTATCCCTAGCTAAAAATTTTTCATAGTTTTGGCAAGTTTTTATCAGTGAATCAATATCATTTATATCTTTCAGTGCAACGAAAACGGAATAGCAAGGTCTGATATTTCTAAGAAGAATTTCAAGCTTTTCTTTTTCATTAAGTTTTTTAGATAATCTGTTAAACATTCCAGTCATTATTGAGACATAAACAATTATAGCTTCTTCAGAACCTTGAGTTCTGGCGTTAATTGATTTCAAAAGTTTAAAGTCAAAATCATGTTCACCAAAATCATTAATTAGTTTATCGGAGAGCAAATCCCAAGTAAGGTTGTCATTGGTAGATTTTAAAAATCTAAACCAATGAAGGGCATTGTCAATAAATAGTTCATAACAATGATTTATCAATGAATCTTTAGATATATTTCTCGAGATTGTAAATTCATCAATTTTCAATAAAAATGATCTCGGACAAGTCTTACCGTTAAAAGTTATTTTCTTTAATTCATTTAAGCTTCGATCGGAAATACTATGCTGCTGAGGTTTATCAAATGTTGTGCAAATATCGTGAGTTAAAGGGATTGGTTGTTGTTGATTTTCACGAATAGTTTCAATTTCATCATTTTCGAATTCATCTTCAGTTAAGTTTTCAAATTTAGTCTTAGCAGTTTGAAAAGAATCTAAAAGAGAGGCTTTTTTATTTTTTAGGTCATTATCATTTGAAGCATGAGTATCAATTCGCCCTATGCGATTTTCGAGGTGAAAGAAAAATGTTATAAGTTTATTAAGCCATTTCTTTTCACCTGATTCAAACAATTCAAGTTTGATTTTTAAGTAATTCAAAGTTTGTTCTGATTCTTTAATGTCAATTTCGGGTGAAAAAGGAGAATCCAAAATTGATTCACTTTCAAGATATTCAAATTGGGAAACTTGTTTTCTCAATTTTAGAAGAGTGCCTGCAGGTTCTTCAAGTCTAATGGCTAACTCATAAAGTATCTCAGATTTGTTAAGAAGTGTTAAGTTAATTTTGTTATTCATCTTTTTTTTTAGTGTTGTTAAATTTAAGGCAAGAATATAAGTTTAAATAGGAAGTTAAAATCTAGTTTTGTTACAAATAAGATTAGAATTTCAAGTTAAGATAAAAAAAATTTTTTAAAAGTTTAGTTTCAAGTTAAAAAAAATTTTATTCAGATGCAAAAATCTAAAATCATTCGGGGATCAAGTGTTTAAGAATATAAAGTTTAATTCTAGGTTTTAAGATTGAAATTAAAACTTTAGAGTAAATTAGTAAATGAGTATGAGAAATGAGTATGAGAAGTGGGTAAATGTAAAGGTGGGTTTTTGTTGGGCGCCAGTGAAGCGTAAAGCTTGTTGTTATGGAGGTTTTAGAAATTAAAGAAGGAATAAAGTAAAAAGAATTTTATTAGAGAAAATATTTACAAATAAAAATAAAAAACAAACAAACAGATTTATGCTTATCTGGCGGATTTGTTATTATCTAGTCTTAGCACTTGCCATAATCAAGCACACACTATCTCCAATAAATGCAGTGAGCGCTCACCAATGATGGCTCTATAGTCAATGCCGGCGTTTTCACTCAGTGACTCCAAGTCTCCTCCACTGACCAATCTGAGCTTCTCTCCTGGTAAGAACACAGGAATCGGGCGTCAGTTCCTTCCAGCAAGTAAGCAACGGTGGCGATCACCTCTTCGAAGTGAGTAGGATCGTAGAAACAGTCCGAAGCCAAAACCAGGTCGAGTGGCCTCAGGGAGTGCAGATCGGCGAGGAACAGGTCCCAGGTGAGACCGACGATGCTCACGTCACGTTCAGGCACTAGTCCGTTGACTTCGTAGCACGACGCCAAAAGTAGCAGAGAACGCGGCAGCGCGACGCGGTCTGTTAAGGTTATCGCTGCGTCCAAAGATACCAAGCGAGAACGGGAGCTGAAGGCCACGTGTAGAAAGAGTAAACGGCCGTCAATAACTCGGGAATAACCACTTCTAGAAAACTCTCCGCGAGTATCGCCGTTGCTGTTTGACTTCCCACGGAACACAAACTTCTTCAATGTACTATTCAGAGGAACACCATTGCTCATTGCATAAGCATTTCTTCTAAGTTAGATAAATACAGAAATGCTCTCGATATTTTTATAATTTTTCTATATTATATCACGCGACTTGTCTCTCTTCTCGTCCGAATCCCTCCCTAAATTATTTTTTATTGACAATCCCGATTTTTTCCTTTCAATGTCAATTCTGTCAGATCGCCTTCATCAAAAAAGTATATAGACTCCTTTCATGTCAAGGATTAAATAGAATCGTATCCAAGGCTCAACCCGACAAAATTGATCTTAAAAAGTTTACACAATTTCTTTATAGACTTTCACCATAGAGGTCTAAAAATACTTTTTAAATGGAAGGAATGACCTAAGTCTCCTTAACATATAAAAATATATCGTTGTATAGATTCTGCATAACCTCACTTTCAAAACGTAAATAAACAAATTCTAGGACAAAATCATTGAGATGATTAATTGCATGAAAATACAATAAATGATGAAAATACCTAACACAAAATACTAAATCCGCCGTTAGTAAGTTATATAATAATAATAATAACTTATGCTAAATGAACGTGAGTAATGAAAATTTCTAAAACCTATTAAAATTTAGGATATACCACGTTACACTCATTACGGGCTTATGAACAGGTCCTTGCAGCATAAAACTCTTTTGATATGCCACTTGACTCAAAAATACCAATTTATCTACCTGTCTATTGTTAAAAACTATATTTTTAAACAAACTAATCATATTAGCTGTTACTTATATTTTAATATAATCCCACACACCTTTATGACAATAATGATTCTCTCATTGATACCTGTATAGAGAAAAATAACCTTCGGTCCTAAAAATTAAACTGACAAGTGGCATGTATTTTAAAGGTATTTTTGTGAAATCAGAATAAGTTTCATTAATTACCATGGGTGTCAAAATAACTACGAGTATTTACCCATGAGCATCAGAAAAATTTCCATCACTAGTCCTAAGGGAAATCAGCACAGTGATACGGCGACGAAAGACTTGAAAACTGCGAACCAAATATTGCTATAAGCATAATAGACTGCCGTGTTGGTTGGGGATTTCATATAATGGAATCAGCTACGATGGTGCATGTTTTAGAAGCACGCTTAATTTTCTGCGAAGTAATTGCTATCAGTCATTGGAATGGAAACATAACATCTCATCGTCTAACATCATCCCCTTTGGGAGGCACAGAAGCTTGCGTGTCTAGTATATAAGTTAGATATTCAAAGTTAGTTATTCATAGCAGAAGAGAAGCATTATCACTATTATATACATTAGGACTCATAGTGTTCTTTGTTACTCTCTTGCACTCGCGAATTTATGATATTCTTACCTACTCCAAAGTATGGGAAGTTCCCTCATTTCTTAGTAACAAAGAAGTAAAACATCAACCAAATAAACTTTCTCATGTACAGCCTAATCAGCAAGCTTAAAATTTTTATTTTCTACAGAAAAAGAAAAGATGTCGCTAATAGCCAATACCAAAACGAAATTAGAATAAAGGACGGGTGCCAATGATTCTCCTGAGCGACTTCAGCATAATAATCGCATAAAAAGTTCATTCGTCGAGCTTTTTCATACAAATTGTGCCACTGCGGCGCTCATTGTAACTCTGAGATCTCTCAAGCTAATATACGGGGTTGCCAGCTGCTCTTTATATTTTTTGCCCGAGTCTGAGTAAATTTGAGCTTTTTCTAGACAAATAAGTGTGTGATTCTACTTAAATTAAATGAAGCACCTTATATTTTTGCAGCATAATAACCTATATCTTTGAGGATGTCTATATACGGATATTGATTCAAATCGATACACATTGATCTTGTGTGTGAAACGTGGGTTTAAAGTGACTGAAGATATTTGAAGTGGCAATAATGGTCACCTTTATCCGCCCCAAACGTTAAAGTTTTAATTCGTATGGTATGTATATTTATGTTTAGAATAACTAAACTTAAATGACTTATATTGTGAATTAAAAAGGAAATAGTAGATTCTTATCGAAAAACCCTGCTGCAAGTTACATAAAATATTGGTTACCAAAGTAACCATCTCCACCATAAGCATATCTAAAGACGATCTTAACTAAGAACAGATTTCAAAATTGACTTTTCTAACATTTTTTGTTTACACGTTTATTACAAATTTAAAAAATAGCATGGCAACATCGCTTCCCGAGCTTTTTCCACTAATACGAATGCCGAATTATTTCTGATGAAAGCATTTTCCTCCAAATATTCCCTGTTCAATGGAGAGTGCATTTGCTGATTAGTTGGGCGATGTACTAGCTCCTTTCTCTTCGGATTTCCCTTTTCATACCGGTCTGTTAGTTTTTACATATTTTACATACAAACAGCAGTGGCCGTAGACGAATAATAATAATAATAATAGACACTAGCAGCTCTACAAACTAATATCATTGCAATTGAGTTTTTAAAACTTTAAAATGTTAATCAAGCCTTTTTTAAAACTGTTTACTGAGTGCGTATCAATAACAGTCTCCATAATATACCGATGTTAGTTCGATTACCGAAGTTAAGCAATGCGGGCCTGGGGAGTATTTGGATGGGTGACCATCGAATGATCCTTTGCCGTTGTAAAATCTGTATACGGCAACCTGTCACGTTGGATATTGATTATAAGGTAAAAATGGGTTTCGAGCAACCAAAAATTTTATAGGATTACACTCAACACTCAACTTTTGATTACCTTGAAAAGGTTGAACGGTCGTCATTGCATATATACCAATATATACTAACATATCAAGTGGAATTTTATGGGGCAGGCCTACGTCTAAAGGTAGATTGAGATACGCTGATAATGACACGAAATAGTTCGTAGCTTGAGAGATCTTTGACCACCTACTTCCATTACGTAGTCAACACTCGAATCTACAGGTAGTTAGTAACATATCTTATTTTACTTCACCGAAGGAGGTACTGAAATTCTATATAGTCACGTTATAATAACTGAACGATGAATTACAATAAAGTTATTTGCAACTTGTTTCCTGAAACCAAAATAGCCCCTAGAACACTACAAAACTCCTATACTCTAGCCTCCGTTAAATAAGGCAGCTAGTTCCTTACAATTCAAGTCCCAGTTCCGCACCAAACCGAAACGATTCACCGTAATGGTCGCAGCTGGATTCCGTGGCGCCATAACAATATATTTACGAGTGTTCCGAAGGATTTTGCTTTCAATTGTACCACACTACATTGGCCTGGCTAATAATTCTGCTAGGTACTGTCTCAGTGAATTTAGTTCAGTTTAAATATAATAGTTGCTGTTCTGACTAAGAGACTAGGATAATGAAATCTATTGAGCGATAGGCTAGCAACTTGTCAATGTTCCATATGACATCATAACACCAATATTTATGCTAAAATTGACCTAGGATATAGCATATCCCCATGGTTCTGTTCAACCCGAAAGGTATTAAAGGACGTCCATGTGTGTATGTAAATTTAATAATAAATGTGTGTTTTATTGGTCTTTTGTATGTCTCAGTGATAGTTTAGGAAGTAAGTAGAATTGTAATTTAGCTACTTTTGTTTTGTATTGAAAAAGGTACTTATCAAAAAGATTACAAGTAAATGTAATGCATGATGATGGGGTAATAAATACCGTTCTATGTAAAAGTTATTACTATCCAGTGTAATCATAGCTTAATATACATATATGTTAATAAATAATAATGTGTCCACCAAAAAAGAGTTAAAATGCCGTGAGTAGATATATGTATGTCTCTGGTAAATAAGAACATACAAAAATTACTAAATATCCGATTTTATTTTAACTTGGTGCAGATTAAAGTACGAAATAACAATATTCCTAATAAATACAATCACAACCCTGATATCTATATTAAATAGTACCAACAAAATATCATGTCTCCAAGGTTCTATCCACCCCAAAGGGATAAAACTACTTGAACATACGAAGCAATCAGGACTACCAATCGCATAATGACAGGGACAGGTCGAATTAATTAGTTCCTCAGTGATTTAGAACAAACAAGAAGGTAAAGGTAAACTTACACTAACTTATCCCAGAGGGAAACTAATCTAATTAAGTCCCGTGTTAGCTGGGACGTATATGGAATGGTAAGTAGCTGCCGTTCTTACGTGTATCGTATGAGATAGTTAAAAAGTTATATAGCTGGCAAAAGAATTTATTGGGCGATAAGCTAGGTACTAATATTCCATATGAATCTAGTTAAATCCAATAGTAATGAATTAATAAATGAACTAAGACTTAGTATGAAATTATTATTTGTTTTATTTATTATTTGTCCCGTGCTAGTCTGGACGTAAAAGAATGCTAGCTAGGACGTAAACTAGCTGCCGTTCTTCCCGTCATGCATGTCGTAAGAGGCGCCTAAGAGACTAGTGTTTAATGAAATCAATTTGACGCTGGGCTACCAACCTATCACTAATGTTTTATATGATATCGTAACCCCAATATTCTTACTAAAAAGTGATCTAGGAGATATTATATCTTATCGATTCTATCCACCCCAAAAGGTATTAAAGGACGCGAATATGTATAAAATTAATGCTGATATTTCAAGTAATCAAAAACGAATAGAAGGCTGTTAAATGTTTTTTGTTGATACGAGAAAAGCGATCTGTCTCCTGTCCATTACCCATTGGAGACTAAACATGACTAAAGGTACCTCGTTTGCTTTAAATTTGCAACAACTAGCTATATACATTATTGGAGTAATTCATTCCGCAACTAAAACCTCGGTTTAAAACAACTCTTTTGATTTATAGGCAAACAAATAGCAGTAAAAAGCTAGATCCTCATAAAAAATAAATATAACTCTGCTCCATACTAGTCCATACTTCCAACCCGTTCCTGCAAAAAGGTTAAACTTTTCGAAAACTTCTTGCTCTTTTTAAAGAGATTGTTAACCAGCCAACAAGTATTAATAAAGCTTTTACGAGTGTACCACGGGATTTCATGAAGGGCCTTACTATGGATAGCACTGTATATTTTGGATTTAACTTCCAAAATATACCTGTTACTCATATAAATACAAACTAATAATAATAATAATATTTTAGGACAATATTACACCAGTTGAACTAGCCCCTTGGTAAGTACATTTAAGACTTGTGTTAAGTAAGGGTACTTACTAGTCAACGTATATTTAAGAAATATATACATATTATATATAGATAAATACATATAAAATATATATAATCAACAACCAGACTGGAAAGCAGAAGAAAAGCGTAGTTCTTAACTCTGCCCCCACCGGGAATCGAACCCGGGATCTCACGATTAACGTTCAGGTGTCTAACCGATCGCGCCACTGAGGTCGTCAACAAACTAAGATTTAAATAAATAATTAACCTATTTTAAAAAACCTAATAACAAAAGGACG
The DNA here is from genome assembly GCA_030578115.1 of Leucoptera coffeella. Classification (NCBI taxonomy): domain Eukaryota; kingdom Metazoa; phylum Arthropoda; class Insecta; order Lepidoptera; family Lyonetiidae; genus Leucoptera; species Leucoptera coffeella. The sequence continues at coordinate 289,987 of JAMBLF010000105.1, read as the reverse complement.
AATATGTAAGTGAATATTGACCCCAGTCTAAATAAAAATAAAGCATTACAACCTTGTTTCTTATTTAATTTTATTCCCTGCGGGGTAGTCTGTGGTACGTGATTTATAGCACCTAACGTAGAAGGAAATATCCTCGTTGCCATCTACAGGAGATTCTGAGGAATCAATACGATGTTTACCCTCACTGTTCTTAAATGACAACAAATTAAAAAGAATAAATTTTGGTAAATCCTCTTTGAGTGAATTTATTCGGAACTTTCAGTTCTCAAATCATTCTGCGTAGCTCAGTTGTTTTGTGCTTGACTCTGTATCAGTGGGTAAATGGATTAAATCTCGCCTGAGCGTGTACCAATGAGAATGAAGTTTAATGAATTTGTATTTACGTTTTCGTAATAATCGAATTCTTTTGAGGGAAAACATCGTGAGGAAAAATACCTGTTATCCGAAAGGGTAATGGTTAGTGCTTGTAAATGGCGACTTGACTTACCTGTCACATTGAGTACTAACTATCTAATCAACACGTGGGTCTAAGGTACCCACAGAATTAATACTTTCGCGATTGCGGTGATCGAAACCTGCAAGGATTAATGATCGTGAACGCGTTTGTCTTTTTGGTCCATTTCTCCCATTAGTAAGGCCGCGTCGCTAACGATTATACTACATTGTGGCTCTGCAGATGCAATGAACGAAAATTGCCGGATGGTTGGTCGCACGTACTGGAATTTCTAGTTGAGATAATTCGAATCTAACACACAGAGCTTCACTGTAAATCCCCAGGTTTTAGTCCACGAATTGCTGTGGCTAACTCCTCATTCTGAGAAGGAAATTGTAGGTTTCAGAACGGCTTTTATAGAAAGCAAGATTATGGGTTTGGGTGTACTGTGAACCGTAAATACCAATATTGGGATTGAGCTTTGGCTATTGTTAAGCTGAATGTGATAATAGGATTATATATCCTTGTATTTTAAGTCTCATAACATTAACCTTTCCGGAAATTAGGGGCTGCACTTGGCACTATGACCGTCTTTAACTATTGAAAGCCCATGATTCAACATATTATACGATATTAAGTTTATAGTACATACTAAAATAAAATTAAATTACCGAATTATTTTGATGTTCCGAATTATATTTAGATTCTTATATTTAAATGTGTAGAAGGAGTATTAACTCCTGTATTATCATATGAAATCTTTTTATTCAACATAAGGATATTAAAATCACTTATTGAACGTCAAAAAAAAACATATATTTCATAAAAATATCTTATTCATATTATCTTCCTTTACTACCACAAATGCAAGTTTATACTCGGAATCAAATATCTTAGAAGTAGGCTGTAAATAGCTGACGTGACACTAATGTGCAGTGCTTATTTATTTAATCATCATCTACTCTTTAAAACAAATATTAAATCGTTCATCAATCATTGAACCAACACAAAATTACATAATCAATCATCTTTACTCCTCTTATATCCTTACAGTTATTCATTCACCTTAACCCACTAGGGTCCAAAGTAATTTAGTACCCAACTCTAAGCCCTGCCTTTTCCTAGAAGATCACGTCCACACCTCCAACACGACTGTCCCACATTCCAGATCACCGCGGAAATGAATTTCTGCAGCATTTCAATGTACGTGCTGTATTACATTTCTTGCATCACAACGAGTTGCAGTTAAAATTGTATGTGACTGAATGTGTCTTCTGCTCTAATAGAATTGTGAATAGCTGCCTTTCGATTAAGTTAACTAGCTGCCGTTCTTCCTGGCATGACGCAGGAGGCGACAATTACCAAATCCAACGCCATAAAAACAATTTAGATACTTACAGTCTTACTATTCAGTCTTTTAATCCCTTTCAGTTCAGGGTGGACATAAACTCGAAAAAACTATTTTATTTCCTAGGTCCCTATTTGGCATGAATATTGGAATGGTGATGTCAGGTTTCTTGCTCATCATCCAAAAGATTCTGTTTACCCCTAGTCCCTTAGTCGCCTCCTACGACATGCGGGGAAGAACGCTAACTATTTTGCATTTTTGTCATCCCATCTAGCACAGGACAATGACAACGTAGAATATTTAAAGATAAATAACGTAATTATGTTGGCTTAGCCATGCTTACCTGTACCTTGCTTGTTACCTGTTTAATGTTTATGTTAATGTTTTTTAGTACAGTGAATAAAGTGTTTTATTTCTTACATTCTTTCTGTACCATTGGAACCTGTAGTAAGGAAGTTTAGCCTATCTAATAAAATAAAAACAATGCATATTTGTATAATAAAATTTCGTGTATTTTTCTTTACCACTACCACCGTAGCAGAGAACTAATTTCCCTGCCATTAAAAGGGGTAGTAACAAAAGCTGCGAAACTACCCGCAGATTTAATGTTGAAATATGGAAGCTGTCTGCACCGACTGTACCTTAAGGGCACGTTCTTCATTAAAAAACCATAATAAAATACCACTAGATATTTATCGTGTTCTCTACCTACCCCTCTAGAGGAAAACAGGCGTGTTGTGTATTTATGTTTATCTTCCTGACATTTCGTAGTGTAAATGGAAGTTATGGATCAATGGAATCACCGGGTCTCTAATAATCAATATTATTATTGATAGTTTTGAAAAATCTTTTGTAGACAAAATATGAGAAAGTAAATTAGTATGTATCGTTTGTGAATTTGTGCTTATTATTGTTTTCACCCCTAAATTAAACTGTATACTATTTGTCCGTATCGTCATTTTAGGATCGAAGTATTTTCTGTTCTAATCCTTCTCCATCTTCGATTTAAAATAGAATACAAGATTTTTCAGATTCTGATGATTGATTTTTAATAATTAACAATTCCGATTTAACTTATTTACATAACGAATAATATAACAGAACACTTAAAGTCTAGCATTCCATGAAGAGTAGTCAGTGAAGCATTCTACGGTGAGAGAAAACATCGTGAGGCAACCAATCCCTTTCCCGAATAGATTATAGTCAGTGCTTGTAAATGGCGATACTGCTTACTACATGACACTTTAAGTACTGACCAACTAGCCAGTACGAGGTTAATTTTATAGCTCCGCAATAATTGCAGAGATGGCCACCCAAACCTGTGAAATGAAATGAAAAGAAATACTTTTTATTCAATATGAGGATTATAAAATCACTTATTGAAAGTAAAAAAAAAACTACTACTACTACTGTGACTACCTTACAACGGTTAATAGTCGTGAATGCATGTATATTGTCATCGTTCGCCTGTGCATCGTCAAGTGCAAAGTAGTTTATTCAACCCATTTAAAGTAGCGAAAAGCCCCTTAACAAAACCATCCTTCAGTGACAACCATTTAAGTGGCAAGCTAATTGCCTTAAGACCTATGCGAGGAAAGCTGCATAATAAGGTATTCTTAATGACCCAGAGTTCCATAGAATTGAAGAAATCGGTTTTTTGTGTTTTGTTTGCGGAGGCGGTTAAGGGGTTTAGGATCAATTGAATCTGTAGGGTAATGTTTTTTATATGTTACCAACTCTAATACTTAAGCATTAAACTTCTATTTCATTGAAAAAACCTTTATAGGAACTCGAAAATATTGCCATCGATTTCCAAAAACTCTCTGTAGCTGTTAAATAGAAGTTGTACAATTACACGTAATACAATTTAATTGAATAATATGCCGTCTATATACAACATAACAATATATAAATCCAATTTTTTATAAGCGATATTTTACGCTTACTTATCATAATATTATTTCTGGGTTATATAAATAATCTATGTAACACACTTATGTTACTAATTATTAATCACATACATATTTGGCCGCATGTAAAGCTTACTTTTGTTGTATCACGAAGATTGATTTTGCCATCACCCCTACAGGAATTTAATCGATTTTACTTTATTTAATAACCATTTATAAACAGTCGTCAATGGTTAATCAGCAGCTCAGTGAAGGTTGAAAATACAAATATTTATAATCGGCTGAATATTTAGTCAATTGTTATTCCAAACTGGCTAAATATGTTTGATTTCTGATTATATTTGGATCATAGTTTTAAGAGATTCGCGATTTATACTCACAATTAATAACTAACGGGACTTATCGCATAAGTCTTTATATAAATTTGCCCGTGACCCTGGCTGCTGCAACATAGCCGAAACGTCGAGTTAATAAAGGTAACTTTAGTATGTAAAAAAATACGCGATAAGTCCCGTTAGTTATTAATCATGCATATATTTGGATCCTCAAATGGACAAGGAAGATCGGAATTGTAGTTTCGACATCGTTTTTCGACGGTTGTAGCAGCTGGCGGCGTTGATGTAACCATGGCGACGGAATTTAAAAAATAATCATTAATACAATAGTAATCATTAGTCCTTCTCGAAATCATCGTGAAATGAAACTAAGATAAATGATGATTATGAGTAAATGATATATTTAATCGTTCTGTATTTTGGCTACACTACATTAAAAACAGATATTAATTGAGAAATCCTGAGACTATTATTTAGAGAACTTTCAAAATTACACACGTTAGATTGTTTTGTAAATTCTACTGATTCGGATAGTCTGTGTTCGAACGCTTGTTTTGACGCGAAGCGCTTGGTCGTTTGACAGTTCAGTTGAAACTGAGTTAGAGATCCCGCCACATAAGCTGGCAGTAGCCAAACTTGGAACTAAATTTGACGTTTCCGCCATTGCGTGTTATTTTGTATGAAAGGTAAATTTAGTATTACCAGCGTTGTGTTTTTTGCCCACTCTTTGTAATTTTTATGTTTGTTAAGGGTGATTATAATAAATTGATTTCTGGAGTTTCTTGTTAGTTCTTCTCCAAGGGTCTCCGCTGAACTTCTTCTTCTCAATCGTTACGCTCTTATCAGAGCGGTCGTGGTCTTCATGACGTGGCATCTTGAGCAGCCGAAATGGTTGGTGAACTAACCTCGGTAAAAATATGTAAAGACAATGCTCAGTGCCATGTTTGAAATAGTTTTTTTACATACATACATACACATCACGCCTGATTCCCTGTAGAGGGGTAGGCAGAGATCACGGATCCCCATTTGTCCCGATCCTGACAGACCACTTTCGCTTCATTGACATTCATACATTCTCTAATACACTCTCGGCGGTTATAGGTACTCCTAACGTCACCTTTTTTCAATATAGCGTCTATCCGACTGTTACATATATGTCTTATTAGGCCGGCCCCTACGTAACCGCCCTTCCACTTCACTCATATATATTCCTTTTGTCAGTATATAGTTTTTTTAATTTGTACTTAGATCATAAAATAACTTTCAAAGAGAGCTTATGATAGGGCCTATTTTGAATAAAAATATTTTGACTTTTGACTTTGGTATATTAATTTGTTTTATTTGAGTTTATAGCTCTGCAACCAAAGATCGTTACAAATGAAACCTCAATATAATGTATCGAGCCGTATGGCACAGTGAGTGCTAGTTTTGGCGTGTTTACTGGCAACACTGGATTACGCGACTGTGGCGACGCCTCCAACTGCCACCTAATGTGGCGGGTACTCTACGGTTGGTTGATCCTAGCCGTAGGGTTTTGTGTACAAAAGATAATTTTCATTCAATGAATAATGCGATTGTGATAAGCCGAGTACAGCAACAATATTTGTGATAGCGTAAAATCGAGATAAGAAAATAGATCATTAGGTCTCCGCGAGTGTTTTGCTAGTACATACTCCATAAATATTGCTAAATAGTATGGTGGGAAGCTGAAACTATAAAGTTGTTTTCGTTTTTCTTTCGATAAATATAACTATTTTATACCGTAAACATCGAGATATTATCAAACTTTTAGTATTGTACAAGTTTTAATTCATGATTCACCCGAGGACTTGTGTTTAGCAGTATATAACTCGAACTTCAGTGACTCATAGTGATGTATCAAACTTGTGTTTTGTGACAATGTTGACTGCAGTTTTGGTGGTGCTTATTGCTTCTAACGTACATAGTCAATCAAATAGAGACTTGTATAATGGCCAGTTCAGAGAAACTTACTATGACGGAAGACCTTACAATCCCTTAGTCGAGGGAGCCTTACCGAATCCTGGTGATAGTAATTATAGAACGTTTGTTTATAATAACCGCCGATATGGAATGGATCCGTCGAGATACAACCCTTACAATCCGAATATTAACATCCCTGGAGGCTTTCCATACAACCCATTAAATAATCCGTTGGATGATCAGTTTAAGTACAATACAGTGAGTATACATAATGCATTGAGTAATAAAGAGTACCTTATGTAAGTGAAACACCAGTTTTTTGTTGAATGCATTGTATTAGTAATGAGAACACTAACAAAAGTTATGAATGGTAGAGATTGTGTAAATGTCATGAGTTTTTATGCCTAAAGAATTCGTATGATATGTCCACGTTACAATTATTAATCTTTCAAAGGATAAATAGACTATTTGGGCATATTATTTTGCATTTAGTTTGCTTTTCTTTTTATTTTCTGTATCAACATATCTCACCTGAAAGCATCAGTGCAGTAGCTATACTATCTGTATTATCTCAGAAAAAAAGTGTCTATATATATGTGCAATTTGATTATCAGGTACAACAATTGAAATTGATGAATTTTAATTATCACAACGAACTATTAGACATTATTTATATATATTATTATGAAATTATATAGCGTAAAGCCCTAAAATTGACAATAGTCCCCACTGAGCATAAACCGTTAATCTTTAAGCCAATATAATACTTAGTTGAATGAAGGACTAATTAAATATTGAGGCCACATAATGACCCTTGTGCAATTATTCCCAACTGAGTTGACTCATATTGCATGAATGGCAATTTAAAAGGTGAATGACACTTTAATTGATCCATACTCTATGATTGCAAAATATGATTTAATGGAGCAGTATTTGAATTGTCAAAAATAATTGCCAGTAGGTACAATTGGAAAGTTTATTACTTGTGAACATTTTCAGACAGTATTAATGTGGTTTATGTGGAATAGAATAGAAAAACATTTACTAACAGATACAAACACACATGGACATCTAACAAACAAAACAATGTTTGACACAGAGCATATTTGTTAATGGGGTCTGGTTCACCGCTTGTGCATGGCAGCCGGTGCACCACTGCGCCGATTCTCAGCAATAGCTCATTATAGGATTCCAATATTGTGGCATTATAAACTAACTACACTGCCTAAGTAATGTTCATGACAATATAGCTTACAGTGTAGTTTGTTTAGCCGCAATAATAATAATATTTGGACATTATTACACCAATTGAAGTAGCCTCTAGTATCTTCACAGGATCAATTATAATTTATCTGCTCCATTAATTATAAAGCATATCATTGATGTGTATCTAGTTTAAATATAAGTATAGTTATAATCCTTTTCCTTCAAACTTCTTCCAGAACCGAGATGGTAACAATCCAGATGCCCTATTCCCAGGAGTGCTGGGTGGATGGAGAGAAGACCTTCAAGGGAGAGAGAGACGGGACTCTAGGCAGCTGAAACGAGACATCTTCGTCAATACCAACTTTGGACAAGTGCAAGGATTCAAGGTGAGATAAGAGACAGAACTTTTAAAACATAACCAGAGAGGGTTTATCTTTAAGGACTCTTGTTTCTTTTGCTAAGAACCTAAATTTCAGTAAAATAGATAGATCAGTAATCAGTAGTATCAGTAAGCAGAAATATTTCATTGCATGCTAAGGTAGTCATATAGTAATATTTCTGTATTACTCCATCATAACATCAGTTATTCCAAATGACCAAGGTATGGTGTCACAGGTTTGAGATAAATTGAGTTCCCAATGATCTCTTGCTACATGTACATGCATGTAATTATTGTTTCAGGTATACATATATGATAATCCAGACCCTAGTTCTGGGTACAGACCATGGTTGACCCCAGTAGAGAGGATCCAGGGTGAAGCTTCTGTGTTTTTGGGAATACCATATGCAAGACCACCTATTTTGGATGGGCGATTTAAGGTTAGTAATTAATATATACTTTATCTATCAAACAACTGCAATATTAAGATGAATCTCTGATCATTCCATATTGTTTGAGGGCAGTGATGTATATGTATCTATAATAATTCTTGAATAAGCTATTCTTAAGGACCTTAATTTTTCCTTCAGAATTCTGTAATGACAGAATTTGACAGTCACTTACTCATACACTACTTGCAGGTTTCAAAATCTCTCCCTCAACTTAACATACAGTATACAAACGCCCATTACTTTACTACACTGATTAAACAAAAACCTTTGTGTCATATTGTACACATATTCAGACCTCTTCTTCCCTAACAGCAAAGGGTAACTATTGATAATCATATTGTTATATATGTACAGACTAAACCCTTGTTTATCCCACAGCCGCCCCGCTCCCACCCTGGTTGGCAGCTTCTCCAAGCGGTGGACTGGGGTCCTGCTTGTCCTCAACCAGTCAGGCTCACTGGAGCGACAAAAGGAATAAGGGATATGGACGAAGACTGTCTCTACCTTAATATATTCTCGCCCAATGTAAGTATTACATACACTCATATGCTACATGACTTGTGTAAACACACTCCCATTTTTATTGTGGCGGGGTAGTCAGGGGCTTGAGTGTAAGTATTCCAAACAGTATTCACTGCCTTTGTTAATTATGAGAATTGTTGTTAGTAATTAATGTTTTAACTATCCTAATAGTAATACGTAATGGTGACTTTATGGTAAAAGCAAGGTTTGTGCCATTTTCAAAAGGACATAGGAATATGAGACTCATTTTATGTGTGTTAATTGATTTATATTTTTATTGGGATGAGCAATAATTGAAATGAAATTTGCCCCTGTCACCTTTAGAATTAATTAGCTTCGCTGCCATTTACCATTAATCCTCTATTGTTACAACATGTTAGAACTATTTGTGTTTACTATTCTTACTATACTTGTAACCTTGCAGACTGAAGCAGGATCAACAGCCCAAAAGTATCCAGTAATGGTGTACATCCATGGAGGGCAATTCTCAACTGGTGCCTCTAATCTGTTCCCTGGACATGTCATGGCTGCCTTTTACAATGTGGTCGTTGTTTCTTTCAACTATCGCTTGGGAGCATTAGGTATGTAGTCATCAATGCCGTTTTATTTGTATATAATCTGGTAGACTGGATGCCTTTGCATTTTCTATTAGTTTTTTTATTACTAACTGCACCTGTTATTTGATGAGATAGTACTGTCTAAACCCCGGTATAACTAATGGTGTCCATTGAACGTAAACACAAATATATATTAATAAACATAATATTATTCAATACCCTTCTACAGGATAAACAGAGATAGTAATATTTAACCCCGGTATAACAAATGATGTTCATTTAACGTAAAACAAACTATATATTTATGAACATAGCATTATTCAATACCCTTCTATAGGACACACAACGCCATCTATGTATTAACTCAAACCACAATTCCTACAGGATTCCTTTCAACCGGCGACGAGAACAGTCCAGGCAACTTCGGCATACTCGACCAGTCAATGGCTCTTCGTTGGATCTATGACAACGTGGAGAGGTTTAATGGAGACAGGGACTCTATCACCCTGTTTGGACCAGGGGCCGGTGCTGCCTCAGCAGGGTTACTGGCAGTGGCACCCCAGACCAGGGATATCGTTACTAGGATCATTGCTCAGGTGGGTATTTGTGGAGGTAGTGAATAAGTTGTTTTTGTTTGTGGTATCCTCATGATTGAAGGACGTGACCACTGCAAGCAGCGCTGTCCTCCACACCTCTAAACCGCACCACACAAGATTAATATCTCTATTAAAAGATAAAAAAAATAATAGAACACGTACAATGTCTAGTTTACGCTTTTTCTCCTTGTTATCTATTAGTATTCTACTTATTGTCCTCGATCTAGGGATTGAAATGAAATGAAATGCTTTTTATTCAACATGAGGATTATAAAATCACTTATTGAAAGTCAAAAAAAAAACATTTCCACAGGAAAATTGAACCTGGAATCTTGTGTTCAGAACATCAATGTACATTTACTAGATATGGAGATTTGTTATGTCCGCCTGCCTACCTATGCCGAAAAAGGACATAATGTATGTACATATAAACATACTTACTGTATAGTATTATATTATCTGTACTTATACCTTATTTTCCTACACAGAGTGGTTCAGCGCTAGCGGACTGGGCTTTCATAGAGGACAAGTACAGAGTCCAGAACACCTCGCTGGTCTTCGGCAGGATCCTGGGCTGCCCCATCGACTCCTCGTGGAAGCTGCTTAACTGCCTCCGGGGGAGGAGCTTCTATGAACTGGGCAATGCTGAGTTTCAGGTGAGTTGGAGGATGTATAAGTGTCTAGATAGAGACTATTATAGTGAGGGGAATATCTGTGTGAGATTATTCCTTGGTTAACTTTAGTTTAACTAGGCTGTGAGTGCATTAATATGGAATATTGGTTACAGGTTGCTAGCACATTGATACAAAAGATTTCGTTAAACTCCAGTTCCTTAGTAGCCTACTAAGACAAGCTGGCAAGATCAACAAATTAGCATTGCATGATTGAATTGAATAGCAAATCTTTCGTTGTACTTAATACAAAAACGGTACTCTTTTAATATTAAACCAACATGTTACAGTATATTCTAGTCCTAAATAGCATGAGATAACTATATTGACAAGCTACTAGATACATAAATAAATACTGTACTTCAATAAAAACCATTAACCATAAACTCATCCTTACCCCTAACACTATAACATCCATTTTCATTCGCAGCCCCAAGTAGGCTTCATACCCTGGGGTCCCGTTCTAGAGAATAACTTCACGTTCCCCGGCGACGGATGGTACGAAGGTTGGCGAGAGAGAGACTGGCATTTCTTGGATAGAATGCCAGAAGAGCTTATCAAGGAGGGCAAGTTCAATAGAGGACTGCAGTACATGACTGGCGTTACTACGCAGGAGGCGGCTTATTATTTGTGTAAGTGGCAGTTAAGCTAAGTAACATATACGCCGTTGAGAAGGATTTGGTTACGTGCATTTTATTTTAATTACAAATAATACATTGAAAAAAAGATTATTATTAGGTTTCATTGTGGTAATATCACTATAAACATATGGACATACATTCCAAGAATGATTATTATTAGATAAAGACTTTAGTGATTACAGTAGTATATTCGAAAGTCTTTGGCCGGACAATCGGCAACGAAAGTGATGAAGTGGCAAATTAATCTCAGTGAACATTAACAGATAACGACGATAACGATAAGACCTTAATAAATATTAAGATAATTTCCTTATTGAAATCAACTGGTCATTACCCATTTTGAAACTATCATAGTTTAGTGTTGCTTAATTTCGGTGATCAAATGATTTATATTTTCAACTCAACATCTCACATACATTTATATGCTCACATGTACATCACTATATAAAATGATTTTATTACCGTTTCCAGATAACAACGAAACCCTAGCTCCATCTTTTGAGATTTCCGAGGAGTTTTTCAACCAGAAAGTGGCGGAATTAGTTCTAAGATACAACTATACGCTAAACCCGCGGGGTGTGTATGAAGCTATCCGCTACATGTACACCTATCATCCAGAACCTCACAACGTCAGTGCCATAAGAGACCAATATGTCCATGTAAGTAAACGCATCATAGTAATTCAAATTGATAAACTGAGATTAGATTGAGTGTCTACCTGCATGCATGTTAACAGTCTTATTCCAATAAAAATACACTTAACTTTCAATAAAAGTCAATTTAGCTTTTAAATATCAATGAAGTACGAAAACAAGTTCATATAAACGTTTCTCTCAATATAATTAAAACCACGGTGATGTAATAAACTAGAGTCACAAACACGTTAGCTATTGAATATATTATGAAAAGTAAGAAATGAACTTCTTATAACTACACAAATCTGCGGATTATTGTCTCTAAAACCACTTTATCTACCATTCCAGCTTCTATCCGACTTCCTGTACCGCGCGCCTACAGATAAAATGGTGAAGTTACTCCTAGAGAAAAACGTGCCAGTATACATGTACGTTCTCAACACGACAGTCGAAGCGTTCCAATGGCCGCAATGGAGACAGTACGCTCATGATGTAGAGCATTTCTTCTTAACTGGAGCTCCGTTTATGGATCAAGAGTTCTTTCCGAGAAAGCACAGAATTGACAGGCAAGCGTGGACCGGTAATGATAGGAATATGAGCCATTTCTTCATGAAAACCTACTCGGATTTCGCTAGATATGGGTAAGTGAAGTTAAATAGATATATGCATTTGTTACTGGTATGGTATGCTGGTATTTGTGAATAGAAGTGGTTTTATGGCTAGTATTTTCTAAGAGGTGGTTGGAATCTAATAGATTTGCTCCTGGACTAGTATTTACTGATATTTGATATGAATGTCAACAAACCCTATACTAAACCTGAGGGAGATAATTTTAGCTACTTTTATCGTTGCATAAGTATTAATAAATTAGTTTTAACGACATTGATCTGAAGTATTGCTGACATGGTTTTGCGTAACTATAGTGGTTGTGAAGGCATTGATACCGAGTATTGGTTCAATGTAGCACTTGATATCACAATATAATCCTTGCGGCGTAGGCGTCGCCGTCTCCACTGTTGCTGATATAAACATATTATATTGAAACTCATACAATACAATGTTAATTGCGATCAGCACCCGACAATTGATGTGAATGAATTGTTCTTTGTATAGTTTTTAAGGTAAATAAAGTAATTTGTATTTGTATTATTATTAACTTGATAGCAATTAAAATAATCTTGTATCCACAGTAACCCAACGCGAGCAAGGGTCCTAGGCGTCCATTTCGAAGTAGCTCAGGCAGGACAACTGCGCTACCTGAACCTCAACACTACATACAACAGCACCATTCAACTCAACTATCGGCAAACGGAGCTCGCGTTTTGGACTGTGTACCTGCCCACAGTTATAGGCCGGTTCGTCCCCACTTATCCACCGATTACTGAGGTAAGATTATAAACTCAAATGTTTTTATTCAACATAAGTATAAGTACAAGTACAGTACATTCATTGAAAGTCAAAACAATTGCCTGACACTAGTTGTCTCTTAGCATATACTATTATAATTGCGTTATAAATATAGTAGAAAAGGTAAAGCTTAACATATTTTCGCCTACTTTAGATATATGGATAAACTCTTTATTGCAATCCGCTAAGAAAAATGTAGAAAAATAATACAATACTATAATATATAATAAATAATACAATAGTCGATCTTATAGCTATTTCTTTCATATATTCACGTATACAAAACCTCAATGACATATTCCTAGGTCACCTTAAGCTTTGATTAAAGAGACGATGTCACTATAACGGAATATTGGAAAGAGGTGACTAGCCCATCACCTTTCCTTTATCCAATGTTATTTCTGACAACATGTATTTATGATTAATAACTAACGGGACTTATCGAGTAAAAGTTACCTTTATTATTAACCCGACGTTTACATGTATTATGTTTGTATGTATGTTAATTTTATGTTATTTCCAGTACTGGTGGGAGCCGAAGCGGCCCCTGCAGATCGCCTTCTGGTCGGTGTCCAGTTTGTGCCTCCTGCTCATCGTTCTGGTCGTGGTCTGCTGCATGCTGTGGCGGAATGCCAAGAGGTAACTAACGCTGATAGTATGGGAGTCTTAGGAATGTAACTAGCTGTCTTTATAAGTAACATAAAGATCACGTTTGTAGAAGTTCTTCTCTGGGAAAATAGTGCTTGCTGTCGTATGGTAGAAGGCTTCTAAAAGACTGAGAGTCAATTATTCTTGGCCAATTGGTGAATAATTCACTTATTTGTAGATTATATCAATGACAATAAAACCCAATAGTTACAATAATACCTAAGGCGTATATGTCCCGAGGATCTCCCCAGCACAAATATGATAAAAAGACAGTGTTTGTATACCAGTTAGATCTTTGATAATATAATGCTCTATTTAATTTGTATTCTTTTATCTATAATAAGTATTTCTTATGAATATACATTGAAAAGATGAAATTAATTTATTATTAACTATATCTATATGCGCTTAACAGGGATGTTCAATTGGTGTCCTAATAATAATTACTAAACATTTCTGATGCGTTTTTTCACAACAGGGCAATACCGCCGAAATGGAGAATGGTGCAACAGTATGTTAACACTAATTTACTAACACTTTAGTCGCCTGCTTGCGGTGTAGGTTGGCTGTGTACTTCCATTCCATCTTTTTTAGCTTGTATCATTCATCTTTTTTATAGCTTGTAGCATTCATTGTCATCATTTATCATAAAACCATATACACCATTACCTATAACATGTTCTATGTAATATCCTAGACATTGAACTGACCTTTCAAATTAACTAATACCTAATAGGCTTAGTAGCACAATAATCATCATAAATTGAATTGCTTTTGCTAGCTTTTCTCTACTAAGGCTAGCTTCTAGGCGGCTAAGCTCCGTTTTTCATCATTCATAGCTTATTAAAATCATCTACTTGTAGTATTCGGTAGCATAGTGGTAACTTATTGTTTATTAGACATAGTCCTGATTGTTAGAGCTAATATATTTGCATTTTTTTTAATTGTATAAATTGTCTATAGCTCGAAAGTTGTACGGATTTTTTAGTTTTTGTGGCTTAAAGTTCCCGATTTGATCTTCACGTTATTACGGATTCACCATCTGTGCTTTGCTACTATATAAAAACTTAAGCTACTTTTAACGAGCCAAAAACCTACCTTCGATACATTAACTACATATATCTATACGCATACATAGCCTCTAACTCATTAACGTGTTACAGGGAAACGGACAGGTTTTACAGTGGCGACATTTTCATGGTCCATGACCACGAGGAAGGCGGGATAGAGAACGTGAATCGCTCCAGAGAGAACATTTACGAGTACAGGGACGTGCCCACCAAGACTCCAGTCACGCAGACTACGATAAGTCGTGCGGTAAGTGGGATAACTTTAGATATATATTTTTATTAGTTTATTTCAACTTCTGTATCACTTTTATTTGATATTTGTATATATTACAATGTTTACGAGGGGGTAATTATTGATATCATACTAATGACGTGCGTTTATGTCGAAATGGAACCTCAAACGCCCCTACAAGTACTAAACATGTCTGAAACGACCTAACTTGTCCCGGACTACTACTAGTCTGGAACGTAAAGTGAACACTTACTACCTTTCTTACAGGCAATTGTCGTAAAGGCGAATAGGGACTAGCCGTAAGTAGAATTGCACGTCCTTGTTAGTGAAAGTAAGGACCCTTACAACCTAATTCATATTATGCCAAGATATTTTCCAGCTAACAATATATAACTTAATGTGTATGTTTTCTTTCCAGACAAGTCACCCAACCACCCTGGCTTCAAGACCGTCGTCTCAAGCGTCCACTGGGTCAGCTATCTCCCTCAAAGATGGCTTGGTATCCAGTTCCCCAAACCCCCTAGGTAGGGCGCCCACCCCACCTGCGCCGAGAAGCCGATCTCGTACCCAATTGGTGCATGGTATACCACAGACTACTGTTTAATGAAAGTACTATAGGGTACAGTTCGTTCAAATACTAGTAATTGTAACTGTTCTATAATGGTACTAGTACCTGCTAGTACTAGGTATGGTTCGGTATAAGTACTATTATAGGTACGTAAATACTGGCATGCAGTAGTAACGGGGATCTCAACTCAAAGTGTTGTCAAACACTATTGGAAATGATAAACCGTTTAAGTATACGTATAATTATTATAGGTACCATTTTGTAAACGATCATGAATTGTAAGTAACAAACTACGTTACACCTTTGTGTCTGACTGTGTAACTGTAGTTTATTTTGGTTTAGTTGAATGATTCAACAAACTTAAGCGACCGTAAGTTTCCAAGTGAATGTAACGGGAGCAACGTAGTTTGGTTGCCTACCGCTGACTTGTATTGTACGTTAACTATGAGGGCTCGATTCCCGGTGGACACTAAGTATATACAAGTACTCAATATGCGTGTTAAGGTTTTTATTGTACGGACTAAGCCATATTGTGACTGATTTATAAGTAGTTACTTCAAATAATGCAGTATTAGTAATAATCAGTAATATTTATATGTATGCAATAAACTTAATCATTTAATATCTGTGCAATAAATACAATTATAGTAAGACAATCGAAAGTAGATTAAAATTAGCATGTATTTAGGAAACACATTTTATAACAATCATAAGACAAAATCTTTTAAATGCTACGTGATATAATCAAAGACTAAACTGTTTTTTCTTGATTCTATAGCCTTATTTTAAGTGTGTCATGGAATAAACATGTTCAAAGTGCAATTGATAGCATTTAAATCTAATATAGTTAATAAGACCAATGTAAAAAAGAATTAATTTGATTTAAAAACGCTTCAAAACAACATATTTTAAAATTTTAATTAATTTTAATTTGTAGCGAAGAAATCATGCAATAAAATACTTAAATTTGTATTTGTACATGAAATTAATATGAGCTTAATATTTTATAAATCACGTACTGTTTTATAATATTATCTTAGGTATTAAATTTTATAGTAATTTTTGTAGTTTAAGTATAATCATTAAATGTATGTGCCTTCAAAGATTTGAACACAACGTAATACATATATAAAATATTACAAAGATAAATCTTTGGTCATATTTTATTTCATAATTCCTAATTCGTGTGTTCAGTGTGCCTTTAAAGATTCCATATTTTACTCTTGCTAGAATGAAGTAGCCATGACTCTGAGATTATTAACCGACAATGTCATTACTGTCAAAGTGACAGATGAGATAGAACTCAGCTCAGACTTAGACTCAGACTCAGATCCGTGCCATCTTTATGATAATAATATATAAATTTAAACACGACATCATTTAAAAATATATGTAGTAAAAGTCATTTGACATTTGATATCAACGCACTAAAATTATACATGTAAAATACCTAATTCTTACGTAAGTATAAGTTTAATGTTAAGAGTTTTACTTGATGTATTGTGATTGTTTGTCCGTCCATTTTTAATGTGCAAACTATTGTATTTTATTCTGCATTTCCTGATATAACTAGCTGGATTTGTTGCTCAAGTATTAACAATCTTTTTGGGATAAACTAAAAATAAAAGTGATTGACATGGAATTGACTGAGTTAACATTGAATTGATTAACTAATTACTTACATTTTTATGTAGTTCATACAACTTTTCGAGCAAAAATATCTAACTAGTTATATTATAGAAATTAGTGGGAACAAGAGGTCATAAATGAATGACTAGAATCAATTTATATGTTAAGCATATGTACTTGTATTGAAACATTTTATTAATAGAGAGTGAATAAATGCACTTTTTGTAATAAAACATTTTATTTTATTAAACATAATCAATTAACCTATCACAACCCCATGTTCATGTTCATCACTTGTTTCTAATTTTCTTGATAATAGAAGTAGTAAATACATTTGGTATTAGCCAAAAAAGCCTCTAACTATTTCCAATTTAAAGGGGAAACCATTTCAAGTAATAAATATTATAATCTACTAAACAATACATATAATGAAACTGGTTAGCCCAAACAATTAACTGTCCAAACCCCGAATGCTTTACAATCTCAATCACAGCACAACCCTAAAACTATGCCAATTAGGTAGTCTTGGATTCCAACCCTGATTCTTCCACACCAGAAGATGTCTCTTTAGTCACAAAACTATCTTCAGAGACCTTGTAGGGCAGGGCGTCTGCAGGTCCACAGATCTTGGCTGCTTCCTCACTCCCTTTCCTTATGAGTTGGCCTGGGCGTTTCATGAGGTCTACCACGTAGTTTTCTCTTAGTAAACCTGCTGGGTACTCTTGTTCGTCGTCTCCGTCCTGAGGGAAAAGTGGAAGGATTTGTTTGTATTTAAGTGATAAAATGAAATGTATTTTTGTCATATTTGGTGGTGACTAGTGAATATACACTTAGTCAAGAGGTTAAGTTACCTTCAATCATGCACGATCTTTGATCATTACAAAAATGTTAATTAATTTATTCTATTTTCTGGACACGTGCTATTGTCTAACCTAACATATATGGTGCCCATTGAAATTAATGTACTGTTTAAAAACAACATGCCAACACCTGCTCCATAGGTAACTACTTCGTAAATCTGATGTTCTTTTAATGATGTGAGATACAGAGATACCTTATTCTGCTATTCCGAATATGAATCTATAAATATAAGGCATATCTATTTAAATATATAAGGCATAGACTACTCAGCAAACTCAAACTATATAAGAGAATAGTTAATTAATATATATTATATTAACCGGTGAAGGCTCAGGCACGGCCACTTCACACCACACCCATTCCGGATAAGCTCTATGCAGGGAACAGGGCAGCGCTATCCTGTCCGCTAGGACTTTGTAGAGCAACGCCCGTTCGAGAGCTCCGCCGCATTTCAGGTGACCTAGGTTCACAAGGCACGAGTTCAGGGTAGTCTGGGGAATAGAATACATGATTGTCTACTAGTGACTAGCTACTGACGTAAAGGGAACGCTAAGTAGCTGCTTTCCTACTCGGCGAGTAGGAAGTGTTAGTAAGACGTTTTACGTGATGGGTTAAAAATCAGTCATTAATATGTAATGCGTATGCAATAATATCAGTAATTACGCTTAAAACCGGTTATTCTGAAAGGGTTTTGAATACGTAATTAGATACAGTATATTCACCTTTTATCATAGCCTTTACGAATTGTTATTCACGGATACATAGGATATAAACGTCGCTTTTTCACATCCTCTCACTTGTAGTGATAAATGTATTGCAAATGACGTATACCTAGGTTATGTCAATTCTAACACACCAGTCCAAACAAAATTTACAATTACGACTAATCCTTACTTACCATCAAGTCAGACAGATGTAAATGCACTCCGTGCGTCGAACAATCCCTGTCCTGATACAATCCACTCATTTGGTCCGCCACAAACTCTCCCAGCAGAATCGCTCGCTCCTTCAACCTCGATGACACCTCGGAACACTTGTCACGGTATCTAAACAAACGAATAAATAGGAATAGTTAGAAGTCGCGTGTCATACTCTACGATTGCAGAGTTAGTTATACCATAGCCCTCTCAAACCCACGTGCTAACCAGTGTCTGTACCTATCGAAATAGGGACATGGTTTACCACCTATCACTGTTTATATATAGATATATAATCTGTATATGACATTCAAATAAACGACACCCTGAAAAAAGTGACGTTCGAAGTACCTAAAACCACCTATTAGGTATGAGGAGGAATTCGGCTGTTAATGACGCGAGACAGGATCGGAAAAATGAATACCCGTGATTTCTGCCTACACCTCTTTGTTAAAGAATTTTCAATGAATTTGATTAATTGTTGATGTTCTCCCGTTAGCAATTGATTATAAGACTGTAATTTAACGACTTATAATATAAATTTACTAAGATTTTAATCGATACTCCCTATATATAGAAAAAAAATATTACCTGACATCCATAAGACCTTCTTCCATCTCGATATAGGTCAAAGATGCTATACTGTAAAGAAAAACGGGATGATATTAAACTCGATTATAGAAACGCGTTATAATACAATCTCAACAGATCTATAACTTCATATAATGGACTGGAAAAACTACATTTTAAGAATAATAATGTTTTCTCCTTTTAAGTTGCTCTCCAGATAATGGAGCAAAGGATTCATAATTTAGTTCCAAATAAATGCTCCAGTCTGAGCAAAGAAAGGAGAATTTTCTGTATTAACAAGTTTCCATTTATATTTTTTTCCCATGATTAATAACTAACGGGACTTATCGCGTAAGTTTTTATATAATAAAGTTACCTTTATTATTAACCCGACGTTTCGGCTACGTTGCAACAGCCTTGGTCACGGGCAGTCTGACTTATGCGATAAGTCCCGTTAGTTATTAATCATGAGTATAAATTGCGAATCTCTTAAAACTATATTTTTCCCATTTTGATAATACGAAAAAGGTTCTTTAGAACCTCCAAGACACACGAAGTATAACACTTATACATGGTACATAAAAACTAACAACAAGTAATTAGTATGCCCATTCAGCGTGGAAATACTGCCAGCATCTTGGGCACTCTCCCTGCTGGCTGTTGGCTTAAATATTTTATTATTAGTTAGTATATAAATATTTATTACTTGACTATAAATATTTATATAAGTATATAAATAATTTAGTTTATATTCAGTTCTTTATAATCACAAAAAAACTAGCATACCTACAATTTTTCGTATGTTCCATTAACATTGACAAAAAAGAGCCCGACTCAACTTTGTGTGTAACTATTAGTGGACAATTGCAATGCTG
This sequence comes from Leucoptera coffeella, assembly GCA_030578115.1. NCBI lineage: Eukaryota > Metazoa > Arthropoda > Insecta > Lepidoptera > Lyonetiidae > Leucoptera > Leucoptera coffeella. The sequence continues at coordinate 269,584 of JAMBLF010000105.1, read as the reverse complement.
ATATTATGTCATACCATATCACTTCTAAGGTAATAATGTGAGGATAATAAACTCACGGATCTCCAAACTGCATGTGTAGTTTCTTGAGATAATTTCTCAAATTGCTATCCGATATAGTTTGCATTATATTCGGCGAGGGAGTTTTCGATTCATTGTGTGTATCTGTAACGACCATCTGTATATTATTATTAGTACTAGTCTAGATTGTAGAATCCTAGTTATCTGCTATACTTATTTATTATAGTTTTATATGAGAAGGCAAAGGTAATAAAAATACATTTACGAAATCCGTCGAAAACTACGGTGAGGGAAAACATCGTGAGGTAACATATCTGTTTCCCGAACATGAAATAGTCAATGCTTGTAAATTGCAACATGGCTTGCCTCCTGTCAAATTGAGTACCTACTAACTATCTGGTCAACACGTGGGTTCGAGGTGTTGTAGAATTACTACCTTCGCAATAGCGGAGATGGATACCTGTACCACTGACTACCCCGCGTAGTTTAATGGTCGTGAACGCGTGTCTTTTTTCATGACCATACAGCGCTAAATAACTCTAAGCACAAATATAAATAAACCATATAATACAAAACTGTAAGCACAAACATATATAACCAAAATATACCATGTCTATAGCGCTATTCTCCGGACTCTTATAGTAACAAACATACAGCAAGTTAAATAAATACCTTTCGGCTCACGTGGCGTCCTTACTCCAACATCGCTCTCAATGTTGTTGACAGGCAAGAAGAAGTGACAGATGTAAGTAGGCTCTGCGAAAGGAGGTTCTTGTTTTGCGATCTCTTCACTGGTCGGGAACGGAGTGGTTAGCCTCTTTTGGACGTAGAAACCTTCCTGGAGAATGGTGAAATAGGGACGTATGGATATTTATAATTGTATTTTGTTTTCAGTTTCTATCTGAATATCTATATGGTTATTTCGTTACATAGTGTACACGTATAACATTTCATTTTATTTGTTCTTTTTAGGTCTTACCAAATGTAATGAAATTATGAATTATATTCACTATTGTAACCACTTTATTCACTATACTGTTTTGAAACTATAAATTAATATTTTATAACGTAATTTCTTTTGATTAACTATTCTTATTGCGATGATATATAGAAGCAATAGAGTTGTTGTATTGAACATTGGTGACAGGTTGCTAGTCTATCGCCCTTTTAATTCCTAACTAGACCCTTAGTTGCATCCTACGAAACAAGAAATTAGAACAACAGCTAGTAAGCATTCTTTACTCGTCCCAGACTATTACGGGACCTTATACCTTAGTTATATCAGTGATGTCAAGTTTGCCCACATAAGCGAATTTGGATGAAGCATTGTGTCGGAATATCGTCTCCAAGGCAGGCTCCCAGGCCGGCACTGAATAGCGAGCGGACTTATTCGATACCATACTGTAATTGATAAGGTTACAATTAATATATCAAATCACATTTATAATATTTGAATAGAAGAAACTAAAGGTTATGAAGAAAGTAAATAACATTTGTCTATGGGACTTGGGCATATGAAACTTTGGAAGTGGAAGAAAATTTTAAATCACCTTAGAACACCCTCTTCTCTCTCTCTTACAAAATGCATGGTTAGAAAAATGTAACAGGTTATTAGTTCAGTAAGTTTCTGATGAAAGTCAACCTTTGCTCTTTAATATACATACATACACATCAAATCCGTTTCCATTTAGAGGAGTAGGCAGAGATCATGAACCCCCAACTGTCCGATCTTGACTAACTACTTTTGCTTCAAAAAAGATTAACGCGTTCACGACCATTAACCCTTGGGGGGTAGTCAGAGGTTCAGGTGTCCATCTCCGCAATTGCGAAAGTAGTAATTTTATGGCCACCTCGAACCCACGTGATGACCAGATAGTCAGTACTCAATGTGACAAGCGGTAAACCATGTCGCTATTTACAAGCACTAAGTATTACCTGTTCGGGGACCAGGTAGTCGCGATGTTCCTTTTGCTTCATATATACACATAATATACTTTTATTTTTTTTATTATATATTACTTACTAATGAATGGTACCGTTTTCTAAATACGCTGTAGCTCCCTCTTCCGTGCAAGACGCTATAATCAAACAGCACAACGCGGTGCGGAAACCTACGTGCTCTATCTTCAAAAACTCAGCTACTACCTGTAGATACATGAGTACGTAAAACATAGGTATGTAATATGCATACAACGTAAGAGTACAGAAAAAGTATACCTCTTTAGTAATTCAATGTACAATTATTATTTTAGAATTATAACGACATGATTAAGGCAATGGCATGATTACTCCTATAGTGGAAACCGCGTCTAGTAAACGTAGTGCGGGGCGCCCCCCGGCAAGGTGGGAAGACGACCTGCGCAGGTTGGCCGGCATTAAATGGATGCGAACGGCGTTAGAGAGTAGTGGCGTCATTTGGGGTGGCCTATGTCCAACAGTGGATTCATACAGGCTGATGACGATGGCAATAGTAATTAGATTGCTAGCCAATCACTCAACTAAACTCTAATGCCTCTTGTTTCTTACTTATCTTTTAGGACATGCCAGGAACAATGGTAGCTAGTTAGCTTTCTATTAACGTCCTCGCTAGCGCAAGTTGTAAGCAGAGTTTGATTATAAATTCTAATAGTAAATTAAATATATCAAATGTTCATAAAAATAAACACACTAAAAGAAATGCAACCCGAAACCTTATATTTAGGTAACAACATATACACACATCACTCCTGAAGTCCTGCAGTGGGGTAGGCAGAGATCACGGATCCCCATCTGTTCCGATCCTGACAAATCACTTTTGCCTCATTGACACACCTCCTCATACACACTCGGTGGTTATAGGTACTTTAGGCAACAAGTGTGAAGCATAGCTACACCCATAGTTGATTGCTAAGATCGTAAATATATTAGCATAGATCGAAAATAAATATCATAGCTTTTATAATGAATATACGGTCATCGATAAAAGGTTAATGAGAAAAGAACAGCTGGGCATCCATTTTCTACCACCAGGCTTATAGATAAAGGCGTTTAAAGTATTTACCGCCTCGCCGTGTTTACTGTTGAATATCTCTTTAGCCTCATCGTATGACATGAGCGCTGACAACGCATTGCAGACCAGCGTCTTCAACAAAATATCAGGTTGCTGGGGACAAAAGAAAAACCATACATAAAGATATTATACAAAAAAAAACCATTTACAGTTCCTAAGACTATATCCACCTCGTTAGGGATTGATTAATTTATTTATGTATACGTACAGTTCAGAAATGCATTGTATAATAATAATTAAACACGTCGCTATTTAAGTCTTTTGCTTGAATACAAATAAAATTCTAGCTGCCGTTCTTCCCGGTATATTATAGCAGCCGTCTGTGTGACTGGATTTATGTAATATATATCGGACCATGAACTAGCAACTTGTTACCAATACTCTATATCAATATCAATATCTCTATCAATATCTATACCAACAACCTCGATAGTTTAGCTAAATCGACCGAAATAATCTCTATCCGAATATTTATAATGTTGTGTCCGTCCCTAAACAGAACCGACGGGAATGAATGTAAATACTAACCTTTAATATAGCGAGCAGTTCTTCAATGAAATCTGGTTGTAAGAGGGCCTTGCTACTCGCGTAGTAGCTGGCCAGAGAGATGTAGCATCGCACCGCGTGCCTTTGAGCTTCGATAGGGGTTTGCTTTACTGGTAATGGTGGAATATTAGAAAGGCTAAGTTAATGTGGAATAGATATTCTATATATAATAGATGCAGATTAGTATGGGTAAAGAAAGCTTCTACTTTTTTCCTAGGTTGTCGTAAAAGTTTCTAACAGACTAGGAGAGAATGTAATTTATTGGCGATGTCACCAATCTATAAATAAATTCTACTACAATACAGCTACAATAATATGCACCTAGTTTATAAGTTTTAATTGTAAACATTTTGTTGTATAGTGTATGCTTTATGTATGAGAATAAAAGCCTTTTTTTATTATTTTTTATGAGTTTCTTAATAAGTACTCGTAATACATACCATTTTTGTTGGTTTTTCTCAAAGCATCAAAGTACTTCGGTTCACTCAAATAGGTAGCCGCTTTCGGTATCAGCCTGCACAGCTCTGCTATTGCGAAGAGAGCGTTCATCCTCACGTAGAACCAGGGAGCATTGTCATCTATAATTATAGCTGAAAGGAAAATAATGATATTGTAGGACAATATTACACCAATTGAACTAGCCCCTTGCTAAGTACATTTAAGACGTATGTTAAGGGTACTATACACTTATTATATATAGATTAATACATATATAGTATATATAAATCAACAACCAGACTGAAAAGCAGAAGAAAAGCGTAGTTCTTAACTCTGCCTCCACCGGGAATCGACCACGATTAGCATTCAGGCGGCTAACCACTCGCGCCACGCCATAAATAAAAATGAAAATTATAATGATAAAAATAATGCTAACTAGCTCTCGTTGTCCCCGGTATGTCGTAGGAGGGGACTAAAGTTCCTTAGTAGACTAAGGCTAGTGACCTGTCACCAATGTTCCATTATGACATCACAACCCCTATATTCGTCCTAAAAATTGACCAAGGCGATATTATATCTCCAAGGTTTTGTCCACCCCGAAACGGATTAAAGAACATGAATGTATAAGTATACATACGCATGAAAGGAAAATAACCATGGCAACTAAGGGACTTTTTATAAAAAATGTAAATTTTGACTTACAATAAATGATTTTATGATCCTTATATTGAATAAAAAGATTTTCATTTTCACTATGTTCTCACTACTTACCACAAAGTAACTCAATAATATTCGTTTCAGCCATACGCATAGCAGAGGGGAGGAGCTTAGTCATGTTGGCCACGCCCATCGCCGCTTCCGACAAAAGCTCCGAGTTGTTACTCAACAGTTCGTGACAGAATACTACGTCTGTACCCGTTTGGTATAACGCCTGAAAAATAATTGACGTTTAAAGAATATTCGTGCTTATAAATGGCGATACGGCTTACCATGTGTTCGACTTGGTCATAGAAATTGTACTTAAATAATCCTGTAAATCACGCTCGTGCTAGAGCCTAAGATCTCACAACCACATTTTTTCGATCATGGCAAACTACTTTTGCTTCATTGAAATTTATACACGTCCTAATATATGTATAGTCGGCGGTTATTGATACTTTAACCGTTATTCTAATAGCACTGGTAAAATAATAGTTTACGTATAATTATATCTAAGCAATATTGAAATAGTCAATTAAGTCTTTAACGAACCAACTTTTCATAAAAAATGATATTCTATCGCCATATACAAGCGCTGGCTATCCTATCCTACGGAACAAAAGACAGTTTTTCTCACAATGTTTGCCCTCATCGTAAAGATGATACTTTAAATGGTTAACAGTTTCTGAGACACTGGAACATCTGAGTAGCCCACAAGAATTACTGGTAATCTTTACGAATTTATAAATTGATACCTCTCTCCCATTATTAGTATACGACATTTTAGTGAGGGTGGCCAAGCAAGCAGGTTTGACCAGCGGATGACAGATCTCCAGGTACTCCATCAGTCTGGGCAGACACCCTGACTTGTAGAAGTGGGCAGCATTGTCTTCTGTTCCCAGATAGTTACGGAGCACGTCCAGCACCGATTTGTGAAGGTCCTTGAACTCGTGAGACTGAAAAGGGTTTAGGGGTCAGAGTATTTAAAACAATAGATATATAGCATAAACAAAAATAACTTCCAGATTACAAGAACTTACAAGATCAACAACGGCCGTAGCCACGTTGAACACCGGCTCTCGTTCAATCACCGAAATTAATAATAATAATAAAAGCATTTTTATTCACAGCCACAAAAACATACACATTACAAAACGTTTACAATTAAAACTTACAAACTATGGGGTAAAACTTGTGCATGTTATTGTCGCAGCAAAAGGATTTCAATTAAGCAAGGTGTTAGAAATATCTGGATGGGTGATCTTCTGAACTGTCTGTTCTTTTGATCTCGATCTCGGCAGACCAAAGCCCATTACAAAAATAAACTTACTTGTTGGTGGACACACAAACTAACTATCCCGGAAGGGTTTCCGTAAACGGGCGTGTATTTACCTCCAATATATCACAAAGGTCCAGCACCCCTTTGGATTCCTTAAAGGACTTTTGGATCACCTCATCGCTGTACCGCGTCAAAAGCCTGTCTATGGTCTTCAGGGCATCTACTTGTATGGCCACGTACTTGCTCCACAGAAGGCCCAGGATAGCTGACCAGTCGAACTGTGGGTGCTTAGTCACTTCTAACGCGGTTCCTGGATCTTCTAACAGGTTGCTTATTATCTGGAATAGAGTAGGTAATTATTATCGTCATGGGATAATATGATATAAGTTGAAGAAATAATAGAATATAAAGTACCTATACGATTTACAGTTATTTTTAAACAGTCGCGATTTATACTCATTTTATTAATTATGTTAGACCGGGTCAAATCACGATAAATTTTATATAATTTATACGATTTAGTTATGTCATGTTGTCCTCTTTTTGCTACAAATTTCTAGACATAGCAATCATTAGTGTTGTTGTATACCATTCTTTTGTTTTAAAAGGTTGTACCAATGTAATTTGTAAGCAGTGTCTCTATCCTTAAAAACGTGTTCTGCTATTCTTTCAAATTTTACGTTCACTGGTCTCTAGCAAAACTGACGCGCTTAGTTACTGATTACGCATTATGATACTAAAATCTTGCAATGCTAGCGATTGGAACTTTCACCAAAAAGTACATAATAAGTCCTTAGCTCCTTCGTCATCTGTTATAAGTTATAAGGAAAATAAGTTTGCCTGTAATATTCCATAATGGTCTCGAATTAGCACAAAAGATATAAAATATTAAGAAGGTTATCGTTACATGAAGACAATTCTTTTGAACGTCAGGATCCGTATTGTTCTTCAGTCTATCAAACAAGGTGGTCAAGATGTTGCTAGATGCCACCTGTTGACATCCGTCAGGTTCCTTAGTCACCTCTGTCAGAATCATAGACGCGAACTCCAGAATGTAGAAGTCTTCCATCTGTAATAAAAAGTAGAAGAATGTAATGTCATGCATAAGTTAGTGCATAAAATGCCTGTTTCTGTTGAAATAGCTGAATGTATGGTAAATTAAGCAGTTGCTGTTATTTATAGGACGATCGCCCAAAATTTAGATTACGATTTGACTTCGTGATGTTTCTGGTGGTACAGTCACAAGATAATATAGCCCTTTCTCAGGACTATATTAGCGAACGCAAAATACCTATTGCCTTACAAACCGTAGCGAATCCCCTAATTCCATCTCCACAATCGCTGAGGTAGTAATTCTATGCCCACCTCGAACCCACGTGTTAATCAGATAGTCGGTGCTCAATGTGACAAATAGTAAACCATGTTGCCATTTACAAGCACTAACTATTAACAGTTTGGGGAACAGGTAATTTTCCTCACGATGTTTATCCTCACCGTATAATCCGATGCTTTTCGAAAATATTTTTTGAAGAAAACTTACTTAGAAAATTATTAAACATCATTTCTATTGGCTCAGGCGCGATTTGAATGCTGTACCCACTGATCCCGAGTCAATCCTTAAACAACTGACCTACATCAAATTTGAGCTACACCAGATTAAAAAGTAGACTTACTGTAACTAAAATATCGGCAATCTTCCGCACGTTGGCTTTATCTGCCAGTACCTGTTCCGGCGCTCGAGGCAGCTCGCATAACTGAGCAACCAGCTTCAAAGCGAACCTTCTGGTGTTTATCTCCGCGTGGTCTATGTGAGGTAGGATGCATTTTAGGGCGTCTAGGTCGAACAGGATCTGGCAACAGTCCTGCGATTGACCCGCGAACCTAGACAAAGCTCTAAGGGTCTGGAACAAGGATAGATTATGTGTGTGAATGAAGTCTCGAACAAACGCTAGAGGTAGAATGTTTTTGTAGACTCTTTTGGTAGTTGTAGCTCGTTTGATCTTCATAAAGTGATTCAGTCACTAATCGATAGCTGTAAAAATGTTTGATGATGCAAAATTCGTATATTTAGTAAATTTAACTTGGTAAGAATTTCTGTCCACCCCGAAAGGGACTAAAGGACGTAAACGTATATGTTAAAAAAACGGAAATAAGGTTTAGTGAATGAATCTCTACGTATTTCTACAGATACTGGGGTGACGTGATGGAGTAAAGTAAACGTAGAATTCTAACATGGCATAGGATATCTTCTTCCTCAGAAGAAAGGAGTAGAAGAGCAGTCTCTGCTGTCTCCGGGGTCACCACAAAGGCGTGGAACTTCGCATCTTCATTCTCTACGGCGCGGTTCTCCCTCCCTTTTGTAATGGGAAGAGTAGTACTCATGATGGCAATGTTCTTAGAAGTATGTAAGTGTAGTGTTATATTGTTTTTGTTTACGTTTGTAACGTGAAATCAGTGGAACGTGGAACAGGGATGATTTTGCTAATGACCATATATTTGAACAATATATGTCTATAAATATTATATAAGCCGTTTAAGAAATCTCATCGTTCCTAAAAATGTTTGATGAAGTACGGATGAATATGATTTACCGTTAAGCTATGAACGAAAGTAAAATAGTTTTCAGGGTACTTCGAATGGAGAGCAGATAAGATTTCTAGACTACGTGTACGTATTATAACCCTTTTGCGAGGTTTATTTCCCAATTTGCGTACCAATACAGCAAATAGATTTTCCGTTGCCACACGCTAATTTAAATTGGCATATAAACTAATATCTTGGCATCACAAACGTGTTGTTTGAAAATAACCCCATAGTCTATGGTAACATGCATTTGAAAATGACAGGCCCATGTCGCCAATGGCCTACTGGATTTTTATAGAGTTTTACTAAGCAAATAAATGGTGACGTGTAGGAAGAACATTTTCGTCCGCTTCGTCGGCATGGCGGCAAGGAAATTCCGCGTTATGCAGGAGGTTTGGATCCTGCCCTGGTGGGGAAGTGGCGGTTTGGTGACTGCTCCCCTGTGGGCTTTAGATACCTTGGTTCTGGTGGTGAAGGTTTGCTCGACTTGTGCAGTGGCTGCCTTCAGATTCGTCCTGCCACCGATCATGAAGTCTATGCATGGGGAAACTGTACTGGTTAGATATTTTCACTCTTAAAGCCGTTGATTCATTTGGGTTTGATATTTGAATGAAATAGAAGCAACGGTAATTCTGTTTCGCATATCTTAAAAGGCAATATGTATGTTTACAATATATATACACAAGTCGTGAAACATATTATTACGTATGTATGTACCAAAAAAATTCTATGATGTAGTAAAAGTTCCATGTTACGGAGCTTGTTCTGAACAAATATAATTTGTTTATTAACTATCCTAGCCTCTAATCAAATTTGCTTCAATAGGTATTTAATGAATCTTTATCATCAAAGAACTAGTTTTTTGTATTTGTACTTTTACCATATATTTATAGATAACTGGAGCTGGCCACGGATTGGGCCGGGAATTGGCTCTGCAGCTGTCAGAATTAGGTGCGACCGTGGTATGCTGCGACATAGATCCTAGGAAGAATAACGCCGTCGTTGAGGAAATACGGAGTAAGGAAGGCGATGTAAGTATGGATATGTATCAAGATCAATCCTTTTAGAGAAAGGCTTCGTTGCCTATCAAGAAGTCTATGATGCTCAAGTAGGTTACTGATGTATCTATTGTGAAACAATAATAATTTCTCATAGGAATATTTCGACGAGTTGTTTTACTCACCGAAATCAAATGTTAGGAGTACCTATAACCGCAGAGTGTGTATGAGAAGATGTATGAGTGTCAATGAAGCGGAAGTGGTCTGTCATGATCGGGACAAATGGGGATCCGTGATCTCCGCCTACCCCTCTACAGGGAATCAGGCGTGATGTGTATGTGTGTAATCCAATGTTACATGCTGATTTGAGCAATGATTTCGAATAATAAATGATAAACGTTCTTATCGTTTTAAACCCGTGTTATTTATTGGTTAACACATCATCTTGATTCCCAACAACTAGGTAGAATCCGTTTTTTTTTAATTTTCTATCGTTATCCTAAACACACTAACATAACAATTTTTTTATTCGGCCCAATCTCCCGTAATCATAATTTTGGTGAGGTGAATATACTTTACTAAACTCTTTAATAAAATCCAGTGCTACGGCTACACAGTAGACCTAACATCCCGAGAGCAAGTGCTGAACCTGGCCACATTGATGAAGAAGCAGCTGATCGAAGTGTCCATGGTGATTACCAACGCCGGAGCACTGACCTTCGCACCACTCGCATACATTCACCCTGATGCGGCCACCAAGATGATCGAGATCAACTTGCTTTCGCATTTATGGGTGAGTTTTAGAGAGCTTCAGTATATTTCGAGGACTAAACTAAATCAATTGTAACATACTTTTCCCAATCATTATCTCTAGTCGGGAAGGAAGCTCACGTGTCCATCGTGGAGTTATGGTGTAAGATTTTGTCTAAAGCCTGTGCCCAAGAAGTGCGAACACGATAATGTCGGTAATCAATGTTTAAGTAAAGGTGCTTACCTATTATTGCCCATTCCGAAGATTAGACAGAAAATCTGGAATTTTTTGTCTTACTGTAAATTTTATAATGTAAATGACGAAAACGAACAAAAAAAGGGAAATTTAACCTTAAGATTCCGAATTTCTGTCTTCACCCATTGCAAAAAATATTTAATCTGTTTGCTTACAATATCGTTTTCTCATAGGTAATCCAGGCTTTTCTACCCAGCATGATAGAGCGTCGTCACGGGCACATCGTAGCCATCAACTCCAGCGCAGGACTTCTACCGTGTACAGATATGGTGCCTTATTGTGCAGCAAAATTCGGATTAAGAGGTATGTAACGTAACGAATTACCTATCCCTTGGATTAAGGTCCTTGTCTCATTGCAATTCTTTTCTAGTATATGCATAACTAGCGACCCGCTCTGGCTTCACACTTCTGGCTATTTAATGGATGTTATTATACATATAAACCTTCCTCTTGAATCACTCTATCTATTAAACAAAAACACATCAAAATCCGTTGCGTAGTTTCAAAGATTTAAGCATACAAAGGGACATTGGGACAGAGAAAGCAACTTTGTTTTATACTATGTAGTGATGAGCACTCAATGTACTATTGTTAGTGAACGACGATGGAACAGTGTTTAGGTGGCTCTCTGATTCTTTATAGCCATCGATGTATTTGGGTACAACCTATCTACCCCTAGCACATGTGTATACATATCCTTAAAATGTTACCTTTCTCCAGCACACTTGAATGATACAGCACATTTACGAGAATATATCTATCTCCACAGGTTTAATGGAATCAATAGGTGAAGAGCTTCGACTGGACACGTGGACGAAGAGTATCAATACTACATCGGTGTACTTGGCTAGCATGTCAACAGGGCTGTATCCGAGCCCGTCACACAGGTTCACTTCCCTTTACTCGGAGATCACGCCGAATGAGGCTGCGAAAATTATCATTGATGGTTGGTTTATAGATTTGAAATGCTCGTTATTGCTTTTTAGGAACGAAAAGTGCCACGTGCTAGTCCGAAAAAACGTAATCGCCAGCCGGCTGCTCTTTTCTCTCACCTGTCGTATAATGTAGAGACGACTAATCGGCTAAGGAAAATTTGGGGCGATGATATAGGCTATAATATAGTTATATAACCTGTCATTAGAATTACACATGAATACCAATACAATCCTAATAATAATATAAAAGGCTACCCCAACGATAGGCATTGTATTCTCGAGCGTTACTATACATATATATACATATACGCTACGTCTGCTGGTATGTACATATGTCGCGTCTGTCGTAGAATCCACGATCGTAAGAATAAGTTTCTCGAATGGCGGCCGCGTCTCACTAAGGGCCACAAGTGATGTTTTGTGGCCTACCTTTGGGGAGGCCTACGTCCAGTAGTGAACTGACATGGGATGATTTATTGAATTGTATGCTATTACTTTGTTTCAGGTGTCCGCAAGAACCACCGAAGCATCAGCATTCCAGCCTTCATGAAGATAATCATTTTACTGCACAGCCTCTTGCCCTATAGCATAAGGATCATTTTTATGGACTTTTTCAACTACCGCCATCGTGGATGGTTTTGCTTCTGTTGAACTACCCTCAAATTTGTGAAGGAAAAAACACTTCGGTTAGATGCTCCTTTTTAAAGAGGAGGCAAAGAAAATGAGGCTCATCTGTATACATATAAACATAACCAACCAGTACATGTGACGGCTTCGCTACCCCTACAAAACTTTTCTCACAATAATACCATGCAGCGTTACAAGCTAAAGTACCAGGCTCTTACGTATTTTGTTATTTTGACTGAGGTATATATAATCGGACATAATTTGTAGAGCTAAAATTATTTTGCATAGCAATCTATATCTAGTACATATGGTTGGGTGTATTCTATATCAATTGTTATAGGAAATTAGGACTGCATTATTATTCGTATTGAATATTGGTGACAGGTTGCTAGCCCATCGCCAGAAAGTCCATTTACTCCATGTCCTTAATTAAAAGTTGTGTATCTCTTAAATTTCAATTCACCTAACTTGTGACGATTAACTGTAAGTTTCTTCAAATAAAATGTGTAATTTGCTATGCGACTGTAAAATATTTGTATGTTTTTGATGTCTAAATAAAACATTTATATCTTGTTTTAATTGTAATGGTACAGTATGATTGTTTACTTATTTTTAATATTAGTTTAAATATAGTATAATATTTACAAATAAAGCTCTCTTTTAATTAATTATTAACCAATGCTTAAGGTTACTGACTACGAATTGGCTGTTTGTCGGAATTGTCACTTACTCCGCAATTGTAGTAATAAACATGCACAACCGTAACTGTACTGCAAGAGCTATTAAACTGAGTTTGTTGCAACAGTTCTACTCAGCTACCCTATCAGTAAATACACCATCACAATGCAGAAAGAAAATTATGTAGGTCAATTTATAACAGTAGATTTCAAAATGTCAATAATATAATATTATAATTATATCTTTTTAAAATTAAATGATTCTGGTTCTCTCAGTTCTAAAAACTGTCATGTTTGCAATTCTCATCATCCTTAAAATTTCTTTTATTAACTTCTTGTACTGTGTACCTTTACCTATACCACAAATGAAAACAGATTCCCATCTTTACTATGTTATGAGTATGTCTCTTCATTTATTATAGAATCAGTCTTACATTTATGAGAGCTCAGCATAAAATGATTGAAAGATTCACCACAGGATTCACATATAAATTCTTCTATCTTACAACAGTGGTTCCATTTATCCTGCTCACTTGCGAACTCTGCTGCACATTTGAGACAACTTTTAGAAGTTTGATGTATTTTTAAATGTCTCAACAGTATGGATTGTGTTTTGAAACTTTTGCCACAGCTTTCACATAGATGGCGACGGTTGGCGTTTAAGTGCTTCTGAACATGAAGGTAGACTTCTCGATGGTTACTGGATTGGAACTTGCATATCTTACACCTGCAAGAAGGATAAATATATGAAAGATTTGATTTTCTACTTTAAGTAGTTAGTTAGTAGATGCCCAGGTGATGGCTTAAAAAGATGACTCATAAGAAATTAAAATGGGATTATAAACTATCTACTACCCTAACGCATAAGAGTAGAGGTATACATATGAAAGTAGCAAAAGAGGTTTGCTAGAATGTAGATCTTTGATCTTTACTTACACTTCTAATAGTAAGTTGATAATTAAAAAAAAAACATAATTACTAAATTATTATGAATATAAATACAAGGTGAACCTCACCTGTGTATGGCATTAGCCTTGATACCATGCAGACTACTTTTATGTTGCAACAGGACATTTTCATTATGGAATAAATGGCCACAAATATCACAAATTCTTTGATGTTTCTTGGCCATATAATCCTGGATATGTTTAAATAGTTTAGTTTTGTCTCTGAACTTCAAAGAACAGTGCTTGCAATGGTAAAAGAAGCCTAATGAAGCAATATAGTTAGATAAACAGTCTTGATAGTGTGAATGTAGCTTTTCTTTATTTTCAAATTTTGTTCCACATTTACAAGTAACAGGGAATGTAATTGGGTGTGTTTTGCGGTGTTGAATTAATTTAGTTTTGGAATCTAAGAGCAGATCACAGTCAAAACAAGTTCTCATAGCTATATCACAGGTTGTTAAATGATCTACCAATAGGGAAAGCTTATCAAAATTCAATTTACAAGCAAAACATGTTTGCTCATTTGTTTTGTTGAACTTAGTTGTTTTTGGTATTTCTTTTAGAAGTAATTCTTGAACGATTTCAATATCAGAATCTAATATATCTATTTCCATGCTTAAATTATTGTTTAAAACTTGAGTTACACTGTTTTTCTTAGGACTCGTGTATTTAGTCTTGTCTAGGCTAATATCTGCCTTGTCTAGTATATTTGCAAACGTCGGCATATCTTCTTTGCCTAAGTTACTCAAATACTCGTCAATGTTAGCTGTATTATTCAGAAACTCTAGCAAAGAATCGGAATTGTATTCTGAATCTGGCAAAGGTTGAACCAAGTTTTTCTCATTATTTTTCTTGGCTTTTATACAAGATTCCAGCCATTCTTGCGAGCACTGAGCGTTCAGTTTGAAATTATAGAAATCTTTCAGTGAATTTACACACTTGCAGCATACAAACGTAGGAAGTTCGTCTGTAATATCAACTGTGAAACCCAAACAAGATTTGAAATGAGTCAGTATATCGGAATTCTCAAACAGGTTAACGTGACCTGTCTTTGTATCGAGGCAAATTCGACAGCAGTTTTGAATATTATCACCCATATTAAACACTAAACTAAATTCAGAAATTATTTCGGTTTATTATCTTAAAAACATAACCTTGCACATAAAATCGTAAGTAAACAAACAGTTTAGGGATGGGACATCATTAATACACCCACCTGTCACCCCATCCTGTCATATGTATACTTCTAGTTTTTGTTATTATAAGTAGAAGAACTAGCACATTTTAAGAGGCAGCCTATACAACTGAAAGGGCGCGAGCAGTTCTCCAGTTAAAAAATGGTGATATTATAAAAAAATATGTGACTGTCATCTTCTAAAATTCTTATAATAGGAACGAAATCACGCTAGTTTAAAACTGAGTTTAGGCAATATACTCAGGTAAAATAATATATTGTGATGCGTATGAATCCCTTTTGGCTTTAGAACATCACAAGATGACGTAGTAATCCGAAAGAATGTGAATCTTGGATGATTACTTACTCGGAGTTTTGACCCCATCCCTCAATCGAAATTTTGACATTTTGTTATTGTTTTGGTTGACTTTGGAAAATCTGCGGTAAACCGTTTATAATCCAAACGAATATTGCAAATAATTTCATTGTTCGAAGGTCGCAATGGCTAAGTAAATAGTGACGAAGACTTATTGTGTTGGAAATAATTTAGTGTGACGACGACATGTGATATTTTACACATCGAAGAACTTATACATAACGTATCAGTTTTCATTTTGCGTAACTTCTTATGTATATTGAAGTTATACTTTGTTCGTTATTTAAGTACTATTAAAAATGGCAACAAATATAGAAGATGTTGCTACGGAAGTGCAGGAGTCACTGCTGTATTCTGCTAGACATGGGGAAACTAAAGTAGTAAAAGGTTTGCTCGAAGCAATCAAGGAAAAGAAACTCACCTTGGATATCAATTGTAAAGGTATAAATAGTTGTCCCTAGATCCTCATTTTTAGCCCTTTGTAAACTGATTAAATAACTGTTCTTAACAAATATTGGTTCCAATAATGCTATTATTACGTTAGAATTGCAATCACACCACCAGTTTCCGTTTGATTAAATTACAAGTTCATTTACATGTACAATAGTCAGAAGCTTCAATGTACATCATTATGTCTTTACCATAAATAATGTAGTTATTTCTGATGACTCTATCCATGTGTATCAACAAATATCCTATACCCAATGTGTTATATTATATTATATATGATAGATATTAATAACATAAGTGTGTCTACTCCCTCATAGATTTGTTAGTCTTCAATAATTGTTAGTTTGGCTTATACCTAGCTACAAATATTCACTCTATTCATAAACATTAACATTGTTTTATAGGTACTATGAAATTATGATCACTTTTATGTGCCTACATAGTTTTTAATTGGTTCGTTAAACTCACTATCAGCAATGGAATATCCTTAATGAGAAAAATCTTAGTTATTTTAGAAAATGGCTGGTCATTAAGAGCACATTGTTTTGCTATTAACCTCTGTATGATTCATAAAAAATGTTTATTATACTTTTGATTTGTTCTTTCAGTTCTTTTGTTAATTCTGAAAAATAAGTAAACTATAAGGGCAATTTGCATGAAATGTGTTATTGTCATTTTTTTTCAAAATTTATTTTTTACATGAAATGCATAGTTTCCATAGCCAGCTAACTTGTGGTATAGGTCACTCACACTGAAATCTTAATCTACATATTACATCTCAGTTAATTTCTAGCTAGCGTGAAGTTAATGCTGTGTTACATAGTACGTACAACATATTACATAGACATGTCAGTTCTGTTTACATATATATTCTCCAGGCAAGAACAAAGCTAATTTAGGATGGACCCCTCTCCACTTGGCCACGTACTTTGGCCATGTGGAAGTGGCCAGGCTGCTCCTGGAGGCTGGGGCTGATGTGGATGAGGTCAACGAGATGGGAGACACAGCGCTGCACAAGGCTTGCTTCATTGGGAATGAGGTGAGCAGTGATAGTTTAATACTACTACTACTACTATATAATATACCAGCAAATTAAAATACTCAGTAAACTTTGAAATTATTGATTGCTATATGAGTATATAGAAGCATGTGTATAAGTTAGCAGTATATTATTTAAGCCATATTAACACCCATATCAAGCCTGATAATAACGCTCAAGGTGTCCATGGAAATATAAGACCAAGAAATATTCCACCCTGAAATCTATAAGTAAGTTTTTAATGGCATAAATGTATGTAGATATAGGTTCAAGTATACAAATATAGACAAGATAACCTTATTAAATTTTGTGTATTTTGTGTGTGTGTGTAACATGGGTTTAGTAATCATTTAAACACACACTCCACAGTTTTGAACTTGTACCTTGTAAGGTGTTAATGCTAATTAATGTTTATATGTTCATAATCATTATTCTCTGCACAATCTCTCTTTCAGGAACTAGTAATACTCCTTCTTAAGTACAAGGCAGATGTAACCATAATGAATGGTGAAGGAAGAACCCCCAGTGAAGTTTCCAAGTCCTATGATGTAAGAAGGCTGGTGGAGGCAGCGTGGAGATCAGAGAAGTTGGCAGCGGAGAGAGCTCTACTTACAGCGGCCAGGGAAGGACGCCATGATGATATACATCAGCTGGTAAGCTCACATATAGTCTGTCAAACTGCTTTTGGTGTAGTCAGAGATTTAGTCTGTAGGAGTGTAATTACCATTACTATGATTACTGCTATGTTATTGGTCACTCAAAGCTGAGGTTTTATCGGATAGTACCCAATTTAATTATTGTCAATATTGACCATTATCTGTACAGTTGATAGCTACATTATATAAATAAGTTATTATTGCATAAAGAACCTTTAAAATTCTACCTCCCCTGCTGAAGATTTACCAATACTGTTACCCATTTCTTTGTCTTACTACTTGAGCCACACATACCTAAATATGAACTTATTTTTAACCCACGTTTACAGCTATCCACACCAAATTCGCCAAACATAAACTGCATTGACTCTCAAGGGAACACAGCGCTTCACTGCGCCGCGTACAGGGGTCACGCAAGAGTAGCCGTGTTGCTCCTGCAGAACGGAATCGATAC
Organism: Leucoptera coffeella; assembly: GCA_030578115.1. Lineage (NCBI taxonomy): Eukaryota > Metazoa > Arthropoda > Insecta > Lepidoptera > Lyonetiidae > Leucoptera > Leucoptera coffeella. Next base: position 251,633 of record JAMBLF010000105.1, on the reverse strand, counting down.
TACGCTCAGGAATAACAATCGTAAGTTGACCCCTAGTGTACAAAGTATGTGTATATATAATTCTGCTTTTGTTAGAGGTAATAAAGAAATATAGTACAAGATGAACGAATACTACTAGTACTATATAGTACGAATATTGAATACTACGGTGAGTGAAAACATTGTGATGAAACCTATCTAGACCCAGGAATAGTCGTTGCTTGTAAATGGCAACATGGCGTACCACCTGTCACATTGAGTACTGACTATCTGGTCAACACGTGGGTTCAAGGTGGCCATAGAATTACTACCTCCGCGATTACGGAGATGGAAACCTGAACCTCTGACTGCCCCGCAAAGGTTAATGGTCGTCAATGCGTTTTGTCTGATATGTAGTGATAAACATCCAGTTTATAAAATAGGAAAAAATAATACATAATTAAAGTAGTGTTTACTTGGATAGTGAAAACAAAGATTTTCAAAGAATAGGCAGTCTTTAGAATAGATTATTCACAGCAACATGCAACGCCACCTGTCACGTTGAGAATTAACTAAAATGCGTGATTGATGCGAGCGTGAAAGAACAAACCTGCAAATGTGTCATATTGACTGCTAACTACGAGTAATACATGTTTCATAAGGATCTAAAATATCGACTCTACAAGTGTAGACACATAAACCTCTGACCACCGTGCCAGTATATACTTTTAGAACTCATGTTTGTATGTCACTGCATTTTCTTCCAAACTACATACATATACATTCACGTCCTTTAATCCCTTTTGGGTGGTCAGAACATTGGAAACATGAAAACATCTCCTTGGTCACTTAATATCGAGGTTATGATGTCATCATGAAACACAGGAGACAGGTTGCTAGTCTATCACCCTATAGATTATATTTACCGTTAGTCCCTTAATCGACATGGTTATCATCCCATAAAGAAACAGTATGAAGAACGGCAGCCAGTTAGCATTCTTTTTACGTACACTTTTTTATCACCTTTTTCTATCATTTAAAAACTCCTCTAACACACTTTTCACAGAACCTTATTTCTCTACATCCCATGTTATCCATTGCAGGTCAACTAGCAATAGACTTAGCGAGGGATAGTGAAATGCGAGAATTATTAAGCGTCCGCCCAGTACAACGGCTGCAGCGCACGGCGGCCAGGCACGAAGGACCCCTGCTCAAGAGGTCGCGGTTCCTCGGCTGGAGGCCAGTTTGGGTTGGTTTTGAACTTACATATTATTCTCTATATATTGTTACCAAATTTTACGTAAATATCTAGAAAAGTGATGTAAATAAAATGTTTACAATATTCCGTAGTCTGTCGTAAATGATGATTTTGGGTTTAGTGGTTAATGGAATATATTGAGAGATGCCACTATATTGATATATATATATATATATATATATATATATATATATATTGTACTAATAAAAGAAGTAACCAAAGTGACATGTGACATACATATTTTAAATGGCATGTTACTTAGTTTTATTTAAAATTATTATTAAAAGAACCACATACATATATCACGGAAATTTTCTTTTCTGTAGAGGTAATACCGTAAATAAATATTTACCATACATAACTATCCTTACAGGTAGTACTACAAAGAGGTGTGATCCTATACTACGGTTCACGAGCGGAGGCTTCGAGGGAAAACGGGAAGTTCCGGGCCAAACAGTACTTGGACGGGGCTAAGGTGACCACTCCGGGAATCGAACCCGGGCTCATGGTGGTCACTTTCAGCGATGGAGATGTGCATAGGCTCTCTGTCACTGCGCAGGAGAAAGATGTGGGGGCTATTAGGCAGGTACTTATAACAGTGTTAACTAGCTGCCTTTTTTGTCGTTAGTCGTGTATAAGTCAATTTGGTAGATATTTAGTTTTATCAATGTAATTATGAAATCCTGATCTTTAGTTATGCTAAAAATTACCAAAAAGATTTTGTATTAGTTATATCAAAAGTAATTGGGATTTTTTTTATCTAGCAACCTATAATTTGGTGTTCGTTATGTTATTTTTTAATATATAATAAATAAGTCATAAAATGTTTTCAAAGAATTCTGTGAAACTACAAATGATGTTTACACTTCTTGTTTTTTCGTTGCCATGGTAACGCCAACGCCCCAAGCGCCGGAACCAAAGAAGTTTATCCTTTAATATCTTATCTTCCTTGTTCTTCGCTTCGTTCCAATTGAAGCACCAAGCATAATTCCAAAACCACTTCTCCGATAAGATTCCACACCTTCAATACTTTATATGTATCTCTCTCTCCCTCTGATGGTGCCTCTCCGACTAACGAAGGTTGGCAGTCACTTTGGCAAATTCAGTCCGATCCCTGGCGAGATGGAACAATATATGTATATGTATGTATGTATATATTTTTAATATTATCATTTTCAGGCATGGGTAACGGCATTAAATGAGCACATAGAATTCTCTGGTCACTATCTGTGGGCAGGCAGTGGAGGACCCGCACCAGATAGGGCGAAGGAAGCGACTGAGGACGTCGACGAGGAATGCAAGCCTCTAGGTAGGTGACAGAGTTGTAAAAACATACATACGAGTATGTTGACGCCTCTACTTCATTACCACATTGAACTATCTTGATAAATCTATAGCTTTTTTAGTTCATTAAGACTGTTGTACCTCACATAGTTGATTGTGTTTATTAATTATGTTTTGATGCATATCTGTGGATTTTCAGTGGTCCAAAAACCCAAAATATAAAAAAAACTATTCGTTAGAATTGACTTGGGTCTTTAGAGGTGACTAAAGAATATGTGTGGTAAGGAAATAATTACCTAGCCACCATCACAAATATCTGTATACCAAACAACAGTTATAGCCTTAGTTCGTTTCTGAATTAAGTCTTTTCAAGAAGTATTTGTTAGGTCACCTCGAACCCACGTGTTGACCAGATAGTCAGTACTCAATGTGATAGGTGGTAAGCCATGTCACAATTTTTAAGCACTAACTATTACCTGTTCGGGGAACGGGTAGGTTTCCTCACGATGTTTTCCCTCACCAACATTACATTCGCAATTGCGGAGATGGAAACCTGAACCTGAAGGGTTAATGGTGGTGAATGCGTTTGTCTTAGTTTTTTTGTATTTGTTAAGTACATAATATTTTTTACATGTATTTTATGTATGTATGTATATTAAGAAAACAAACATTTTCCCTCTTCAAAGGTTCCATGCAAGACGCGTTAACGGCGGCGACGAATAACCTGGCTCTACTGGATACCCAGTTAAGAGAGTGCGCCGCGATAGTAGCCGCCTTAGACAAGAGTGCGCATGTGCAAAGTGCATTACACCATTCTGCTTATATGGTATGTACAGGGTTTATTATATGATGTGTTATCACTACATAGTATAAAACAAAGTCGCTTTCTTTGTCCCAATGTTCCTTTGTATGCTTAAATCTTTGAAACTACGCAACGGATTTTGATGCGGTTTTTTTTTAATAGCTAGAGTGATTCAAGAGAAAGGTTTATATGTATAATAACATCCATTGAATAGTGGAGTAGGCTATATATTTTATACCCGTGCTAAGAGGGTGCATGTCACTAGTAAAGCATATTTGTAAGTAAAGGGGTAAGCAGGATTATGGATCCTCACTTATAACGATCTTGGCATACCACTTTATTTACGTTTAGTTACAAATAAGTAATTTTTCATCTAGAATAGAAAGCTAATCCGCTGATTTACTTCCTAGTATGTCGTAGAGGTAACTAAGGGAAGTGTCAATGAAATCCTTAATAGGCAATGGGCAATAGGCTAGGAAGCAAGCTCTCGCCAATATTGCAAATTATCCGAAAAATTATATTAATCTTCGAAATTTCGGAGATGGGCATTCAAGCCTCTGACTACCCCAGCATGATAAAAAAGGGAGTGTATATACACAAGTCGTGAAGCGTATGTATGTATCCCAATATATGTCATTAAGATGTTATACGTTTAAAATGAAAGTTGATTTTCATTTCTTTATATTTGTTTGCAGCGTTTTCAACACGTATGTGGCACGGGTCAGGAAGCGCTGGTTTCTCTTCGTCACTGCGCAGCGCTAGTCACACAAACGCGGGAGCAGGACCAGGCTAAGCTGAACCGCGAGGTAATCATTTTTAGGTGGAATATAGTGTAGCAATATTTTTGGTAGTGTTTATTTGAATGTATACAGTTTCTGAATGTAAAAAGTTACATGTTTTGATTAAAGGTGTCACGGTATACCATTTTGTGTTAAAAGAACATTTGCAACAGTGTTACACCATTTATTTACCTTTAGTAAGTTAATTAAAGACTTTAATTAATGGTTTTAAACTAGTAGTTTTAAACCAGCGACAATTTCGAAAAAAATTATATAAGAAATGGAAATTAATAAAGTTATCTTTATCACTAGATCGAGCGCAACCGCGTGCTAGAAGAAGCGTTGGCGGCGCTAGCGAAGACCCATCATGCCTTAGAGATGTCTGTTGCTGAGGAGTTGACTAAGGTAATAATAAACGTAAAAATATCGTTCACACACGCATACGAATGCCATTTCAACCCTGTTACATACATACACATCACACCTGATTCCCTGTAGAGGGGTAGGCATCCCCAATTGTCCCGATCCTGGCAGACACTTGCGCTTCATTGACACTCATATATCTTATATGTGTGTATATATATATAATGCATACTCGGCGGTTATATGTACTCCTAACGTCAATATAGCGTCAATGTAGCTCCTTTTTTCAATATAGCGTCTATCTGACTGATATATGTCTTATAAGTCCGGCCACTACGTAACCGCCCTTCCACTTCACTCATATATGTATATTCCTTTGTCAATCTACTATCAATTATCCGCATAACATATCCAAACCATCGAAGGATGCTCTTTTCAATCTTAGTCCCTACATCTTCTTTCAAACTGCAACCTTCCCTTATCACACTATTTTTAATTCTATCATTCAATGTCACTCCTAACATGCTTCTCAGTGGCCGCATTTCGACGGCATTGATTCTACTGTTAGTTATGATAAAGAACACGTGATTGATGGATGTGAGTATCTCTTTACATATTCAAAGGGATTGAGAATTAAAGGATTCTGTTAGCCGATGGGCTAGCAATACCATGTTCAATGCATCACAGCCCTGACAGCAATGTTAAAACTGACCAAGAAGATATTATTTCTCTAAAGTACGAGTACTATTCTTCTAAGAATTCTTCTAAGATTCGTCAAATTTGTATACAAATATTGTTTTCTTCTTTGCAGAGCAAGAGTAAAAGAGTAAGAAGATCCACCAGTGTACAGAGCACGTCCAAAGAGAACTTCTACGATGTGTATGAAGGTAAAAACTTAATTTATGTTTATTATAGCTAAAACTGACTATCTCACAAAAAAATTGGTACCCTAGAACATTTTAACAATGAAATCTTTACAATAAATTAACAAAATATTTACAAACTTAAAACTTATTAAAATAATTTACCTATGAATTAAATATATCTAAAAAATTGTCACTGTCGTTGGAGCGCAGAGTGCCCAATATGCTGGCAGTGTTCCCCCTCTGAATAGGCAGACTAATTGTCTGGCGAAAGAAGCTACCAGCAATTAGGGCATTTAATTTATTTTACAAGAAAAAGAGACTTATTGCGTAGTGTATAAACAAAGTATTACCTTTGCTTCTCGACGTTACGACCATCTTGCAATGGCGTTGATCACGGGTCAACTGGGGCTTTACTCCACTAATACATTTTAGGCACAGTATTACTTCAGTAGCACATAGTGGAGTGCCAAAAGTGTCAAATTACGGCCACTGAAGTATTACTGTATCGCTACTGAAGTAATAATGGGCCTACAATGCATTAGTGGAATAAAGCCCCTGTAGTCTTAATTAGTACTATCAAAGTACATGGAAACTTCCAAACGACCACCCACGAAGTATCTCTTTTAATAATAATATTCGGTCATTATTACACCAATAGCCCCAAAACAAGTAGTAATTATATTTAAGACTTGTGTTAAGGGTACTATTCAACGTATATTTAAGACTTATTATACATAGATAAATACATATATAGCATAAATAATCAACGACCAGACTGGAAAGCAGAAGAAAAGCGTAGTTCTTAACTCTGCCTCCACCGGGAATCAAACCCGGGACCTCACAATTAGCGGTCAAGTCTTTTATGACCCATATATTAATCAACAGATTCGGACGATGACACGCTTGTAACTGCGGGCCTGTCCAGTCCCTTGGGCGCACTCAGCCCCTGGGGAAGCAGCCCCGAACTCGCACGGCGATCACCACTCGGCAGCCCGGATGGTAAGATACATGCTCACACTCACGACTGGAATACAGGAGAGGGTGCATATAATAGTAGAAATATAGATAGGGTTAGGAAGATTGGGAGTGGTAAATTGATGCGATAAATACTGAATTAATTGATTTAGATTGTTAGTGACACTTGATTCATGTCCAAGAATAATACCAACATGTTAATACATATTATATCACACTGACGTATTTAAATTTGTTTCCTCGTTGTATAGGTAAGAGGTTCGTGATGTTATCAATATACATTATACATTCGTGATAGGCTACTAGCATGTCGCCCAATGTATTGCATTCACCCTTAGCTGCTTTCTACAAAGTGATAAGAAGAATAGCTATTATGTGTATTTCAAACCTATATTAACTATCATTTTCTTTATACTATAAAAACCCATATAAACTGTTTCAAATATATTCCTAAAGGCGAGATAACACCGACCAATGAAGACGTGAACCTGGTACCCAGTGACTCGGAGTGCGTGTCGCAAGCCAGCTCCTTCGGCACCCTCGTGTCCACCGGCGGACACGTCTATCGGAATGCCAGACGACATCGCGTGGCCAAAACACATAGGTATGTTGCTTTCTAAGTCTAAATATAATAATAATAATCCTTTATTGAGATTCCACATTACAATAATTAACACAATAATATAAAGAATAGGTTATACATGATAAAAAGAAAAAAAAGCATATAGTTACGCAAAAAAAATATACAAAATTACCAATGGCAATTTAATGTCAGTCAATAAATGCGCGCTGTGGAGATCCCAAATGTCGTCCAGCTCGGCAGGAATCTACGGAGCGCGTGCTCCGTAAATATATTGGTCAGTTATATCGTGAGATAACAAACAAAGTTGTCATTCTCATAATTGGTGACAATTTCTCCACACAAAAATAATCCTTATATTTCTTATTCACCTGTTACGATATATCACAACTTTACCCCGATTATAAGCAAGTTGATTTTTATTATGTTGCTATAACATTTAGTTTTTTTATTTTTGTTTCAGTTCTCAGTGGTCCATCTAATTTGAACTTTATTACGCTTGTATTACGTTCCAAATTCACATTGTGATTTTAATTAGTTTTAGAGTATAAGTTACCATAATTTTATGTTGTAATAATTTTTGACGATGAGGCTATTTTGGTGATGTTAAGTATATTCCATTTATTGTTATACTTTAATACCATTTTTTATTACTTTATATAGTATTTTAAGCCTGAACCATTCTTACGTTTTTTTCTGTATATTATCTGTGTAATTTTGATCTGCTTTTTTTGTTTTAAAATAATATAACATTCCTTTTTAAAGTATTTCATGTAGGGATAACTATATAAAAAAAAGTATTTTTTTTGCCATCTGGCGATCTCATTATTTACTGAAAAATAAAATCATATGCCATAAAAACCAAAGTGGAAAAAGCTATTTAAAAGTTTAAGTATAACATAAATAAATTAGATTTTTAATCATTATTGATTTTTTAATAACGGCATTTTAATATAAGTTTGCTACTTAAAAATCGTAAATATTTAAATTTATGAAAAGTTCTTAATTAAGTAGTAAATTATTGTGATATCGTCGTAAGCACAAATATCGATGTTTTTAAAATTTTATCTTTCAAGAAAACGGAACTTTACTACTCAAAAGACATGAATAATAAATACATATAGTCAATTGTATGAAGAATATTAATAGTCAATAATAATAATAGTGTCTATGCTAGCTTTTGAGTATTTTTGTATGAAAATATTTTTTTTTATTTTACTTACAAGAAAAGGAATTGTGAATGTTGTTATTGAATACCCTTTAGTAATATTTTTCTCATTTAAATAGGTATTTTTGATTTTTTTAACTGATAATTTTATTTCATTCTTACTTTAACATTGAAGCTTTTCTTATTTTATTTCTTTCTTCATTGCATATAAATCTATTTTCAATAAATAAACTTAGCTGTGATATAAGTAATATTCAAAAGAACTAATAATGGACATTTACAATGTATTATAATTTTTATCTTTAATGATAAGCGACTATTTTGTGACATTTCGTTTATTATATTTAATAAATATTATTATTTAAAATAATTTGTTTTGTTTATGTTTTCGTTCCATATACGTCGGTTTTTTACAGTTATTATATTGTTTGAAATACTATAATTACAATTCTATAATTTTACTTACTATACACCTTATTTAATCCCATTTAAAATTAATTGATCCTTAGTTATATTTCCTTCATCACTTTAGTTTGACTTACAGTAATATAACATACAGAGCTTTGGATGGTTCATACCTAACATGCCTTCGAAATTTCGGAGATGGGCACTCAAGCCTCTAACTACCTTGCCACAATAAAAAATGGAGTATATATACACAAGGCCTGAAGCGTATGTATGTAACATACAGAAAGCGAGGAAAAGTCAAAATACATTAGTGTTATGGCTGTATACATTCACATAATTAAAACTAGAGACCATTTACTAAACAAACATACTTTAGAAACAGGCGGATTGGTTAACAACATTGAATCTAAAGCCTACTCACGCTGAATTCGTAATTAGATATACACATGTCGATATTATTTCCAGTTGGGTCTAGAAATTTTTAACCAGCTGATTGTAAGTAATAAGAGGTTATTTCCCATTTCTATCTTGAAATTCAGCATAATGTGAATGTACGGAAATGATTCAGATTTATGCCGTAATCTCCTGATAAATAAATAAAATTTTCCAAATTCGTCTTCTATATAAAATTACATATATAAAAAAAGTCAGATTTGTACAGTGCCTTCTGATCTTTATATCTAAATATATGCATCCATTTCCGTGTTTGTTTACTCATAAAACATTTCAAAATTTATCCATTACCAATTTCACAAAGACATACTAAAAAAATGACAGCTGTCAACATTTTCTAATCCAACTAGCTACTCATAAACAACCCTACTTAAGCCTCCCAATGACGTCACGGGAAGAACCCTAAGCATCCCATTCCAACTTTTAATCAATGTAACGCGATACTCTATTCAGGAGCAAAACATAAGCACGAGTCCATAGCCAAGGTTTGTACTGCGCATGTGCGATGATATAACTACTAGAACGAGTATGTTCACGTGAATTCAGCTCCCGGCTAGTGGTGCCAGATGAAACCGTGCTGTATTTCCTTTTGGATGGTAATAAATTTGGTAACCTTTAGTGTAACAAGTGTGCGAGATGAATTGGTTATATTATAAAGTATTGTGACAGGTTGCTAGACTGATCCCGGATAAATTATTTTTACCCTAAGTCGGTTACAACGACAAAGAAGAAATGGAGCTCCTTATGATTCTATTTAAGAACTATTACCAATTGATTATTTACCCTTATTCCCTTGTCGTTCTTTGACCCCTATTCTCTTCTCCTTTGGCATAAGAACAAGAATGGAAACTTAACTAACTTGCCTCCTATGCCATTCTGGATTATATTTTCCTAAAATGATGTGACTAATGGTGCTTAATAGGAATAAAAAACATTGAATCACGCCATCTAAATAAATAACGCCATATTAATAAGAGAATATTACGCGTATATAATATATCTATATTATACATGGTAAATACTATAAAAACATAAGGCAAGAATAGTCTAATTCAATAATCACTCCAAGTCTTTTTCTAGATTCAAGCTGGCCACATTTCCCTCAATTTCACCCCAGTCTCACCCAACCCTCGGAAAGGGTGGTTGTGTATTCAAACCACAATTGTGACAAAACCCCAAACAGGTTATAAGTGATATTATCTGTTGCTTGGTTTCAATATTATATGTCCCTAAGTATATTGACAATTAGTAAGTAAAGTGTAGTGGAAACGGGGCTTGAGGTGGTTTTTTAATGATAAATAATTTATTTACGCGTAATATGTAGGTTTGGTTAGGATTATGTTTTTATGTATTTTGTAATGAGTATTGAATGTAATTGAAGATTCTTGATAGAACTAAAACTGATGAGTTTTGTACATTTTATAATTTTTCTATAAAGAATTTAGTTCCTAGGACAGTTAATTAAGTATCAATAATAATGCATAAGTTAAAATAATGCTTGTTATTATTTTAAATACTTGATTTTAGTAAATTACGTGACGTATATTAAACAGAAAATATTTTATAATATTAACTACATACCAAATTGTTAAATTTTTCCAAGAATCCTTAATAATTGAATTTCATCAATCTACAAACGTTTCCATGACCGAAATCTACAACATTAAATTTGTTCCATTTCCATACTACGAATCACGGTTACGTGTCCGTAGAGAGAACTCGTAGTCGAAATAAATTGATTTATTCATTTGAAGGTTGTTCCGAGCTTTGGGGCTATAAATATCTTATATGGTCTAACAGAGCCTATATTTTATGCCTTTGAAGTAATAAATTGTAATGTATGTCTACGTTTTGATACTCATTACCAAAATAACATGAACTAAAGTACTTATGATAAATATACGTTGTAGGATGAAAGAAGATGTAGTGATGAAAATAGAGAAAGGTTTGTTAAGGTGGTTTTGAGAGCATGGAGCGGATGATAGGAGTGTTTCTAAAGGAAGGAAGTGGAATGTAGAGTTTGACGGGGTGGGCCGCGTAGAACTTATACAGATCAAATTGGAGACATTCTTCATTTTGGACATCATGTTTCATAGAGACATTTACAGCTTAAGACCTACACAATCGATATATAAAAATAAAAAATGAAAAGGGCGAGTTTAGTTTTCGAAGCAACCGGGTTCGATCCCCGTACTGGATATAGATATTTTTTCAAAGAAAGTATGAATGCAGTTTTTCTTTTTTCATAATCGGTGACATGGTTCCTAAGAACAAATCTTCGTATCTCTTATAGTTTTAGACTTTTCCATACTGACCGTTTTGAATGTGCCATCCTGTATATGTGTGTGTGTATTTATAGATGTAATGATAAATATTCCTTCTACACTTTTGTCAGGATAGTGAGTGAGTTTTGGATAAGGGGTTTAGTGACTAGTTGTTAACCCTTCGCTCAATATCTTATCAGCTTTCTTTCATATATAGATTATGATTAATAACTGACGCGACTTATCGCGTAAGTTTTTATATAATAAAGTTACCTTTATTAACCCGACGTTTCGGCTACGTTGCAGCAGCCATGGTCAAGGGCAGACTCTCGAAACGTCGGGTTAATGAAGGTAACTTTATTATATAAAAACTTACGCCTTAAGTCCCGTTAGTTATTAATCATGAGTTTAAATCGCCAATCTCTTAAAACTATAATATATAGGTTAGTACACCATATTTAGGTACTGTTCTATCAAACGAAATACAAAATAATTAGACTATTAATTTCCTTGTTAAAAAGTGGTATTGTCGTGTAAATGTGGACAAACAGGACCGAATAGTGTCACAGTGCTTGCTGGAATAAAATGGAAGAAAAAGCCGATGTTCCACGGAAATATAGGTAAGAAAGAAGATAACTCAAAAACGACTATTACACCTTGCGTGTCCACTTCCGCAAATGCGGAATGATTAATAGCGACGTGCCCACTTTTCATCATAGCCTAGCTGGCAATTGTACGTGACAGGTTGTGTATGATGTATACTATATGATATTCTTACTATTGTGTACTTAAAGTATTTTTTCTTATGATGTTTTTTTTTATTGTTAAAGTGTTTTTTAGCATTGTTTTTTCATCTAGCTTTTTGATCGCATTTAAGATTGGCTGGGGTGTGATGTGAATGCAATAAAATATAAGGTTGTTGCTTTAAAAAAAATATATGTGAAGCCCTTTATTAAACAAGGACATTTTCATCGGAATTCTCTACTTTAAATACTAATAAGTAATATTTGTATTGCAACTTCTTACACTGATTTATTCAATAACATACTTATACAACAATTCATGTAACAAAAAATGCATACGAAACAAAAATTTTATTTACGAATCTATAAATTATTAACTAATAAAATTAACTTTTGAAGGAAGTATTACATACATAATTTCACTGTTTTTCCCTCAAGGCTTACGTCAAAGGCTTTTTCTGCCAAGGGTCCCTTTAATCGACATCTCAAGGCCTCTCCTACTCCGGCAGAAGGCCGTGACACCATTGCCACGGTTCGCGTAAATAATGATTTGATCCTGTTTTGGCGCCGTTTCGCTAATGGCGGAGAAATTCAATTATCGCTTTTCTTGTTGTTTTCTCTTCGATTAATAGAGAGCCTATTTACGTTATATTTGTTGTTGGTTTCTCTATTAGAATCACAATTTGAGTTCTTGAATGAAATTGGAGTTTAGGAAGTAGTAAGAATTGTGAAATGATGAATATTCGATATCAGATGAATTCAAATAAAAGCATAGATATATCTAGTTAATTTATTTAAATTTAGTTTAAAGTTGTCTCAATTAAATTTAACAGAGCTTTTTTTAAATATACTCTTGCAGATTAAGATTTTGTCTTTAAATATATCCTATTGGTCAACATTATTTTTGATATTGTGTATTCCCTCAATTATTTATATCATATATAAAATAAAAAGCCCCCTTACATTTCCAATTTACCTCCATACCGCTATTCAGAACATACTAAAAATAAAACAGCTAATCACATTAATGCATTTCACAACCACAAACATTCCCCCAAAACACTATGGTCTTTCTAAACATGTCAGCAAACAGCTGATCTAGCCATAAACAATTCTAACTTACGTGATCTCCCTCCAAGGTCGCCATTATTGATCGCCTCCCCCTCACCCCTGACTCGTCTGCAACCTTGAAATGCGCAATTCGTGTGAAATCAACCTTTGATTCAAAAGCTCGGATGAACGAATCAGTTTCCATGCCGACGCCGTTTAAATTATATTTTAACAGCTGGCTTTTGAGGTTATGATGAGTTTCTGTTATTGGTTTTTTTCTAATATTTTCGTGGTGTTTTTACTTGTATTATACTCAATTCTATAGGTTTGATTTATGACCAGAGCCCTGAAGATATAAATATACTAGAATACATGCACATCACACCCGATTCCCTATCCCCTAGGGTTAGGCTTAGATCACGAATCCCTATATGTCCCTGATAAAAAACTTTCTCTTCTTTTTACACACTTATGACAACTAAAATATGCCTTTCATTTGTTCATTGGCTAACAACTGTTTAGCAATTTATCACGAAAAGGTTCATTCGTTACCCAATAAAACTAAATTTAACCCTACAATCATTCAATATAATTCTTAGTCTAAGTCCTATTGTTAAAGTCACCTTTTATATGCCGACCGGAAATAGAGTCAAAAAGGGTACAAAGTTTGTGAAAGCTTCCAGCGTTGGTCGTATACTCGTATAACTATGATTTTGCATGTTGGTACATTCAATATAGATCGTTTTTCCAATCAGTTCTAGTCGAATGAAGCTCTGGAATCTAATTGGACATACTCACATATATGGGAGCAACCATAGTCTCATGCTAGCTTGGGCCGTAAGTATAATGTTAACCAGCTGTCTTTCGTCCCAGTATGATGACTAGACAACAAAAACAAATTACCTACACCTGGAAAGATCCTATTCAAAAATAAGAACAACCGAGTTGTTTTTATCTTTATTCACTAACACATACATTCGTTATTCCTGTATTAGTTTGAGACGTCAAAACGATGCTAATGCAAAAGGTAGGTAGTGCAACCTACCTACAAACTACCTACAAGTGACTTTTACTATTCTTCCATTTCGTAGGAGTACACTAAGGGTACACTAAAAACGATCACAACATCAATCAACATACTAAACGTAACTTAGGAGGTGTTAAGACGCCTAAGCTCTTTCCACCCCTAAAACGATGCAAAGACGTTCATGAATTCACTTTTTTACGGATACTATGGAAATTTACTATTTTAGCCTAACTAACATTATACTCTATTTAAAGTCACTTCACAACAAAACAAAGATCAGACCCATCTTATAGTTTTAAGAAATTCGCGATTTATACTCATGATTAACACTAACAGTTCTGCCCGTGACCAAGGCTACTGGAACGTAGCCGAAACGTTAGGTTAATAATAAAGATAACTTTATCATATAAAAACTCTCGCGATAAGTCCCGTTAGTTATTAATCAGAGCCATCTAGTTAAAACTCCATGAACTTATAACTTCTTTCCAGAACATCTCTCCCCGTAACCCAGTTCAGTCGCGGAGACTTCTCCCTGTGGTCCGTCCTGAAGAACTGCGTGGGCAAGGAGCTGTCCAAGATCACCATGCCGGTGGTGTTCAACGAGCCCCTCTCCTTCCTGCAGCGGATGATGGAGTATCTGGAGTACGCGCACCTGCTGCGCATGGCGTCGGAGCAGACGGACCCCGTGGCCCGGATGGAGTATATCGCTGGTGAGGAAGTGGTTATAGTTGCATAATAATATAGTTTAATAATATAGTTTGACGACCTCCGTGGCGCGATCGGTTATCCGCCGGAACGCAAATCGTGAGGTCCCGGGTTCGCTTCCCGGTGGAGGCAGAGTTAAGAACTACGCTTTTCGTCTACTTTCCAATCTGGTTGTTGATTATATATGCTTTGTATGTATTTATCTATGTATAATATGTATACATTTCTTAAATATACGTTTAATAGTACCCTTAACACAAGTTTTAAATGAACTTACCAAGGGGCTAGTTCAATTGGTGTAATAATGTCCAAATATTATTATTATTAATAATATATGTAGTTTATAGTTGTGGCTCAGGCGGAGGATTGGCGTTGTGGGCTTTGGCCTGCAACATATGCTGAGCCTGGGCACTTTCACAGTGACAGTGCAGTATCTTGTCAATTGTAAAAAATGTAAATGTTTTTGTACCTGTGTTGTTTTTGTTAATAATTTTTGTTTTTATTCTATTCATAAGTGCATGTAGTTAAGTTGTTTCCCTTTGTAACTGGAAATAATGACGATACTTTGGTATGACCACGTAGCATGTGGTATTCATGTTAAAGCACTTTAGCATGTGGGTCAAATGGATACTCAATTACTGGCGAGCGGTTTGGATTGGTTACGAATGGCTTAAAAGTAGATGTATCTTAGTTTAGATATTCTAAAAGTAGGAGCAGGTTAAGAAAAGGTGGGTGAAGTATGATAGCTACAAGTAATTCTATCTTGCAGTAAATCTTCGGTTTCGATTTCTTTATCCACTTAGTTAGCCTCGCCTATTTCTCACAAAAGACATTCATCTCTGATTAAAAGTGCTTTCAGCTTCATTATCAATATTATTCATTCTCTAGAAAAATTAAAGGCAAGCTTATTACGCGTCGTATTACTATATTTTTTACAACTTTCAGCATTCGCAGTGAGCGCCCTTGCTTCAAACTGGGAGCGTTTGGGCAAGCCTTTCAACTCACTCTTAGGAGAGACATTCGAGCTTGAGAGACCAGAGTTCAGAGCTGTGTGTGAACAGGTAAAGCTTAAGACTTCTGAATAATAAATACCTACTGACTGAGTGTAAACACATTTTATTTATATTGGTACATATACCTTATTTATAAGTTTTTCGTTTTCTTAAATAATAAATTTATTTTTTCAACATCAGATAATTTGAATATAAACTATTTACCTACTAAATTATTTATAAATAAATTATAATATTCGTAAAACTATAAATAAAATATTTGAGCCAAATCACTGCCAACAGAGAGAGTGCCCAAGATGCTGGCAGCATAATACTATACACTCTGAATAATACTATACACTCGAACCATGATAATATATAGTACAAATACTTCAGTGGGAAGCACCCAGGGTAGGTAAATGACATTGGATAAAAGTAGCTTACAAATTACAATGTAAATTTCGGTCTATTGTTTTCGGTTGAATGAGTCATTAAGCTTTAACGACGTACAGTTTCAATAGTCGTTATAAACTAATTGCGTCTATTACCTAAACAATTCAAGGGTTTGCTAGTCGCATACATAATTCTTTTCTTTTTAAGGGTAATGAAAACCTTGTAAACGTAATGCAACCTCAGATGCATATACCTCTATACTACCACTATTTATCACTGACGCTACATCACAGTTTCATTTATTCATTTCAAAGTCGTTCATTTTTAAGCACACAGTTAAAAATGAATCGAATGAACTTTTCACCAGATAGCGATCACTCAACTTATCGTCGTTTCATCTTAAAAAGGCGCTGATTCTGCTAAATAACTAACATAAATGTCCGTTCCCTTTCAGGTATCCCACCACCCCCCAATATCTGCCTTCCATGCCGACAGTCCCCACTTCGTGTTCCACGGGTCAGTGCACCCGAAGATTAAGTTTTGCGGCAAAAGTGTCGAGATACAACCTAGGGGCCACGTGACCGTTGAACTACCCAGGTAACGATCCCATACTTAACGTAAAACAATTTATTTTAATGGATTTTAAAAGGTTCGTGTAACCATTGACGGAATATCGGAGTTAGATATTTATGGCCACATCGAAACTTTATTATTCATTTATCATAGGATAGTCAGCATCCAATAAAAGGAGTTCCAGTAAGCACAATATTTTATCCTGTAGATTCAAAAGTTTCAATGGCATTTCCCTCAACATATTTACGATAAAGTACGTATTTCAGTGCCTATATACGGCGATACGGTTCACTACTTATCACGTTGGGTGCTGTCTATCTAATGAAACGCGAGCTTCGAATGACCCATACCTAACATGCCTTC
This sequence comes from Leucoptera coffeella, assembly GCA_030578115.1. Lineage (NCBI taxonomy): Eukaryota > Metazoa > Arthropoda > Insecta > Lepidoptera > Lyonetiidae > Leucoptera > Leucoptera coffeella. The sequence continues at coordinate 234,629 of JAMBLF010000105.1, read as the reverse complement.
GACATTTCGGAGACGGGCATTCGGGCCTCTGACTTTCTGCCATAATAAAAAAAGGGAGTGTGTATACACAGTCGTGAAGCGTATGTGTGCATGTACATATTAACTATTTATTTGGTCCATCAGTTTGGCCTTAAACTACAATACTTCCTGAATTTCCAGATGGGGTGAAGCCTACACCTGGAGCAACGTGAATTGTTGCGTCCACAACGTGATAGTTGGGAAGCTGTGGATAGAACAATACGGTGTTATGGAGGTGGTTTGCCATGGAGGCGCCTCCTTGAAGGCCAATCTGTCCTTCAAGACAGCTGGATTCAATAATCGGGACCTCCATCGCGTTGAAGGGTTTATTGTAGATCCTAGGTAAGTGTTTCGGTACCTGAGAATAAAGTTTTTGATACTTTTGCTTCATAGCTTGAGTCATGGCGACTGTAAAGGTCTTTGACTACTCAAGAGAAATTTTTCACTAACACGGCGGACATTTATAGATCATACATAACTTATTCAGACAAAGGCCTAGAATGGTGACGTTTTTATATCCGGGACCTTTTGTTAGTTTGTGATAGCTTGAGTTAATTTTTAACGTATACACATGTCCCTCAATCACATTCTAGTTAGACCTCAGAAACATACCCTGGCCTCAGTCACTTTGAGTATAGTGGATGTATTTATAATCTTAGTCCCAACAAATGAAAGTTTTTCATTCACATCCAAGAATACCACGGGACAAACAAAACGTGTTTACTGTTTAGTCAAAAGTGAATTCCAAAAGAGATAATCTGTTATAATTTCCATTATATTTACGGGTAGGAAAGAATCACGTACCCCTACATACAAACAAAATACATCCCTCATCTCATTTCCAGTAAAAAGCGCCTCCGTTTCCTCTACGGAAAATGGACGGAAAGCATAAAGTGCTGCCCCATAGCCGCCTATGAGGAATGGGCCAAAGAGCGTGGAGATGAAGCCACCAGCCAGACCTCTGCCCATACACCCAAGAAGGTGCTTGCTAAGCTCAACAGCTTCAAAGTGGGGGCGCTGCGGTCTATGAGCATACAGGATGTGAGTATATTAGCATTAATTACAGCACCATAGCTGTAGTATTTTATTATCTATGATCATAGTGTACATTCGGATTGAACTGCTGAGATGGTTTTCTTTATTAATCAGTTTGAATTCAATATCAAACCATCAATTTAAATTATTATATCAATTAGAAGGACAACGTTCTGGAACGTTGGTTTTTAGGATCTTGTTACCTAACCTGACCATTAAACCACATCTAAGTTATAGGGATTATATCACTTCCACCTACACGATTATCCTACAATGAATAATGATCGTAATAAACTTTTCAGTCTGACGAACCAGAAAACGATGACATCCCGAAGCCTGACGAGAGCTACAACATTGACATCCCTGGATCTAGGACTCTCTGGGAAGCTAAGCCTAGACCTAGTAATAGCGCTCAGGTACGTACTCACCACCCCACATACTTACTTTACCCAAGGTCAACCATCTACGGCTGACTACGACTTGCAATATACCTACTATGTATAAGTAGGTATTTTAGTTTGCAGAAGGATTCATAAACACAAAATTTCCTCCTTCATCATCGTGAAGGACAACACAATTTCTAGACAATAGATTGTGTTATATATAGATTGACTCACATTGTTAAATTTATTTAGGACAAATATGTACTATTAGTATATTAAAATATTCTATCTTAAGAATACCTAACAGATGCTCCAAGACAGAGCTGGAACACGCACCGATTTAACATTATATGCATGTCCACATTGAGCTTAGTAATCATAATTACTTCATTCCACCATCTAATTACCTTTTATTTTCCAGTACTACCAATTCACGGAATTCGCGATGTCCCTCAACGAAATGGACAAGGACATGAAGGGCCAAATCTGCCCCACTGACAGCAGGCTGCGGCCCGACGTGCGTTTGCTAGAGCAGGGGGACATTGATGGAGCTGCTGCTGAAAAGACCAGGCTTGAGGAGAAGCAGAGAGCGGCTAGGAAGGTCCTCAAGAAAGGCCATGAGGATTGGCAACCAAGGTAGAGTCAGCGCTAAAAATAGAGTCCCAGTAACTCTTATAAGTTTTAAGTTTATAAAAACAAAAGACAATATTTTACATTTTAAAACTGGCGCCACTATGCATTGTCATGGCCACTATACGTTCGCGTGCTTCGAAATGAAAAATATTGTCTTTTGTTCTTATAAACGTAAGCCTTTTAAAAGGTTACTGGGACTGCACTTTTAGCGTTGACTGTACATAACGCAACAAGATGTACGCTTTAATATCATTAACTCTTGGGCTTGGATGCTTCTGTGTCCATAGTATTATACGAAATTCTGTAGCCTCACAAAGTCAATGTTTAAGAGGGAGAGAGAGTTGTGTGGTGGTTAGTAACATGGTGAAGTTGTTAGTGGAGTTGCAAAAGGAGTCACTTTTGCTGCCTTAAATAGTGAAATTTGACACTTGCTACTAAAACGCATTATTGGACTAGGGTCCCAGATAGTCAACCATTATTTTGTCACAGATAATATAATACTACAGTATACACTTTGTGATACAATTGTCAATATTTAATTGTAATAGAGTCAAGTTACCGTGTACAAAATATGAGTAATCTTAAGTACCTGACTTATCTCCTCACGATGTTTTCCCTCACTTATGATACACACTTGAACAACGCATCCGTACATACATTCATTTAATACATTCTTAAAGCTTACTTTCGGAGTATACTGCGTGATTTTGATTAAATAACTAACTAGTTCGAGACTTCATTAATCAATCAATCAGCCTATGACAGTCCACTGCTGGACATAGGCCTCCCCAAGGTAACGCCACAAAACACGATCACTCGTGGCCCTCAGCCAACCACTACCAGCGACTTTTTTCAGGTCATCGGTCCATCTGGCAGGGGGGCGTCCTACACTACGTTTACCGAGACGCGGTCGCCATTCGAGAACCGCTTTGCTCCAACGGTCGTCGGTTCTGCGACAGACGTGACCGACCCACTGCCACTTCAGCTTGCACCATCGATAAACAATGTCTACGACATTGGTGCCGGATAATGTCGTTTCGGTCTCTGTATTTTGTCTTCATTAATGCTAAGTATTAAATTCCAGATGGTTCAGCCAAGGTACGAATCCATACACCAAACAAGAGGACTGGCTGTACAACGGAGGCTACTGGGATCGCAACTACCAGCATTTGAAGGACGTTGATATATTCTAAGTGTTTATTGTTATTTTTATTAATATACAGCTCCAAAATGCATTTTATTCAAAAAGTTTATATGGCCTTGTCTTGCAACGGCGAACAGTTAACAGACAAGGTAGGAAATCACGATTCTTTAAAAAGTAGGTAACATGCAAGGAGTATGATGCTGAAAGAAATTTTGTTATATAATATTAAATAATTTAACCAAAATTAATTGAATTTAATTAGGTATCTAGTGTTTTGAAGGCCATTTGAGTTCATATTTGATTATTTGTCTATCAGTTGAAGTTATGCTGAATATGTTATAGAGATATTATTTATATTACTAGGCAGAACAAAAGAAATTATTCACGAATTTTCCAAAAGATTCTTCGCTATACCAAATAATGTGCAAAATAAATTTTATAGCACTGAAATTCGTAGTATACGTTATTTGTAACTAAGCAACCGTAAAAGTACGTGAATTTTTTCACTACTTTATCATATCTCTGGTATAAAAAATGCAACGTTAGGAATAAGAAGTAGACTAAATTAAATTGTAAATGTTAAACAGAGGTAAATGAATAAACAAAGAGTTAGTAGTAGGAAGTTATAAAAAAGATTTATATAAACTATATTTAACTATAAAAAGAGTGATCTAATAATATGTATAGTATGAGAGTAAACTGAATATGTATTTCATGTTATTAGCTCCTTAAGTTATCTCACGAGATTTTTTTTTTACCAAATAGTCAGTGAGTAAAAAACGGTAATCGAATCATCGTTGGTCACTTTGAAAACTGACTATATTAAGTGTGGTATATGAGAGGCCAAAAATCAAAATAAAAGCGTGTAGCGTGTGAACATGCATGTTGTTTAGTTATTTGTATAATAAGAATAAATGTAGCATATACTCGTAAATAGATATTTAATTAAAGTGATTGGTAATATATGTCAAGGGGGCTAAACAAAATGTAGTAATAAATTTGAAGATAAATAAATCACCTATCGTTTGAATAGCTGTGTAACATTAAGTGTAAGGAAGGTTTCTTAATTGTTTTTAATATATTATTTCGTAAAACATATTAAAGGTCACGACAAATTTCGCCTCGAAACAAAAATATATAAGACGAAGATTAACTTTTTTCCTCAGCTCTTTCCCTCAAACCTCAAACCTCAGACTTTATCTGAATGTAATGAGTGACTATGGGACATGTGAACGTAAATTCAAAAACTCAAAAGAAAATTTTACCACACCGTGCGAAGAAGAGTTTCTAACATTGTGACCCTTGGGGTATCAAAGAACGTGAATATACATATAGTATATTATAAATTCTAAAGTGACGTTAACTTTTTAGATTGAACCCTTAGGATTACTTAGGTCATAATGAGATGTCAATTACTTAATTTTTGGTAGAAATACTCGTTCAATGTAAGTTATTTCATAGCTTCATTCACATCCCTTTTACGAGGAATTATAAGATTGCCTATTCCATGGCTGATTATCTGAATAGACAATAGTCACAGCTTATTCATGGTGACATCAAACATCACTGTTTGATGCTGACTATCAGAAAAAAATGGGTCCCATATGGCCGGACCATAAACCACTGACTCTGCAATGAGAAAGACCCGGGAAACTCTGAATAGTACAAGGCATAATAGTCGTAAAGTGTATCTTATCTTATGTTATAATACTTTGTATTGAAATACCTGATTATTTGAATGATCTCTATAACATGTAGATTTATATAATGTTAAGTAACATTCCAGGGGCCCAAGTCTACTAATGCGTTTTAGCACACTCGCAATTCGCGAATATGACACTTTTGCTAATCCAAAACCATCTTCGCAATATTATTGAAGTGATTTTGAACTACGAATAGTATACTTGAGCTCCAGATCAAAACCCAAAACTTAAAATAAGATAGTAGTTACTTGATTGGTGTTAGATTTAATTATAGAAATGCTTTGAGTAGTAAGAGGGAGAAATAATTAGACAATAAGATAATCATATTTTGCTTTTTATTGGAGGTTATGATTAAGGCGATTAAATTGGACGTAAATCTACCGATTAGAATAATATAGATAAGAATATAATTTAAATTAATTTATTAGGAATTAGAAGCAAAATTTTTCGCTTATATTAAACATTATAGTTAATTTAGTATTTTTACACTTATAATTTATGTGAAATTTCATGGCAAAAAGGAAAGCTTCATAATTGTAAGTTTTTTGTAATTAAATGAGTTTTTAATAATGTTTTTTCGTGCTCGTGCGTAAACATAAAAAGATAATCATCAAGACCAAACTAATTAATATTATTTATTTATAAATGAAAGCCAAATATTTAACTATAAAAAATTAATGTAGTCTTATAATTTATTCGAATATAATAGTCTAATAATTTATAAGTTGTTATAGTTGTAAAAAAATAGATTTTTTATTTAACTATAAGTTGTTTTTGAATACCATGATGGTATTAGTAATTGTAATAAATTTTAATTAAAAATTTAATGTACGAAAGTTACGTTAAAAAAGATTTGCATTATTTAACATTATGACTTGCATAAATCAAAGTACCAAGAGTCGGTAAGTAGGGCGTAACTGTCCTGATTTGGTCTACTAGATAAAACGTAGAGACAGTACGACAGAATAGTAGAAATATCAAAGAAACAATAACGATTTCTTCCTATAAATTTGTATAACACACATTTCTACTACTCAGCACCTAACACGTTATAATATAACCTTGATTGATATTAATCTCGATTATTTTTTATTATAGTTATAAAAATATAGTTATATATAAACTCCTGCAGCTAGATAATTAGCAACAATCTTCCAATGACCTTGCAACTTTGCTCCTAATGTATTTACAGGCGCTTTTGCGTACATATAATTTCCTACAGGGTTAACATATAAAGAAACCAAATATAATGCTGTATTTTTAACGTAGACAAATGTTCAAAGAATCTAGAATAAGTAATATGTGACGTGGTAGAATTCAAGTTTCTGTATTCAATAAAATTGAAATAAAATGTACTAAAAATACTTAGTTTTTTTATTTTATATACCAACTTATTCAAAAGTGCCCATGTTTGAAAGTGAGTTATAAATGACTTTTTGTACCAAATTTATGTGACGTTATAGGCACTCATTAGAGGCACAATCTTTATTAGAGAAGAGAATAATACCTGTGATTTTTGTAGGCAAATATTATAGACACGGTTGCATTCTAGTTTGGTTATGATGACGGAAATATTGGTTGAAAATGATCCTTTATTTCCCCATATTGTTTGAGCAATCTTTTATTTCGTGGTGTTATATTTCTAGGTACCATTTCATTTAAATTCTTAACCTAACTAAAGCATTGTTTTATTATAAAACATTCAAGTTCATACATTTACAAAGGATACATACATAACCTCGGAGATATTGGGGTTCTGTTGACATATGAAACTTTGTTGTCAAATTCCTAGCCCATCGCCCAATAGATTCTAAATTACTCTAAGACCTTTAGTAGCCTCCTGCGACATGCCATGAAGAACTGGGGCTAATTAGCATTCTTTTAACGTCCCAGACTAGCACAGGACTGCATATGTGGGGATAGAAAATAAAATTCACAAGTTACCCAAATTAATTTTATTTTCCCTTACTAATAACGTAGTTTAACAATATAATCTAACAATATCACAATTACATTACTAGTATATTTATTAATACATATTTTAAACAACGGAGACCAATGGAATATATGAATTAATTTACGTGCATGATAGGTACAAAGTACATATATGTGAGTAACATTCTTGCTTGTATTTCTTTATAAACTTCATTTATAAAACTTCTTACTAACTTCCATTTACAGTAGAAGTTTTATAACTAAGAGACAACCAGTGTCAGACAAATGTTGGACTTTCAATGAATGTACTGCACTTGTACTTATGTTAATTAAAAACTTTTAAGGTTAATTATGGAATTACAAGGCACCAAAACCACACGAATAAAGTACCTAAATATTTTAAAAATGACGTATAAATATACATAATCTTTCTGTTACTATAAAAGATAATGGCACTTTAAAGTACTTACATTTCTAATAAGAATCTAAAAAGAATCTATTTCTTAATTTTAAACAACTGATATACTTCTGGCCCATATTTAGCGATTGATAGTACGGAATCATGAAACATAGTAAGTTCACATTAAAAACGATATTAGTATACATGATATAACTGATGAATTATTATTTGTGTTATTACTGGCCATATGCTATAGGTGGTTTTTATTCTGATATGTCGATCATATCAGCTGCAGTTTTTAATATCCGGGTATGAATTTAGAAGTATAAAATCATTAAATTACATTCACCTGTATAGTTTATTCAATATTGTAATAATAACTTTTAGCTTATTCCATATTTTGGATAAATAGAGAGATTTTATCTTAAATGATACTAGACTTAATTCGTAATAATTACCTGCATGTACAAGCTTTCTGTATAAGGTATATAATTTTATATTTTCGTTACAAATATACGTTCATAGTTGAATTTGTAGTTTAAGGAAATACCTCGAAATATTTCTTAAATGTGGACACTAGTACCTACTTCTTATTTTTTATTAATAAGAACTGTGTTCGATATGTTTGTAACATTATAAAATGTGTAAGTAAATGAAAACTTTTTATCTGCAATATATTAAAAACATAATGCTATTAATAATTAACATACAAAATTTTATAAAATATATAGTTATATAACAGTTGTTTCAAATAACAAAACGATATATATTTTGATTACTTTACATTCAATACCGATATTTTCCAAACATGTGTTTCGTAATATCTATGTATAAAATTTATATCCAAATAGAAACCTAAAAAAATCCACAAAATATTTCAAAAATTACTTAATTGACTCTAGTGATCTTAAAGTATAATATTTGTACCTTAAATCTAGCATCCTAGACATTTCGGACCTATTTTTCAGGGTCAGCATCTAGACCGGAGTCCAAAAAGTCTTTCAGATGCAAAGGAACTTTCTTCGGTAATACTCGCAGGTACTGTAAATTAAAAATAAGAAATATATAAGGGCACTACTGCAGAGAAAATCATAAATGACACGAATAAACGAATGCTTTGAATTTCGAGACCATTTGGTACCAATCATCGACAATAAATTACCAGGATGTATGAGAAATACTGGTGACATGCATACGTATAGAAAGAGACTGGGTATATTTTTTTGAGCCATGGCATACTACTTACTATGTGCAAGCATATCTGAGAGATTCAGTGCATTTTGCGTAGTTTTTATGTGCATGTTAGAGGACATTTAATAAACACTGTCTTTTTATTAATAATATAAAGTCAAATGGATTAAAATGAATCCATACCTTTCCTTATTCAAATGAAATCATGTTTTTTCAAATCTCAATATTTACCACTTGCATACCTACCTCTTTTGGTCAAACAATATTTACCCTTAAATAAAGATTATAGTTTTTCGTATTTCGAATCAGGTGATGCCGGAGGACCAGTAATGTAGCTTAGCTACATCGTATACTGAGGCAGCACCTTTTCACTGCATCAACGGTGTTCTTTGCATATTTTTTTCCTTGTTTGTGTTTTTGTATGTTATGTAATGAATAAAGTTTTCTTTCTTTCTTTCTTTATTTTACATACTAGTGACCCGCTCCGGCTTTGCACAGGTATAAAATACAGGGTGGCGCATTCAAAACGCTCAGTATGGGAAAGTCTGAAACTATAAGAGATACGAAAATTTGTTCTTAGGAACCATGTCACCGATTTTGATAAAAAGAAAAACTGCATTCATACTTTCTTTGAAAAAACAACTGTATCCAGTTCGGGAATCGAACCCGGTTGCGTTGGAAAAATAAATTGGCCCTTTTCACTTTTTCTTTTTAAATATCGATTGTGTAGGTCTTAAGCTGTAAATGTCTCTATGAAACATGGTGTCGAAAATGAATAAAATGCATTGTTTTGGCATACTTTAGTTTATCATAGTAGTTTACATACACCGTAACAATATTCAACAGACATGTAAAATTGTTTCTATGGCTGTTTGTAATTTTGTACCTCTTTACTTACATACACCATAATTTATCATGTGGCATTAGCATTGCATTAATCCTTTTAAAAACTTATGTTATCTCCAGTAATCAAACACTAACAATCTATTGAAAAGTCCACTTAAAGTGACGTGTTAAACCATATTAGAAAATTTCTTGTAGGATTACGTTAAGGATTAATTTTACAAAACAATAAGCTATGACACCATTGAAGTCCTAAAAGTAGCAATAAAGTCAATTGTAACGCAAATTCACCACATGAAAATACAAAATTCAATAGTAAGATCGTTACCTAAACTTGTTGAATATTGTATTGAAAACAACGGTGGTCACTTAGAACTACTCGTGCTATGATAACTTAAAGTATGCCAAAACAATGCATTTTAGTCATTTTCCACACCATGTTTCATAGAGACATTTACAGCTTAAGACCTACACAATCGATATTTAAAAAGAAAAAGTGAAAAGGGCCAATTTATTTTTTCGAAGCAACTGGGTTCCATTCCCGTACTGGATACAGTTGTTTTTTCAAAGAAAGTATGAATGCAGTTTTTCTTTTTATCAAAATCGGTGACATGGTTCCTAAAAACAAATCTTCGTATCTCTTATAGTTTCAGACTTTCCCATACTGACCGTTTTGAATGCGCCACCCTGTATATAATAACATCCATTAAATAGTGGAGTAGGCTATATACAGGGTGGCGCATTCAAAACGGTCAGTATGGGAAAGTCTGAAACTATAAGAGATACGAAGATTTGTTTTTAGGAACCATGTCACCGATTTTGATAAAAAGAAAAACTGCATTCATACTTTCTTTGAAAAAACAACTGTATCCAGTACGGGAATGGAACCCAGTTGCTTCGAAAAAATAAATTGGCCCTTTTCACTTTTTCTTTTTAAATATCGATTGTGTAGGTCTTAAGCTGTAAATGTCTTTATGAAACATGGTATCAAAAATGAATAAAATGCATTGTTTTGGCATACTTTAGATTATCATAGTAGTTTACATACACCGCGGTGTACCGAAACAATATTCAACAGACATGTTAAATTGTTACTATTGCTGTTTGTAGTTTTGTACTTCCCTACTTATTACATACACCATATCATGTGGCATTAGAATTGCATTAATCCTTTAAGGAGGTTTTGTTATCTAAAGTAATCAAAAACTAACAATCTATTGAAAAGTCCACTTAAAGTGGCGTGTTAAACCACATTAGAAAATTTCTTGTGGGATTACGTTAAGGATGAATTTTACAAAACAATGTCTCTATGAAACATGGTGTCGAAAATAAATAAAATGCATTGTTTTGGCATACTTTAGTTTATCATAGTAGGCGTTCTAAGTGACCACCGTTGTTTTCAATACAATATTCAACACGTTCAGGTAACGATCTTACTACTGAATTTTGTATTTTCATGTGGTGAATTTGCGTTACGATTGACTTTATTGCTACTTCTAGGTCTTCAATGGTGTCATAGCTTGTGTACTATGATAATCTAAAGTATGCCAAAACAATGCATTTTATTCATTTTCGACACCATGTTTCATAAAGACATTTACAGCTTAAGACCTACACAATCGATATTTAAAAAGAAAAAGTGAAAAGGGCCAATTTATTTTTTCGAAGCAACCGGGTTCGATTCCCGTACTGGATACAGTTGTTTTTTCAAAGAAAGTATGAATGTAGTTTTTCTTTTTATCAAAATCGGTGACATGGTTCCTAAGAACAAATCTTCGTATCTCTTATAGTTTCAGACTTTCCCATACTGACCGTTTTGAATGCGCCACCCTGTATATAAACCTTCCTCTTGAATCACTCTATCTATTAAAAACAACCGCATCAAAATCCATTGCGTAGTTTCAAAGATTTAAGCATACAAAGGGACATAGGGACAAAGAAAGCGTCTTTGTTTTATACTATGTAGTGATACACGTGAATACATACCTGGTTGACGTAGAACAGGGCGCTAGGGATGGTGATCTCGGCGTACTCCCTGCGCACGGCGTCCACGATGTTGTCGGCCGCTTCGTCAGCCTGCACGATGCGCATGAGGCTGGGAAACTTGATCTTGGGGTTCTTGCACAGCCCCGTGTCCACTATGTACGGGCAGATCGCCGTGAACTTGATCTGGAAGGATCAAAATATGTTTGATTTAAGCCAGCTTGTTAAGAATATTCAGTAAAACATATCCTAGGCACAGATAATATAATACTATACAGTATAGTCCTAGGTAACAAATATGGTATAGTTAACTACAGTGCTCTGAAATTTCAAACATTCATGTTCAAACGTAATATAGTATAGAAGACTCCAACATCAATTTCCACAACAATTGCACAATTTTCTTTTTGAGACATTTGCATTTTCTTTGTTAGGATTTTTAGTAAAATATATTCTTTAGTATTTACTATATTTGACGACCTCCGTGGCGTGATCGGTTAGACGCCTGAACGCTAATCGTGAGGTCCGATTCCCGGTGGAGGCAGACTCAAGAACTACGGTTTTCTTCTGCTTTCCAGTCTGGTCGTTGATTATATATGCTATGTATTTATCTATATATAATAAGTATCTATTTCTTCAATTTACGTTGACTAGTACCCTTAACACCAGTCTTAAATGTACTTCTAATGTACCAAGGGGCTAGTTCAATTGGTGTAATGATGTCCAAATATTACTATTATTATTATCTAATTTTTACACACGTAAATAATATTTCATAGCGCAGTTAATATTTATTGCTTGCTCGACACTACTTTAACATTTCCGTGTACATCTTAGGAAGGACCTCTTACAATCACACTCACATACTGGACTCACCCCACTATAATCCCTCGGATCCTCCCTCAATTCCTCATGTAAAGCTTCCATCATGCCTCTCACAGCGAACTTGGAGCCGCAGTAAGGCACTAGGTTCCTCAGCCCTATCACGCCAGCCATGGAGGACATGGCCACTATGTGACCATGGTTCTTCTCCATCATCGAGGGTAGGAAGGTTTGTAGGAGCTGGAATGAAGAAAGTTGTATAGACATGTTCTTATATATGTTTGTTAGGAAGAATGACCCGTAGTATCCTAATATATCGTATCGTAAAGTGGTATAGGTTCAAGAACAATATCTGTAAAGTGTAATTACTTTCGAGACGTTTTTGCTTTTGTAGTAATGTAGAGTCAACAAGTTAATATTTTTAACATTAGCATAAAAGTTATTTTCTATCAACCCCAGATATTCCGTAATCTCGTTATTATCAGATGCATCATTTAAATGATTTATAATTCGTTAGGATATTGTATCTAAAGACGTAAAAACGTCTCGAAAATAATTTACCTATACATTGTTTTGAAAATCTTAATCCTTAAAACAAAACAACACTTTAAAATTACACAAGCAAAACATTAACCATCATAAATCCTCAAGGGAATATATGTATGTATATATTTTTATACTAATATTAAGTTATACTACATATGCATAGGATAGTGTAACTACATTGACATTACGGAGTAAGTGATTAATAGCCACATTTAACCCACGTTTACGAGGGTTACAAAACCTTGAAAACATTTTCTCCGTCATTCTAGTATATTTATAAATAAGTATAATGTTGGTGATAGCATTGATATGCAATATTAGTGACAGGTTATTAGCCCATCGCTCAAAATGATATAATTTACTCCTTGTCTTTTCTTCGCCTTCTTTTAAAGGAAGACTAGTTAGCAATCTATTATTAAATATACCTAAATGTATCTATAATAAAGATAGATGCAGAGATTACAAAACCCCTACTTTTCACATCCTATCAAACCACTCACTTAATTGGCATCCATACATCTCATACACATTCATTGGCTGTAGCCTATAGTTATGATAACACTACTTACCCATAAATGAGCCAGTACATTGACATCGAAGGTCTTCCTAATCTCTCCCTGGGTATGCTTGAGCAGGGGCTTGCATGGCATAATTCCGGCGTTGTTCACCAACATCGTGACGTCACCCACTTCCCTTCTTATTTTCTCCGCCATCTTGGCTATTTGGTCGGGATCTGTGACGTCGCATCTGGGAACAATTAATTTGTTATGTTAAGGACTGTGTATAGTTTTAAGAGATTCGCAATTTATACTCATGATCAATAACTAACGGGACTTTTCGCGTAAGTTTTTATATAATAAACCTTTATTAACCCGAATGTATGGTGGAGGCGAAGAAATATGAATCGTCAGTCTGCACGTGACCATGGCTACTACTATGTAGCCGAAACGTCGGGTTAATAAAGGTAATTTTGTTATATAAAAACTTACGCGATAAGTCCTCTTAGTTATTAATCAGGACTGTATAGTTAATCTAGCGTAACAATATCATACAAATGTAAAAACAAATGAGATTTAAATACTCTTCTCAATATATCGAATCTCGTTTCACTAGATAGTAAATAAACTTGACTTGTATTCACACTGCCTTCCTGAGGCCCTTACTATTGTCTATTCTGATAAATAGGCAGGCTATATATGACATTTCCCAAAGAGAGAACTCGTACGTATGTATGGCGTATACGATTCAATTATTCAACACGTGGATTCGAGGTGGCCATAGAATTACTACATTCGTAATCGCAGAGATGGAAACCTTAACCTCTGACTAGTTCGCAAGGGTTAATGGTCGTGAACGCTTGCCTTTCTGTTTGTCATCCAATGAAACCAATACGTGATTATATAATAAAGTAGTACATTTTTGTGTTGTGTGCCGATCATAGTTATTATAAACCAAAGATATTATGCCAAAACTAACTGAGGGAATTCCGAACAGATACTTACTCGAACCTATAAGCCTTTCCTTTCTCCTCTTTAATGAGGTCTACAGTCTCCTGGTTCCCTTTCTCGTTGATGTCGACGCAGACCAGCGTGGCTCCCAGTCTGGCGAACCGCAGCGCCATCTCGCGGCCCATTCCGTGACCTGTGCCTGTTATCTGGACGAGAATGTATTATGTAGTATCGTATAGTAGTTACTTGTATCCTTTACAAGTGGACAAGACCTCAGATATATATTATTTAAACTGAAGCACCATGAGCATCAATAAAAAGGTATCCTTCTATGTATGTATATTCTCACAATATAATCATGAATCACAGCACTAGTAGAGAAAACATGAATAGTAAAATTATTAATAAACGAATTGCACAGGTAATTTAATAGTAGTTCACTAGGCCTGTGCAAACGCCTCTACACGACATGGAATGTCTTCTGTCACTTTGGATGCTGATTGGCGAAAAGCGGGTTCGATTTAGCCATAATTTTAAAACAGAGCAACGGATAGCTATCCTAAAATATCAAACATTTGCCATACCACAACAAAGCACCTAACTCCTTTAAAATCTTCGTATTTCACAACACCTACTTACCAAAATAACTTCCCCCTCCACAGACTTAGGCTCCATAGGGACGAAGAATTCATACACGGACATCAGCCACGTGACGAACATCTTCACCAGCATCACCATCACCTCCGCAGTCACCTTTAGCCCTTCATACACCTTGAGGCCGATGCCGCGCTCATCGGTCCTGGAAAAAACGTTAGGTATCACTACATAGTATAGAACAAAGTCGCTTTCTTTGTCCCTATGTCCCTTTGTATGCTTAAATCTTTGAAACTACGCAACGGATTTTGATGCAGTTTTTTTAATAGATAGAGTGATTCAAGAGAAATTTATAAAGGTATATATGTATAATAACATCCATTAAATAGTGGAGTAGGCTATATATTTTATACCCGTGCGAAGCCGGAGCGGGTCGCTAGTTAAATTATAAGGAAAACATGGAATGCCATTGTAATACTCGTTGAACTTCATGCTATGTCCTGTTAGTCTGGGACGTAATGCTAACTAACTGATATTCTTCCCGGCATGTCATAGGAGGTGACTACGAGACTAGGGGTAAATCGGATCAACTTACCACTAAAAATACCATCATTACTCCTCAGATATATATTAAAGATACACTCTGTCTCTGATATTTTGTTCACCCCAGAAGGCATAAATAAACTTTTACACATGTATGTAAAGATCTGTATGCGTCCATTATCACAATTGTATCTTGAAGTAATTTTGCACATGCCACAAGGTCAATTGTGTTCAAGTGTTATCTGAACAATGAGGTTAGTGTCCATTACAGATTGTATGACAGTACATCGCTTCACAACGATATGATGTAGCTATTCATCGAAATAGACGGTAACAGGGAAAAACAAATTGGGTGCTGGCTATCTAGTGAAGTGTTTTCTGGTTTAATAAATTATTGTAGATCCATATTGTCTAGTAAGGGACTAAGGTCGAAAATGATTTACATGCATACATATATTCACACCTCTATGTTTCTAACGGGATAGGCACAGACCATTGATCGGACATTATGAACGATCCTGGTAAATCTGTCTTTCTTCAGTCACGCCCATTAACCTTCTCATAGATATGTTCTTCACGCTGCGTACACCCGTAAGAGGCCTACCCCATCCAACTGTACCTTCCACTTTGGCTTTATAAATTCCTTTCGTAACTCCTTTCATACGACCTCCCCATTTACCCAAACCATCTTAACATACCTTACTCTATTTTCGTCACTACATCTTCTGTAATACTACAACGTTCCCGAATCACACAATCTTACATAACACATTTTCCTTCCATTTATATATAAGTAATTTATTTTTTTTATTAGGAAATATCATAGGCATTTACATGGCCTTGGTTTTACACTCCTATATTTGAATAGTACATCGAAAATCAATACTTGGGCCAGTCAATTTGGTTTCCTTGTTTACACTTAGTTGTTGTTGGTAAAATGCTAATATCATCGTTAAATATTCGACGCTTGATCATTGCGTCATGCTTGTAAATAGAATAGATTTTGGAACCAAACTTTTTAATCTGTT
Source organism: Leucoptera coffeella (assembly GCA_030578115.1). NCBI lineage: Eukaryota > Metazoa > Arthropoda > Insecta > Lepidoptera > Lyonetiidae > Leucoptera > Leucoptera coffeella. The sequence continues at coordinate 218,380 of JAMBLF010000105.1, read as the reverse complement.
TTTACATAATGCATGAAATTAATAAATTGTTATGACCCTAAGGCCCTTGAATAGGGGTCAATGTAATAATACATTGAACGATATCTGTACAGGTAGTTAGACCTCCAATATATTATATCATACCAATTACATGATATTCATATCAATGTAAAGATAAGTGAGATTCTAAAGATGACCGACGTTGGTTGTTACCAAAGTTCTTTTCGCTCCAAAAAGTATTAAAAGGCGAGAGTATATGAACATGTAGGTATTCACGTCCCTTAGTCCGGGTGGACAGAACATTGGAGACATGATAATTTCTCCTAGGTCACCGTTCAGCACGAATATTGGGGTTGTGATGAAATATGAAACATTAATGACAGGTTCCTAGTATATCAACTACTCAATAGATTCTATTGAAATAATTCCTTAGTCGCCTCCTACAACATGCCGAGAAGAAAGGCAACTATTTAGCATTCTTTTTACGTGTCAAACTAACTTGAGACATACTTGAATATCATTTTACCAAAGTACCGATACTAAATAACTAATACTGGTACTACGAAAAATCTAGAGCGGACATGGTTCGGTGTCATTGTAAACCACCTGTCACGTTGAATACTGTATCTAGTTAAAAGTTGGTATTGAGAATTCAAAACATTTAAATGATAACCTTAAACATTTCGTAAAGTATATTATGTAAAGTACTTTGATTGACATTAAATCATATACTCGAACTCAAGTGTTTTATTCAATATAAGTACAAGTACAATGCATTCATTGAAACTCAAAACATTTGTCTGAGACTGGTTGTCTCTTAATATTATAATTCTACTATATGGTTCGGAAGCCCTGGCTCGGAGGAGAATCAACAAGAAACTTCAGCGTTTAGGATTTCATGCCCAGTAACAGTTAACAAAATTTATTTATAAGTTATGCATACGAATATACGATATAGATATTGTAAGAGTATATTTTAAGGTTAATTTTCTTGCGCTTTATATGTTTCTGGTTAAAAGTGAGAAAGGAACAACATTCACGCATTCCTCAATTCCTACTGGGTAGATAGAAACTCTACACAGAATTTCCATGTTTACTAATGATATTAACCGTATCTATTAGGGTTCTGATGTCACATATATGAAAAAAAGGTGATCGTTTTCTAACCCGTCGCCTAAAAGACATCCAGACATAGTGCCTTATTCGCCTCCTAAAACATGCCAAGAAGAAAGAGAGCTAGTTAGTATTCTATTATGTCCCGTACTGTCTAGTCTGAGACTTAAAAAAGAATGCTAACTAGTTGCCGTTCATCCTGGCATATCGTAAGAGGCAACTAAGGGACGCGGGGTAAATTTAATGTATTAAGGGATGGACTTGCAACCTGTCGACAAATTTCCATAAGACATTACAACTCCAAAATTCATGCTAAAATGTTACAAAGGATATATATAACGTGTCTCCTAGGTTCTGTCCACCCCGAAAGGTAATATAGGACGTGAATGTTATTTATTTACTAAATAATATGTAGAAGTATAATTGGTACGTAATGAACGTAAACTAGTGACATTTAACTTGTATTTTTGACCCAAATTGTTTCAAAGAGTTAATTTGCCTTAATTCTAATTAGGGTACTTAAGTCAATATTCTTTACAGTGGGGCAGAAGTCAAAGGCCATGTTTTTTACTTTAGAAGTAGTTGTATGGTTATTTCGGTTGTACTAAATGTGTGTATTTACAGGATATGGAAATGACAAATTTTATGTACACTTCACTAATGTCTTTTCTGACTTGAGTTTCGAATTTAATAAATAAAAAGTTGTTTATTTGTACGTGTAAAGTATAGTAAAGTATTAGCAACATAGAAACGTGTACACCAGTGTACTGCAGGAAGTCAATAATACGAACAAGCTGCCGTTCTTCCCGGCATGTTGTGGTGGGCAACCAAGAGCCTAGAAATAAATAGAAACTATTGGCGATGGGCTAGTAGTCAGTCATCAATGTTCAACCCTAATATAAATGCTAAAAGTGACTAAGGAAATCGTGTCCGCAGTGTTGACTCGACTCGAAAGAAATTAAAGGTGAATATGAATGTGGAAATACGTATTTACTCTGTGTGCATCTGGTTACCATCAAAGCATTGTATTGTCTTTGGTTACCGTGGTAACGTCATAACCTACATTATTACGTATTCTATTGTTTGAGATCATTATTTAAGATCGTGTCCTACTTTTTATACTCTACGAACAAATATGGAAATTCACGATTTTCTCAATCCTGATTCACTTTCGCTTCATTGAATATAACCCTCCACAAATATACTTGATAGTTATAGGTACTCCTAACGTCACCTTTAAACTCCTGTTTGAAATTTCCGTTTATAAACAACCGATTTTATGTTGAAAAAGATCATATTCCTTATCCCTTCACCGATTTGTATAACCCTTAACCGTTACCTGAACAAATAAAAGAAAGATATTTTCATAACATTAGGAACAATGGAGTTAATATTGCAGCGAAGGTCAGTTAAATTAACCTGTAATAAGCTTGACCTTGCATTCGTATTGTTTTTATCAGCTTCGATTGTTTATTGTTATTTAAAAACTGACTGATGATTTAATATGCGTCAAATTGTATTGAGTATGTCTTTCAACATTTATGTATGTAAGAATTTGGCATTTTATGTAATTGTAAGGTCATTACCAAATGAAAACCAACTACTATGAGTGAATTTATATGGCCAATTCTTTTCACCAAATTTTACCTTAAATTTACTGAAAGGCACTACAAATACAGGGGTTTATTTTCGCCGAGATTCAGACCACCGCTTTAGATTATACAGATGTATGTAGTGTAGATTTATGATTTAATAAAAATGATAATACCTAGGTCATACATAAATCGTCTGAACCTGCATTAAACTTGACTCACTCAACATCAAGGTGATTAGTGATTTAGTGTTTGGGCAAAATTAGTAGTATTAAAAAAAGGAATTGAGAAATTACACACTAGTCTGAAACGTAGTTCGAATGATAACTACCTGCTGTTCTTGTTGGCATTTCGCAATAGCTTGCTAAGGGCCCGTTACTAAAGGTAAGTTCTATATGTCATCACATCCAATATTGAAGGTAAAAAGTAACCAAGGAAATGTTTTCATGTCTCCAAATTTCCATCAACTCCCAAAAGGAATAAACTTCCTGGCAAGAAGGTAGATTGAGTTATATCTTACCCAAAAGTGATTTAAGAATATGAGTGTATGTGTGTTTAATTAAATTATACTTACTCCATAAGCAATACGTCAGTTGATCTTTTCATGTTCAGGAATAGACGATTGAACCACATTTTTGAATCACTATAGTGTTCGTGTATATCTTTCAATTCTTTTAAAAATCCAGTGATTTGGCAGATATATTTTATTTGTAAATATATTTAGCTTCCAGATTTTTAACTATTAATTTATTTTAATCTTTATTTATTTAGTCTTATTATTTTGATTTATTACTTCATGTAAATATTGATTAAAAAAGTTTTGCTAATTATTTAACCTAATATTATTAAATTACATACATAATAGGTATTATTATTATAATGTTTTATACTGATGTATTACTAGCATACAAAAAAGTTGCCTCGATAATTACTCAAGGCATGACCTTCGAATATTATGAGATATTGAATTTCAGAACACACCGAAAGGAAAAATATTTTGAACATATGCCTCCGTAAAAGAAAGACAGATATGTAAAGGTAAGCATAATAATAAAATAGCAAGAACCGGTATTGAGCAAAAGCACAAAAAGAAGTTACTACAATTACTATAGTTATGTCAAGAAAGAATCTGAACAAAGAAATCTTAGTATAGATGTATGTATGAGATATTTGCTTTCCAAGACTAATTATAATTACAAGACTTTATGTAAAGCTATAATATAAATTTATGTACAAAGTTGCAATCGAAGCTTTTATCTTTTTGACTTATAGATGTCACTAACTTATGACTTCACACAAGCACTAACGTAACAGTTTTACGACTAAGTTTCATGATCAATCAAGTTTTGTAAATGAGAATATAAGAATGGATATCTAACTGAACCTTACAATCCCGACCAATAAATATTACAATATTTAGATAAGCTCATGCATGTAAGTTATAACATACAATTCAGATAACATCTAGTTTTCAAGGAATTTCATTTTTTAAGATATATATTATAGAAAATTTAAGTTCTTTTTTTGGAAATATATGCATGAACTGTGAACTGATTTTAATAACTTTCAATGTTTATTTACAGTAATAACTAATTAGTCACTAGCTACGATATTTAACCAATTTAAAACCTCCTAAGATATATGCTCCTAAGCTTAGCATATTCTAGATACCATTCTATCTAGAATTTTCCAATTTGTTCACTGCGGCCCTTGCGTATTTTACACTAACCGGTTAGCTATAGCTTATTAACTAACTACTACTTTTAGTGCATTACTAAAACCCTAGTTTAAGTCTAGTACCCAAAACTACTTTAGACACTAGGAAATTAGTTAGCCAAACCAAAACCTCAACTTTCCACTAATCGCACAACACGCCGCTTTCTCCCCAACGCACTGACTGTATGCTAGCCCATCGCTTACGCAACTGCAGGAAATTACCTAGTGGTGTTTCGCAAATGACCAATTAGGGATTGCATCTCCGTCCGCCGCCTTTGGGTAATGAGGCGTGAGGTTAACGAAATGTTTACTCGCTTATAACTATTATGTTTAACTACGCATTGTTTTGGCCGGTAATGTGTCTGTTATTGAACAATAACTATTGCTTTTAAGGGTATTTAATATTAATGATGGAGAAAAGAAAACGACTTTCCGATGTGTGAATAAGTTTCATTCTTACATTCATTTCGACCGTTGACCCATTCAAAGTAGGCGGGGGCTTAGGTTGTGTATGGCTTCGGGAGCACAATTGTTTTAATGGTAATCAAAGCATTCGAAGGTTCCATTTAAGGAACCCAATTGAAAAACTTGTGTGTCCATCACTTCTACAGGGTAAAAAAATATTTATTTTGTTCGATGAATGGAATAATATTAAATGAGGGTTTTTGTGTCTGGTTGTTTGCAAGTTCTTTGTGTACCGTATATCTAGGTAATATGCAGTAGGCCACTTTTATCATTGCCACAGATAATAAATATAATACTATACCCGACTACTACTATACTTTACCCTTACCCTTCGTCCTACCGGAGAGAAAGGCAGTAACCAATCTATCTACGTTTGAGACTAATATGGAGTACACATTTTATTATTTGACCACCTCCGTGGCGCGATTGGTTTACCACCTGAACGCTAATCGTTTGGTCCTGGTGGGATTCCCGGTGGAGGCAGAGTTAAGACCCACGCTTTTCCTATACTTATATGTATTTTTCTATATACATATTTTGCTTTTCTTATGCTTTCTAATCTGGTTTGTTGATTATAAATGTATTTATCTATGTATACAAAGTGTATTATGTTTCTTAAACATACATTGATAAGTACCCGTAACAAATCTTATGAACTTACGAAGGGGCTAGTTTAATTGGAGTAATAGTGTCCCAAATATTATTATATGCAATTAAGCACACATAAACAACATCGAAAGTCCATAAATATTCCATCACCAGTATAATCTGGGCCGCTATTTGATCTGTATTACCCAAACCGTCGAGGTGAACGGGTGCGCCTGGTTTCGCAAACTAGTTCAGAAGGGTCAATGTCAACTGGCTAGCCTTTTGAGTAAAGGTTAATGCTCAACTTAACAGCTGTACTTGTACTGCCAAATGGAATTATTGGGGTTCCCTTGATGGATTAACGTGCGCCTTGTGGTCAGTTTGTTGTGGGTACGGTTGTATAGATATTGAAGCTGGGTTTTTTGTAGGATTGGTATTTTTGTTCGGTAATGGTTACGGCATTAAATGGAATTTGGTCTTCTAAGAAAGGCCTCGAAAGGATAAAAAATATTTTTTTATTAAATTAATTTATATTCTGTGTTCGCAGTGCCGATCCAATGTTAAGGATTGATTTAATAAAATATAAAATAACAATTACAATAGATTAAACTACATATTATATAAAAAGTATTAGAATTTTTAATAAATAATTATCACAAAATAGAATGACTGTCATATGAATTTAATTTTCATTATTATAAAGGCGTTTTAGAAATATTTACGAGTTCGTATACATATATATTACTATGCACACACCTGTGTAACTCCATACATTCAAATTCACCAAAAAACTAACATTTAAAACATACAGAACCATCCTCAGTAATTATTATTTAAAAACTTCTTCACACTTACACCTATAGCATTGCATTGACAAATATTACGTGCGTCCCTATCCAAATGACTATTTAATAGGTTTAATGAGAGGATAGGCCGTGTTCAGCATATGTCCTTTTGTTTGATATGAATAACTAAAGTTTATAGTATGTCGTAGTAGTAGTTTCCTTCCTTACGTTATAGGATAAATCTGAGACGTAATAGGAACGCTAACTAGCTGCTTTTCTTCTCGAAATTATGTAGGAGGCGGCTAAGGGAGAAATAGCTTGTACGTATTAATACGACTGAAGAAGTATTATGTCTCCAAGGTTCTGTCCATCAGATCTAACTATCGTTATATATGTTGTAATTGCATGGATGTGGAATTTTGTTAAACTACTACAATTCCTTCGACAAATTAATTCCATTTACCCATTGTATAATATGTAGTTATAAAATATTATATGACATATTGTTTCCTTATATTTAAAGCAATTGGTAAATACTCGTGTCTTATCAATATTACTCCCAGCGGTGTAATAAGCAATATCGGTCTAATAGTCAATATTACTAAGCCCATCAAGAAACAATATCACTTACCAAGGCACTTTGTTGATGACATTCGATCCAATGTCGCCATTTTTTGTCGTGACACTCGAAGACATTTTGTTCTAGAACAAAAAAAAACGATGTTCAATATTCTTTTACATCTAATAATAATTAAAGAATAATAATATAAACGTTTATTCAAAGCCACAGAAACATACACAATACAAAACGTTTACAATTAAAACATACAAATTTTTAACTTGTGCATGTTATGTATAAGAAGGATAAAAATAATTACAAATCACATAAATTAAGACTTTTCGTAAGAGTAGAAGTGAAGTTATGTATAGTAAAGTTTGTACTTATAATAATTAGAAAAATATTTTCATTATTAGAAGGACCTTACTAGAAATTAAAAAATATTAGTGATATTATAATCATCACCTACTACCCCAGTCAATACCATAGGGTGTGCAACTAAGTACCAAACTAACATAGTTTTTAGATATTATAGCTAACTGCAACGAGACAAAGTAAAAAACATAATGATAAGTCATTCAGTAACCTATGCAATAATGATGTCCAAAGAGACAGACAAAAACAACTATTTTTGCATATATGTGGTCACACCTAATGTCCATTTTGTCACAATGTGTGCACACTGTAGCTTCATTATCATTACGATTTGGACCATAAAACTTGGAAACATTTTTTCTTAGTCCTTGACAATTACAACACTGCAGAAAACGTTCTCTTAGACTTTCGCAATGCGACATTTACTGGTAAAAGATGATAATCAAGTATTAATTTTGCAATTTAACTCGTAGGCTTTTAAAGCAAAGGATATATTTTAGTTATTTCTAGCCTATGGGACGTGTATTGAATGGTAACAAGCTGCCATTCCTTCCAACATGTCGAAGGGGGTAACTGTGGGGAGTTAAGGGTGTCTATTGGACGATGGGGTAGTAACCTGTCCCTAATATTCGAAATCAATATGTTTTAACCCTGTCATCATTTTCGTTTCGGTAATTTGTGCATTTCGATTATGTTTTATTTGATTATATAATGATTAGTAACGTTTGGAATATTTTTTAATAATCTAATGTGCAAATGTCAGCGTTCTCTGTAAGAGACGATTCAGGGGCTCATTTACTTAGACAAAAATGGGGCACCTTCCAAACATATTTTGTTCTGTTATATATCGATCCATTATTTATTATTTATCGCAAGAATTTGTTCTAATGGATCATTAATTACTTTTAAATAGATTCTTTTTTAACGATATTAATTGAACTACAAGAAAATTAAATATTACTTATAAATGTAGTTAAATTCTACGTACATTCTTTAATAAGCACTAGATATTAATTTACAAGAGCAACTAAGTCCAAACATAATAAAATTAATATAATCCATCTGTAGTCTATTCACGTATCTAAAATAAGGCGCGTCTCATATGATGTGAAAAAGAAAATCTATCAGTGTCGAATGGCGATGGCTTCACTAACTATCACGTTTAGTCTTTACTAATCGATAAAAAGTAGGCTTCGAATGGCCAAAGAAAAATTCTTACTTAAGTGTAAAAAAAAAATCCATTACATTGTAATTCTATTCTAGTCCCGGTTTATAAGTTACATAAATTATTTTAACTATTACCAATGTTTCTAAGCACTTAACCGTACAATTGATCTCTCCATTCATTTGGAGATTAGTATATACTAGTGGTTAATATTATCTTTGTCGTGTGAAACGTCCCTAAGTATACACTTGTATGAAGTGTTATCATACTTAGAGCTAGTTCAATCTGGGTACAATTTTATAGCTGCAATCCATAACGAGTTTAACCTTGATAACTATGAGTTGTTGACTATGACTATATCAAGTACATAGATACATGTATCAGTATATTTAGGTTGAGAATACTTAATGTTATCTGTGAAATAATTAGTTCGTTAATATTATTTAGGTTAAGGTGAAACAACTTAAAAAATATATACATAAGTTTATCGATTACCTATTACCATACTCAAATTTATCACAGAATTAGTAGAAAAACTATAATAATAGTAGAATTTATTTTAACTGCCAAATAACAGTACATGTGTGGAAAATGAATTGCTATGCGCACTCTAACCTCTGACTACCCTGTAATTAATTCAGATAAAAAAGTGCATATTATTATAGTAAAATATTCATAATTTGTTCAGATTCTGAATGGTTGTTCCCTGAACTGTGACCGTGAACCCGGAAGCCATAGTGATGACACAATAGTACAAAGTATTATGTCTAGATCAGAACAGATATGATTTTAAAATTAATATTTTTTTAAATACAACCGTCGTAGCTGTAATGTCACGCCAGGTACCATGCAAACACAGCCATATAACTACCGAGTATTTTTAGGCAATTAAAATCCCAAGTTTTATCATAGTAGTACCACCACCCAATGGAACAGATCGTAAGTTTGGCATGGTTCAGAAATACTGGCAATTATAAGAGGATTTCCTATCGATCTTTTACCTTACCGATATCACATTTTTTTTCTTACTGAAATGAACACACAGTACATGCTTTTTTAGAATCTATCCAGTCTCTGGTTATGTTCACGTTTCTTAATTTTAATGTTCGAACGAAAACCGGTGTCGCGGACGCCTATGTTGTTTACTTAAAATATATGGACCTATCGCAGCCTTAGATTAGAGACATAAATAATTAAACAGGCTTAAGAAAAATACATGTTTTTAGTTACGATTCTCATCTAATACTTGATTTTTTATCTGTTGGTTCTTTAACATTCGTTTTTAATTTACATACTCTAAAATAGAGAAGCAAACAACCTTAATGTAACAAGAAGTATGTATGACGTAGAACATATGATGCTCCGAATTAGTTGAGACGTAGATATTAAACTAAGTTGCCTTTCAACTGATAATAAAGGTGACTAAAGGTTAGGATATTAACCAATCACCTTCCTTGCTGGTTAGATCTCGTATGTATATGTTTTACATGACTTTGCAAATATACATATACATTCATTGGAGGCATGAAAATACATATATCCCAGGGACCTTAGTCCACTAATGCGTTTTAGTACAAATCAGTAATATCAGATCAGTAATAGTGCGAAGTTGGTAGAGGATAAACAAAAGTGACAAATTTCACCATTTAAAAAGACGAAACTATCAAATCTTGCTGAAAAAATCGCGATATTTGTCGCTTGGGCTAATCGACTACAACTTCATACTAGTTATTACTAATCTGATATCGAACTGTTATTTTGCAAAAAGCATTAGTGGACAAGGCCTCTGGTCACTCTTTAGCAGAAATATTGGGGTTGTGATGTTATATATACCAATTGTGACAGGTTGCTAACCTATCGCCCAATAGATTGTATCTACCCTTCTCTTGGTCGCCTTTTACGGCATTCCGGGATGAAAAGCACCTAGATACCATTTTTTCTATGTCTCTGAATAGCACATCGGTCACAGGAGACAAGACTTTACTTTCAACAATACACGTTCGTTTTTTGTTTAAGTTTTTTAATGAATTGGTAAACTACGCGAGACAAATTTAATCTTACAGTACAGGATTATAGATTAAGCTTATCAGTGACAGATTGTAAGCCCAGTTTGTACCAGAATCTACAACTTTATAAGTATACATTTGATATAGTTTCAATACCCATTTACAAGCTTATTTTGTTCAACGAAACCAATCAATAAACGTTGTACGTTCTAGATAGGGAATGATATAACTCGTCTATTTTTAGCTACTGCTAGACTAAATGAAATATTTTATGTGGTTGTTTGTACAAACCAATTTGTGTGTGGTCTCACGAATAAATTAATCTATACCTTATACATATAAACTAATTGGCTCTTTTATCTTAGTGACTTTATACGTACATATACATAATACATTTCCACGTCCTATAATCCCTTTCGGGGTGAACAGAACCTTGGAAATATTACATCCCCTATGTCACTTTTTAGCACAAATATTGGTATTATTATTTACATATTTAAGTTCATATGAAACATTAGTAACTGATTGCTAGCCTATTCTCCAATAGATTCAATTTACCCCTAGTCGTTTAGTCGCCTCATAATACATACCGGGATGAACGGTAAGTAATTTGCATTCTTTTTACGTTCCTGAATAGCACGGGAATAAACGCATACTTATTACAAATTCTGTTAACACTTTTAAGGTGGACGGAACTTTGAACCCTGCTAATCCTTTCGGTCACCTAAAGCATTACTATCATGGGATTAATATGAAAAATGTTGTTTACGACATTCATATTCTATGACATGCTATCAAGAATGGCAGCTAATTAGCATTGTTTTTACGTCCCATGCTATACCACTGGGTATTAATTGACGATACTGATAGTAATCTTTGTCATGTCATGTATCATTCCGTGAGTTTTTATTAATAACTATTCTAAAAATATCGCTAATATATGTGAGTCGTAAGCCAACGAATGTCAACCAACTCATGTTCCTTCAACCCTTTCGAAGTGGCCATAGAATGTTGTGTTAGATTATACAGAATACGTACTCGATTATGATGGAATCAATGTGAAACAGGTTACTAGCTCAATGAGTTATGATTTGAGAAAGGAACAACTAAGAAGTCGCAAGTCTAATAATAGCACCAAATAAAATATACGAGTTTAATATGAGTTAAAAAAATTTACAGTTTTTAGCAAAACCAAAGACAATAAACGGATCTTTTTTAAATTCCTTTAACACACTTACACTTTTTAAAGTAACTTTGTAAACAAAGATAGATAAAAATTGGATGACCGATAGTGAATAAGTTCACAGTAAGTATTAGTTCGAATTTATATTAACATATTTAGACCAATAATTAACCTAAATGAAGATTATCGCCCTAGTGATTCGTAATTTGTTTATAATATTTGAATTTTGCGTCGTTTGTATAAAACATGAATATTTTTCATGTATGTGTATGTTTTTACAACACATATCTACTTCTTTACACAATTAAATTCATAGTTCTAGTTCACGATAATAATAATATCGTAATGTAGGGTAGATATACAATTTTATATTCTTTAGTGTCGCTTTAAAAAAACTAATTTTACGTAAAAAGTGTCATCCCTCCATTATACATATTTTAGTTATTTTTTTGTAGACGCCCGAGATTCGATTCCCAGTTGAATCGGAGTTGAACTACGGTTTTCTTCTTCATTCCAGACTGTATATTGTATAGATTCTATATTCAGTAGGTATATATTTCTTAAAATATATGTTCATTAGCCCTTTACATAACTAATATGTACGTACGTAGTATCAAATATACTTAGCAATAATATAAGAATACTAGTATAGAATATTTTTATTCATGTGAAATACGCAAATTATTAAGAATAATTTCCTTTGTTAATCATAATCAATCAATGTTCAATGTAATTGTATAATTAAACTGTAGTTTTATTACAATTAACATGTGCATTCTATCCATTTACGACTATATTGATGGACCAATTAACACCCACCCGCAATATTATTGTAACTTACTTAGATATTAGTCTTGATTAGCTTACATGAAATTATTTAATCTAATTAATAATACTTACAGCTTACAAAATTAACAGCAAAAACACAATTCACTAAAAAATACACTGAAATATTCCTAAAGCGCGCGGTGAATGCCAACTTATTTTTATTTTTCCGAGTGACGCTAGCGTGTACCGCCGCGTCGGACTAACCGAGTAGTACTGGATAATAACCGCCTACAGCCGAGTTCAATTATTATACAGATGTATCGCAGACCTACAATGAGTTAATTTTTTCAAAGTTCAAAGACTTCGCGATAATTTTTTAAATCTACGTATTTAATTCGATGTCTTTTTTATTATTTTGATTCAGTCAACGTTTAAATGAACCAAGGAAGTTAAGCGAGTTTTAATTAAACAAGTAAAAAAGTATGACGTCAAAGAAAATCTTATTGTTTGCGAAAAGTTGTATTCTGGTCCAGTGGTCCTAAGGTTAAAAGGTTGTTTGTTGCTTTAAGATTGTGTCCGCCCTTTCGCAGTTACTTATAAATGTTAGAAAATTTATGTGTTGTGTTATATATTCATTAATCTTGTAGCAATTCGATAACTAATTTGAAACCGTTATTTTTATAGTAACAAAACATTAACTACAATTCAAATTTTAGTATCCTCTTGGTCTTACAAAAGTTACTTGACATTAATTTAAATGTACTTACATATTTCTTCCAATCAGCCCTCATATCAGCTCTGGATACAATAAATTCCATTTCACAATGTACGATTTATCGATACTCTTGCATATTCAACAATTCTTGACGTTTACCATCTAAAATAAATTAATGATAGAACAATGGTTGAAACTTTTTAAATATTATATTAGATTTAAAAGCAGTCATCTACAGTGTAGAATTTATCTTTTCATTTTCAAATTCATTTCAGCTGGTCGTTATAATTTTTTTTTATAGTCTTTACACAGTTACATAAAACTTCGTTTACTCAGAAGAAAATAATATGCGGCGTATTTGAAAACAAGATAATATTAGTCATTAAAGTAAATTTTTAAAATGATTTATGATTGCTGGGCTATTAAATGACATAAACTGGACAAATGACAAATAGCTATACTACTTCTGATTTTCTCAATCGTATCCTAAGCTCCAAAAATTAACTTACTCAGATCAAATTGGTGACATTTTTCTCAAGGCGAGTATACGTAGTGCGAAGAACAGAAGGGCATGTATAAGGGGGTTAGTGGGTGTGAGTGTAGCTAGACAGATTTGTTAGGATCGTTCCAGGTGACAATCGATAGTCTCTTCCTATCCCGTTCGGGAAGTAAAGGCGTGAGTATATTATGTATGTATGACGTATCTATTATAAGGTCAAATTTCACCAAGTAACATAAAATATAGCTGACATAACCTTAGTGGTGAATAGCTTAATTAAGAATTAAAAAAAAAAAGATAAAATATATACATCTATATCCATACTTTAATGAGCTTCTACAAAATCGTGGGCAAGGAAACGCCAATCTCTGCAAAAAATTAAGTTCTGGATGTGTATATAGTTTTCAGATACTCCCTACCGATCTGACAGCAGCTTTACTATTCATTACCCCGCCCCTGACTGACGTTAGCATTTTGGCGGTAAAGTGAAATTGGCGGTACAATGCACTGTCATTGAATCTCTTTAATCAAATCCTCACCTTGACCTGTGCTTAACCGTTTGACTGCATTAAATTCACATAAATTATTATGCTCACGTCCTTCTTGCCATTTAGGAGGGACAGAATATATTAAAAGTACTTTACGACTACTTATACTAAACAAACCGTAAGTAAATTAGAGAATAAAAAATAATGTTTTAAACATTAATAGATGTGTCCAGCGACTTATTTCTTAAAACAATGAAATAATACGAGTAATATGCACTTTAATTATAATATGAGTACGTATAAAGGCTTATAGATGATTTGAACAATAACCTCAATGTTCTTAACTTTTGTATCTGTCAAGTATTCTTATATCTTAGCATTTTATTCTGTCAAATTCTTCAATATATTTTGAGTTGTTATAAAATCATAACAGTTTCAGTTTTTCCTACTTGGTCATCTCGTTTGTTCTTTAAATCTCACGCTCGTCATGGTGTACTGAAATTTTCCCATCATTTCCTTGTTGCATCTATGTAATTTTCATGTAATTGATAACAATTGAACTTGTTGCGTGAACTTCAGAGCCAGTTATACAAGGTCAATGGTAATTGAGTATAAATGTTGTATAAAAAGTCTTAGTACTATCAGGGTTTCATGTTAAATAAACATACAAAAACATTAGCAATGTTTAGTTTGACTAATTCAATGAGTACTTATGTCATTATCATTACGTTATTACATACGTACATACACATCACGCCCCTTTTCCCTATAGGCAGAGATCACGGATCCCCATCTGTCTATAACTGCTAAGTGTGTATGAGGAGGTGATGAGTATCAAAGAAGCGAAAGTGGTTTGTCAGGATTACGTATATTAATATGCTTTATGATTGTTAAACCTTTCACAGTAGTCAGAGACTTGAGAACCGTTGTAACGAAAGTTCTTTGGCTAGTCAAATCACACGTTTTACCAAATAGTCAGTTCGCTGCGAGACAGGTGACCCGTTAAAGTTCAGAAATAATGACTATTTACCTTTTTGGCGACCTCCGTGGCGCGATTGGTTGAACACCTGAACGCTAATGCGCCGGTGGAGGCAAAGTTAAGAACTACGCTTTTCTTCTGCTTTCCAGTCTGGTTGTTGATTATAATATATAACATGTATTTATCAATGTATATATTTCGTAAAAATACGTTGATTGGTACCCTTAACACAAGTCTTAAATAAACTTACAAGGGACTAAGGGTCCTAAATATTATTATTATATTTATACAGGTAGGATTCCTCGTAGAGTATTCTTTCACTAAAAGTAATAGTACTTCATTACCCGTTTGGGCACCCATCTAGATATTGACCACGCCCTTTTTATTTACATTGGTGATTTAGAACCTCTGTTTATACACGTTGCTATGACGACGAGTAGTTGCAGGTCATTTACATCAAGTTATAATTTTTCACCTGTCACGTGTAATGCTGAACATCTGGTTATCATGTGGGTTCAAAAAGGTCACCGTAACACGAGGTCCGCAATTTGGGAAAATGACACTTGAACCACTAAAGAACTAGTCGCAACGGTTAATGGTTTTGAATGTTTATTTTAACATATAATCTTGTATTTTATTTATATCAAGATTTAAGTAAAACAATAGCAGCTGCATATCATTTGTATCCACAATGATACAAACGGTGTATGAATCGTAATAATATGAATGCTGTATGTTACTCCAATATTTATTGAGTACTGACTATATGGTTAACACGTAGGTTCGAGGTGGCCATAGAATTACTGACACCTGAACCGCTGACTACCCCACAAGGGTTAATGGCCGTGCACACATTTGTCTTAGTCCTGCTGTGATTCTTTTGACTCCTGCTACAATTAAAGAGCAACAGTTACTTACTCGTAATGCCAGTTCATGTACAGAAGGCGTATCCCGTACTCACAAGTTCTTGATAAGTACGTATATGGACGTATGTGTGTACATACACATAAGTGTGAAACAGACCAAACACAGTTTGGTTCCAATACGGTTTTAATATAGTTACTGTATTTTTAGTACGTTACATTATCATGACACAGATATACATATAAAACATTTAGTATTGGTAAAATATTTATAATAATATGATAATTGCCTAGCTTTTTTAAAACCTAACCCCATTGGGATGAATCTTCTAATTGACATGATCTGTTTAGTTTAGTTTTAAGATATCAAATGAAACAAAGATTGATTATTTTACCTTATCTTATTCATAATTGCTTATAAATAAACATTATTTTCTTATAATCTATACGTATAATATAAATACTTATAGTAAGCATAACAATAATAGTTCTTTATCTCATATTATCTCCTAGTGCCTCGTGCAACACCTAATTTCTAAAGTCTTGATTTTGTATTTAAATACGTCCGTTATTCCCTTAAACATTTTAACTCAATATTGTTTTTTTTTTTTTTAATTCTTTAATAAGCCATTCACCACTTAGGTTATGTCGGCTGAAGTACAAACACTGATGCCACGGCGTTTGAACTTCTTGTTATTTCATCGCCATGGTTACATCAACGCCGCCACCCGCTACAACCGAAGAAAAACAAAATTGATGCTCCAATTTCTTGCTCTCTTCCTTTTTCTTCGGTTCGTTCCAGTTGAGGATCCAAAGCTTATCCCAAAGCGAACATATTTAGCCAGTTTGGCATCACAATTGACTAAATATTCAGGCGAAAATAATTATTTGTATTTTCAACTTTCACCGAGCTGCTGACTTTGTTGACGCACCATAGACGACTGTATATATTGTTGATGCTGACAAATATGTGGATGTCCGAAAACACATAAATATAAGAAAATTGTATAGATTCATTATCAAAGCTCACGGTAGCTTTCGATAGTCTCTAAATATTTAAGGGAATCACATTCCTACATATATTATCAAGAAATATGTTAATAAAATAAATGAATACTGAAAGCAATTAAAACCGTAACCTTACTTAGCCTTTGAGAATTTAAAAAGCATCATACATTCTACCCTACACTTAACAGTTACTACTCTTCACTTATTCTTGACGATAGCTTCTAAGAAGGCTGTAGCGTGTCGTTTGGAAGGCAGACATCTTCCGAAAGCCTCCAGCAGCAAAGGTTCTCGATCTACAGTGTCCCTGAAAGTATAGAATGTTTTATTAACAATATACTAAGTATATGTAAGCTCTAACATATAATTAAACATAACTAAGGTACTTTTATCTTTTGTGCTATTTGTTTTATTTGGTATATCGCCTGGGTAATCTTAATTTTAGGTATTAGGCCAATGAGTTAAATATCTGTATCAAAGTAATCTACATTATTGACCTGTTTATCCTAATTACACCAAATTCAGCCATTTATGTGAATAAGAAAATCAGCTAGCAATATTAGTTTTGGTCTCAACTGGCAGGGTACTTCCAAATCTTTTTCCATGATTTACAATGTACAGCTAATCCCTTATTACTCACGACATGTTAAGATGGAAGATTGGCACCTGGTTAGATTGCTATTATCGTCCTAAACTATTACGAAACAAGCTAGCACTTACTTGTAATCTTCAAAGGAGACTTTCCCATCCTTGTCCAAGTCCATTTTCTTAAGAACCAGGTCCACTAAGTCCCTCACTCCTTCGTCGGGGTCTTCGTCACCTGGTTGCTTCAGGAGGCAGTTTCTGAAAAGTATATGTAACATCATGTTTGTAAACCCTTTCGGTATGAGTTTTGAGAGACCGTTGCAGAGCTTTTATAAGATACTATAAAGGTTTGTTTTGTACTACTACTATTTTATATTTTTAATTATATAGGCTGTCAGTGGGTACTTAACGTGCAATTGGTAAGTCGACATGTTAATAAAATATAGCGATTGTATTTTCTTTGCAGTTTACTATAACTTGACCAAACGATTCCTATACATACACCTTCTATGAATTAACGGTACTAAAGGGACACATCGGTGTACCTCTTTCTGAATTTACGTATTAGTATTAAATACTCACTTCAACAACGTAAACATCTCATCCTTAGTAATATAACCATCCGCATTAATATCGTAAACTTTGAAGCAAAAGCACTGTTTCTCTGCTACGGTCCCTTTAAGCATGACACTCAGGCCTCGAACCCAGGACTCGAACTTCAAGGCGCCTTCCCCGCCCACCGGACCACGGTCCCAAGTCACCCAGATGCGGTCTAGAATAGCCTCTTCAGTGACCACTGCGAACGTGCTGTGTAACACGTCGCGGAAGGTCGGTTGGTCTATGCCCTGGGGTAGGAAGATATAGATATATATCACTACATAGTATAAAACAAAGTCGCTTTCTCTGTCCCTATGTCCCTTTGTATGCTTAAATCTTTGAAACTACGCAACGGATTTTGATGCGGTTTTTTTTTTAATAGATACAGTGATTCTAGAGGAAAGTTTATATGTATAATAAAATCCATTAAATAGTGGAGTAGGCTATATACATATTTTATACCCATGCAAAGCCGGAACGGGTCACTATAAAAAGACAAACGCAATCACGGCCATAGATCCTTGCGTGGTAGTCAAAGGTTCAGATTTCCATCTCTGTAATTGCGAAGGTAGTAACTCTATGGCCACATCGAACCCACGTTGACCAGATAGTCAGTACTCAATGTGACAGGAGGTAAGGAGGAGGTGTGGCCATTTACAAGCCCTAACCTGTGCCCTAACTATTCGGGGAACAGGTAGGTTATACATACTTTTTATATGTAATTGTTACACTTTTCAAGAATTTTACATTGTGTGTTAATTATATTACAACCATAGCTAAGAATTCTCTTTGTATTTAAGACGTAAATTTCGTAAATTTTATTAAGTAATCTTATGTTATTTTATCCCTTTTGGTGCAAAAAAAATCTTTGATGTTAAATAGAATAGAATAGAGTTATATTCCTCACCTTTAGAATGATTTATTATTATCGTAACGTCTATGAAGAAAGAAAGATATATCAGAATAAAGGAAAATGAGTATAATGGGTGTATGCGTATAATACATAGGTATGTACTAACATCTAGCTTGGGTGCAGTTTGACACATAGGGCCCACTGGGACCGTGGCTTGGGCTGCAGATACCAGCTTCCGGTACATGGAGAATAAGGCTTCGATCTCATTCCTGAAACACAAGGAAATCTTGAATTTAGGCTGCGCTACGCTAGCCTTAAGAACCTCAGTGTTCAAATCAATTTCAGAACAAAATAAAGCGAGAAGAAATAATTTTATAAAGACAGTTGATAAATTGGCTACGTAAATTGATTACACGAAGACTACAAAACAGGATTAAAATAGGCAATCATAACAAACGTTTGAATGTGGTTATAAAAACTCAACTCCAGAAAGGGTGAATAATCATGAAGCATATGTTGTATAGGTTTTCGTAGCATAGCACCATGGATCGATAAATTGCGACTGTTGCTCCAACCTTTGAAAACCCCGAAAGGGTTAATAACCTCCGTTATAATCATTAAATCATCACCCATCACATGTTATCGAGGGGTAGTCAGAAAGTAATGTCCTTTCACATATTAAACTTTACACCAAATAGTTAATTCCTTGATTTCTGTAATTTGTCTATTGCTAGAATAGACAGATACATAAATAAGGGTGCCAACGTAGGGTGCCAATAAGACATATTACAGTCAGAGAGACGACATATTGAAAAAGGGTGACATTAGAAGTAAATATGACCGCCACGTGTGTATGAGGACGTGTAAGAATATTAATGAAGCCAAATTGGTTTGTCAGGATCGCCGCGTGTGTATGAGGACGTCTATGAATATCAATGAAGGGAAAATGGTTTATCAGAATCAATGGGCAATCAAAATCTAGATGTCTGCCTTCCTCTCCCTAGGGAAGCGCTCATGGTGTGTACGTATGTATGTATTAAAAAGGTCTTTGAAATGAAAATGTATGATCTGTAAATTGAATAAGTTATGCCCCACATACACAAGGCTATATCTATTTAGAATGCTAGGCGAAAGGCAAGGATTATAATTGATGTCAGGTCAAACGAGACTATTAGGGTCTATTACTTACAAATAAGACAACTATACCTATGCATAATGGTTAGAATAATTACGAGAGATTGTACTAACTTTTCGTGTTTTAGCAACATGGCTGCCCATCACACTTTATGTTTGTTTAATTGATCTACAGAAAAAAAAAATTGCCTTTGGGAAATTGTATTTAATTTGACGGGCAGTCAAGCTTTGGACTATATTTACTCGTTTATTCACTATGTGTAAGAGAGTCATTGTTTGATATTTATTTAAAAATAATTTAAGATGAAATTCCTTATATTAATGGCGCTAAATGTAGATATAAATATGAAAAAACTTATATATGTTTGATAAATCAAAGTATAATCTGTTCGAGGTCATATGGATGAATAGTAAAATTTGCATTATATTCACATATCAGAGAGCATGAGTATAAACCTGATTTTAGAACATAATAACATATTATAAGATGCAAATTATGTTACGAAAATTATGTGGCGAAAAAGGCATGACATCATAAGAATGACTGTCTTTAGTTGACGGTCTACCGGCACTGTGTTAAAAAGTAATATTGTATTCTCTTATTTACCGAAATTTTGTCCAACCTATGAGCGATTTAGGACGCATTTTTGATTGTATATTGTTTGCATATTTCTCTTATAACAGGACAAGTAACCTTCAAAAAATTTGTTCATACACATATTTAAAGTACATTTACACTTTTTGCGATAATACCAATTATATTGGCTGATTACAATCAATCCTTCTTGCGGGTAAACAAAACAGATACGATTTACATTTACCTCCTCAATCGGTTGTTGGTTCGCGATTCTGCTGGTAGTGTTTTGTTTGGCAACGTTATCTAAAAATGTGAGTATTATCTTTTGTTTACTCGAAAATAATTATCTGTAAGCTGTCTTTACAGCTTATGTTGAATGCACGGTATTTTTTTAGTCTAATTGTCCATTCTAGAATGATTCAGTTTTATATCTAAGATTCTATATCGAATCCAATATATGATGAATTAATCAACCTCTCTATGTCTCCGTATAGCATCATAACCTTGTTAGATTATATAAAGTTACAATGATATCATCTGTGTCTACAGATGACATTTAAGCCAGGTTTTTTCCTACCTGTTAGAAATATAAAGAATGTTATTGTATTTCTATATGTTTGTATTTCAGGGAAAAGAAACAGAATAGATTTGAGAGTGTGACAGAAGTCCTGGTAGTAATATGGGAAGTTCTGTGTCTGTGGTATTTAATCATAAGTGACGTCGTCAAAGGCATCTATGAGTTTTTCGTACCTCCTCCTCCAAGGGATATTAAGGGGGAAATCGTACTGGTAAGTTGTAGTAGTTATATAATGTCACCTTGTTTTAAGACCAGACTTTGACCTCTCATAATTTGTGGAAATTTCCAAATTCAACCTCAAAGTTGTTCGTATTTCAGACTGCGGTCAAATAAATAATAGTAGCTGCGTTTCTTCTTGACATGTCGCAAAAGCTAACTATTATAAGAGTAAATGGAATCGTTTGAGCGATTTACTTAAACTGTTTGCAGTATTCTACATCCATGTAAATGTAGTATAGGACTCCCTCCTGCTAGGTGGATCGATGACCTGAAAAAGGTCGCTGGTAGTAGTTGACTGAGGGCCACAAATGATGTTTAGTGGCGTACCCTTCGGAAGGCCTACGTCCAGCAGTGGGTGATATAGGCTGATTGATGATTGATATCAATGTCACCATAACTTAGATAGTTAAGCTATCAATCAAAGAACTGTAGTGTTCATATTATCTATGCAATGCAACTATTACATTCTGGTTCTTGTATACCCGGATCTTCGTATAGTAAATAATCATACGTCTGTGATAAATAGATAGATATAAATAGGCACTTCGGTATCAAAAGCCGGTTAAATCGACAAAAGCCGGTTTGTTATCAGTATCTTACAAATAAAACACATACATATATAAACGTACTTACTACTATAGTTTAGGTTATGAATTATTTGTTTATCTCACTGAATGTCTGATGCTTAATATAATTTTTATTAATAAATTGGATTAATCAATTGTTGTTGTGTTCCCCTGTGACTTGCGGTTTTTAGATAACATACATAATAACATACTCGTAATATCATAATATTTTTTCCGATATGAGGATTAGGGAGATAGTTTTTAATACTTTGATCCATTTTATCGATGCATTTAACATTCTTTAGCCTGGGGTTCGAACAGCTACCAGATTGAAAATATTGTAATCACGAATTTTGTGCTATTTTTGGTGGACAAAATCTCACAGCTATAATAATTAATAATATAATACCTCCTTAGTCACCTGTTTCGTATTGAGGTTGCGATGAGTTAAAATTGGAATATCGTAGTGACAGTATGCTAGCCGATTACACAATAGATTACATTCTTCCCAATTACTTTAGTTGTTTGACGCTTATTTTATTTTACATACAGGAAAGAATGGTAACTAATTATTATTTTGTTCAACCCCGAATAGCATAACACTCTGTAGGAGACATACGATAATATAAAGCATATAAATCTAACAAATACATTTAATTTCATAAAATTGCATTCAGTCATTGACCGTGCAGATATTCTTATCGTGGCTTGAAATATGTTTTTATTGAATTTAATAGAATTGGAGCTTTTGAATATAAGCTTTATATGGTTTGCTCTTTTTCGATAACCATATTCAGAAAAAAATTCTGCACATAAGTAACACAATACTATATATAACTCACGTTCGACTGCAAATGCAAAAACAATAGCACATTCTATAAAGTGACTGAGATATTAGTGCGTCGTCTTTAGGTAATGTTGAACACTAAATCTGACTAAGAAATAGTCCAAATAGTTCATCAGAGTGGATATATCTTTGACCAAGTAGCATATCTTGATTTTTGAAACTGTTGATCATTACGCTGTAGTTAGAATCAATGTAAAGTGACCTTCAGTAACACAGTTTTCCGTGTTAATACAGGACGTAAAAAGAATGCTAAGTAGCTGCCGTTCTTTCGGGCGCGTCATGGGAGTTGACTGTGAGGCTAAGGATATAATATGTATCTAATCTATTAGGATATAGTCTAGCAACCTGTCACCGAAGTTGATATCACAACCCTGTATTCATGCTAAAATGTGACCTAGAAGATATTATTTCTTCGACGTACTGCCTACCCTGAAGGCATTAAAAAACATGAATGTATGAGTCAGTTACATAGTAGTGATTCGAAAATCCCTTAGTTTATACTTAGATGGTTTTCCGAACATATGTATTTGTCAGTTATAAAGTAACTCATAAGTGTTTTACTTTATCCTGTATCCCTTAGACGGTTTCCAGATTTCTCACAAATACTAGGTAGTTATAATACGTATATTTTCTTCTAGATAACAGGAGCCGGTCATGGCATTGGCAGACAGATGGCACTGCAGTTCAGCAGTCTTGGGGCCAAGGTGGTGTGTGTGGACATCAATCCCACGGGCAACGCGGAAACCGTCAAGATGATTGAGAAACAGGATGGAATCGGATACAAATATGAGTAAGTGGCATAACTGTATGGCGATTAAGGGACTAGGATTAATGAAGCCTATTTATTAGGTAATGGGTTGATAGCCCAACAAAATCCGTTGTTGATAATGGTCAAACTAAAGTTGATCGAGGATATTTTAACACAATAGCATCTCTGTGGGTTTGTGATGCAAAATGCATGCACAACAAACATACACTAACATAATTGATGTAATCTGTATTTATGTCTAAAAGAGGATTTATTTTTTTAGTTTTGGCCTTAAAGAACATGACATTTGAAGTCCATCCAATTTTAATGTCCAACCACAAATATAAGAATATTTGCGTCACTATGCATAGTACCAAAGACTAATCTTATTCCAGATGCGACATCACCAACCGGGCAGCTGTATTGCAGATGGCAGAGAAAGTGCAGAAGGAAGTGGGTGACGTCACCATTTTGGTGAACAACGCCGGTATTATGCCATGCAAGCCCCTGCTGGAGCATACTGAGCAAGAAATCAGACTGATTATGGATCTCAATGTTAACGCTAATCTATGGGTAAGTAAATTAATGGTTCTTCCGTGATTGTAGAATGTTAGATTAGGTTATTTGTGCCTGCAAAGGTTTAAAATCATGCACTCATATTGTTATTCACACAAAAAGAAGTTTTAATATTACGATCGTTTTTAATTTTACGGATCTGAAGATCTAAAGTACGGAATTACAATTAAATTATAGATTTAAAAATGCTGTATTGCATTTTTTTTTATTATTATAACAAACCGTCTAGAATACTGTGACCTACGTCTTTATATTTATTGAAGAATAAATCTAACATGTTTCATCGTAATACATAATCAGAATCCTATTACTTATTACTATACATTACATAACCATATTACGAGTACTACTACATTAGTACATTATCATAATACTTAAACCACTATACAGACTCTCCAAGCCTTCCTACCCACTATGAAGAAGAACAACTACGGTCACATAGTGGCAATGTCCTCGATGGCTGGTCTCCAAGGAGTGAAGAATGTGGTGCCTTACTGTGCCTCTAAATATGGAGTGAGAGGAATCATGCAGGCTACGGAAGTGGAACTGCGGCAGACTACTGGTGGCAAAAGCAAGGTACTTTAATAAACTGAAATTGTTTTATTTAATTTAAGGATTATAAATTTCACTTATTGAAAGTTAAAGAAAAACAATTAATGCTTAGTAGCTGCCTTTCTTTCCAGAATGTCGTAGGCATGTTTAAAACGGGTATTTGCTAAATAGCTGGAATTTTCCAGGTACGTTATAGTAGGCTACTAGGGCTGATGGAAGATCAATCACAAATAATCAAAAGAAAATCACAAATATAAGGAAAGAATAAAAATAGTAAACAGAAGGAAACAGAAAGTAGTAAATATAGCGACGAATGAAAGCGTAACTTAAAATGTTATGTCTCATATATTACACATTTTGTAAGAGCATCGAAAATAATATATTAAAAATAATTTTTCACAATATTCCAGATAAAGTTCACGACAGTTTACCCGTACATAGTGAACACAGGCTTGGCTAAGAAGCCCCACATCCGATTCTCCACCCTGATGAAGATCGAGGAGCCAGAAGACGTGGCCAGGCAGGTGGTGGATGCTATGAGGCGAGGGTACACGGAGATCAGCACTCCAGCTAATCTGTTCACTATGTTTAAGGTAATAATATGATGTGAAAAAATATATTAGTCGTGTAATTTTAGGAACCCTATACACCACCAGAACTGTAAATACTCGTATTAGATGTAAATTTCTCAATGAAATCATTCCTTATTATTGAAAAGGAAACTTTAAGATAAAAAATAATTTTTAATTCGTTTACAAACTATCGAAACCGCACCTTAAAAAATATTATAAATTGTACCTTTTATCACACCACACCATTCGCAATCGTTATAGTGTAATATGAAGACAAATCCTCTTTGGCACTTCTCTTTTATTTGACAAACTTCATAAATTAAAATGACATAACTATTTATGTAATTTCATAATTTAGAGTTACTAAAACATTGTTTTATTTTACAGTTGGGCAGTGTTTTACCTGAGAAGGCGAACGCAAGAATCATAGATTTCGTCGATGCTACTTTAGAAGTTTAATATTAAATTGATATATTGGCAAATAATTATTATCGTGGAATTTTAGTTGTAGGTCGGGCAAACGCTAATAGTACTACCTACCTACTGAGGTCCCAAGTTTGATTCGTCGAAGAGCACGACTTTAGAATAGTCAATCATATTTAAAATTCATTAGTTTATAAAAAGTTTATATAAGTTGTAGGTATGACTTGTATGTGCCCATTATTTATTGTTAAGTTGTTGTTTTAATGTTACCCTTATTTATAATTTAATATTATTTTTTATTAAAAGTTTTTTTTTACTTCTTCAATGTCTAGTCTTATAATTATTTTCCTGTCATTATTACTATATAAGATAAAATTGTATCGGTTTGAGCATTTATGTTTAAGGACTTTTTATATTCTTTTTAAACATAAAAAAATATCCCTTTAGAGAACTACGAACCATACTTGCCCTTAAAAGGCAAAATTAGATCGAACTAAGCTGTCAATAAATTAGAGTATTTTCCAGTTAGTATATCATCAAATTAAAGAGTTTTTTTTTTCAAATTAGGTCCTATTCTCACCTGTTAAAATATGTTATCCTCACCAATTTTTCTAATGTTTTATCTTTTAGTTTGGTTCGCTCCATGAGCATCTTACAAAACTATTATCAACTATTTTATAACACACTGCATATTGTAATATCAGTTCCTTAGTTCCAAAAACATTATTTATCATTTATTTATTCCATAAAACTTTCTGAAACTGCATTTAATCACGAAATAAATACACGATATCACTTTTTTATTCCTAACAGCATATTCTTATTGGCGCCAAAATCGTACGCTCGTATTTTTACACACTTTTTACGAGGCATAGACACGTCTTCTTCCAGCCATGCCAACACACAAACTCCACCTATTTCTAATGCATTGAATCCCCAACGATTGAAGGCGCCTTGTACTGAAGTCATTTATTCTAGACGAGTTATAGTCGGATGAATAAGCGTTTCTGCTGTTTCAGGTGTGTAGATGTGCATTTGTTTGTCTGTTGAACTTTACTATTTATTGATACACAGAAGTTCCGTAGAACAAAGAAAAGTTCTCACTTTGGGGTGAAGGTGTGTTAGGAATCAAAAGTAATTTAAAAGAATAAAAGAAATTGGTGATAATCTCACCTATCGTCTAAAAATACGAGTACTGAGAGAAAAATTTACAATAATACACAATATCCATAATATTTAAAGGAGTAAACAGAACGAAACTAGATAAGCCCTCCATCAATTTGAAATTTATCTAAGCTATGGTTTACTTTATTATTTGAGGCAAAGATTTATGACTATTGATTAAGGTAACACAGTTTTCGTCCAAACCAATCTAAATGGAAACTAATAGTTTCCAACCCTAACTATCAAAACCTCCTTACTAAGCAAACCACTACGCAAAAGCGAGGTTCAATCACTGTATTGTGTGAGTATGAAACAGTGAAATTGGAAGTTAATAGCCTCCCGTCTAGGGTTGAACACGAAAACAAATTGCCTATTTAAGCAGCGTTGCAACCTAACTCATAATCTTATTTATGAGCTCACTGTTTAGTGAACATAGATTTATACAGATAGCTAGGCGAAATATGTTCAAGATAAACTAACAAAGTTAAAGAACAGACACAACAATTGAAGCGTTAATTCCAAAAACAACCAATGTACAATTTGTTTGTTAAATTTCTAGCAATAATTAGAAACACTCCGAAACTATTGATGAATCATTTTGTACAAAAAGAACCACGGTCTCTAGTTATATTCGGATAAAATCTGATATTTTTACAAAAACAACCAACGTTTGAAACGTCGTTTAAGAATTGTACTTACTCATATAGTTAAAAAGTAGAAGTTTAGCAATGCGTGAGGTCGGTTATAGAAGTGATCTTTTGGGTGATGACTTTTGTAATGTTGAATCAATGTTGGAAAACTTCATTAGTAACTCTACCCCTCACCAATATTTGAGCAGTAAGCTTACGATTTAGTAAAAATAATTAGAAGGTATAAATTACATGCATTTTCAGTTCATTCTTATTGTAAAATGTACCAATGATAAAAACACGCAAAACAATAGCCCAAGCGCTTCGCGAGTGCAAAAAAACCTACGTTGGACCTAAGTGGACCTACTGACTTTAAATGATTTGGTAAGAATGATTGAAATATTTATAAACTAAAACAAAATGATCCGTATTTTATAGTTATTGTAAGCTATAGCTCCAATGGTTGCTTACCCGTCGTTGCTTTGCAAAAAGGCGGTTTTCAAACACGGAAATGGGTATACTAATTGCTTGTCATTTGTTTTGTCTCTGTCGCTTTGCTACGAAATTACATCCATTTATTATGTCAAAGTGACGTTTCTTTTGGCTTATAATATTGGTTGGAACACGAAGGAACTAAATTCAAAATGGTAGTTAGGTTAAATAAACTACATTAAGAATAATACAACGGCTGCAAGAAGCCGCGTTGACTTAAAAGTTCTAGTTAGATCATTCAAGCAATGGTGCAAGTTACTATAGTATCTGTATGGGTGACGATCCAGATGATCAGATGAACGTGCTGTTAGTGTTAATAAGGGACATCATCATAACGAATGGATATGTGTTTTTCTGTCACTTATATAGTTATGTAAATGATTAGTCGAGTTGAGTACTATATAGTGAAATGTGGGCTTAGAGCAAAGATGAGACAATCATATCTAGTCTATGAGTAATAGTCGTCAAATTGATTTCCTATACTATAGTATGTTATATCTATTATCCATAAAGTATAACGATTTTAATAATAACATTCTTTATTGAACTAACAACAATGTTATTAGTTACGCATTCTCTATGTTTACTGACCTATATGTATTTAAACTTACTTATTAAAATGCGTAATCCGCAACAGCATATCCAGGAACTGTTTGGTCAGTTTCCTGGGTCCTGATGCCTTACCCTGGCCCTTGGTGGAGACGGACTTCCTCTCTGCTGCAGCGCGCCCTGCCGTGAGGAAGAGACGAACTCCTCGCAAGGCTATGGCTCCAGCTGCTATGCTGAGTGGCTGGCGATCGTCTGCCATCTGGTGAGAAAATGTGACAACTATTGTAAAAGGTTACGGCAAATATCACTGGTTTTCTTATCCTATTCTATCGTTCTGAAGACACTTTCTTCGTTCGATAGAGTAGTATGTTGGTAAGAAAATTAATTGGTTGACTTTAATGTCATGCTAGAATGAGGTATCTGATTTCGTTCAATTTAATGCCTAAATATCATTAAACAGTTAATGAAAGGTAAAATGATTTAAAGACTGCTTCTAGAAACTATTTCAAACCTTAATCATTGTACGCCTGCGGTTTAGTTCTTAGCAAAGTTTTAGCGTTATGTTAGATAACACTAATCTAGTTTCAAAGTGCAAATTAACATGACGATGCATGCTCTTCGAAAGCAATTAAACTATTCTCTAACAATATCGATCGATGCCTAAGCAAGTTAAAGTTTGGATGAGTTTGCGAAAGGTAAAGTAGTATTTCGTGAGTTCTATTAAGTGTTTTAAACTTTAGACTGAGACCTATGTACAATACATGAGTATGTTTGTTGCAACTATAAGAAAAATCCGATCTTAGTTGTTCGGAAAATGCTCTAACTATTGTAAATAATAGCTCAACACTCAAAGACAACATCTGAGTAGGTACTTTATCGTAATTTATTGTGAATATTATAATTCAAAATAATATTAGACGACTTTTTTCGTCAGCAACTTTGCATATAACTCATATTCCCATTATATTCCGCCGAAACTTTTCCCATTACCTGCCTATCAGCCATAGGCTGTCATATCTGTACAATTTGGGCCAATTTTCTTTGATGTTCCACAAAATTATGCCCCTGTGGAACACGTGCGTGTCAATCCCCATACAAGCTGACTCTTACATAAGAATTTAAATCGTTGTTTACGTGCACGCGAGTTCTAGAAATCATTTCGATCAGTTTATCGTAGTCCCAGTGTGGGACGTAAAAATAATAATAAATAGTACCTTTATTCTTGTTAAGTTCTGAGTGATTAAAGGGTGGTATACATGTGTAGAATTTTGCTAATATTCAATTTTAGTATGGTAACCCTGATAGTGATAAAAGGGAACGGATTCTGGCGGGAACCTTAAAAGTTGGAAGTTGTTTTTTGGTGAAAATTTCAATTTTAATTACTAAAAGTGCAAAACTAGAGCCCATCTCATAAGTATTGTGGGCATTGAGGACCCCGGTTATGGAGGGGAATGAGGAGCCTGATCCCAGGGGGGATGGGCGACATCCCTCCAAAAGAAAATTGCGCCTTGTCGACGATAGCGGGAATTCTGATGACGCCAATCAGTACAAGCCTTTTTTCAAGGCAGGGTATAAACGACTCTACCCAGAAAATTCGACGTTCACAAACACAGCATTCCAAGTGTTTGTTGAGTCCAAAGACGGAAAAGAAAGAATAGGAAATAAAAGTCCGATTTTCCTTAATCACATATTTTCTATGGATGTCAAAGGTATTACTTCCATGAACCGAGTAAATGCTAACAAGATTTCAGTATTATTCAAACAATATATTAACGCCAATAACTTTCTGCTCAATTCTACATTCCTTGAAAAACATAACTTGAAAGCATACATACCAGCAAAACACATAGAAAAAACAGGTATAATACGATTTGTACCTACTAATATTTCCAACAAGGATCTGTACACCAAATTGTCGTCTAAGTACGATATCATAGCAATCCGAAGATTTACTAAGAAAATGGGCAATGAGAGGGTGCCGTTGCAAACAGTTAGCATAACTTTTTTGTCAAATACTTTACCTGATTCAATCCAGTATGACTTATATTCATATAGAGTATTTGAGTACGTTCCACCGCTGTTACAATGTTTTAAATGCTTTAAATTTAACCATTCTGCCAAAATTTGTAATAACAAACAGAAGTGTTCAATATGTGCGGGAGATCATTTGTATAAGGAGTGTGATAAGCCTAATTCTATCAACTGTATCAACTGTGGAGGTCCCCATGTAGCTATATCCCGAGAATGTCCAATAAAATTAAAGAAAATGATGGATAAAAAGAGTAAGATCAATTATGCTGAAGTAAGTAAGACCATTTTTACTGATAAAGATTTTCCAACATTAAAAGCAAAACATACTGGTCATTCCCAAAGAATGCCATTTGTTAATAATACTGTAAATAATTTAACTAGTGATAAGTCAGTTAAACCTGTACATATTGCAAATAATACTAATGGGAATAATTCCAATATGAATAAGTCAGCCAAAATACCCAATCTTAGTGGTCTCATCGATAATGATTTGGTTATCAATGCATTAGTAAAATCATTGTTACAGTTAGCAAACTCGAAAGATCAAAGCATTACAGTTAAAAGTATCAAAGACATTTTGCTTTCAAACCTAACAGAACATGGATCAACACAATAATAATGCATCCAGAGTCAAGCAAATTATAATAATAGCACAATTTAATATCCAGAGTGTTAATAACAAAAAACCCTTGCTTTTAGACTTTCTTTTTAATCAAAATATAGATATTTGTATGTTAAACGAAACATGGTTAACTAATAAACACAATTTTTACATACCCGGTTATGATATAATAAGACAAGATGGTCCAAATGGCCGTGGAGAAGTAGCAATAGTAATTAAAAATACATTTAAATACAAAACTATAATCACACCTTACTATGAACATTTACAAACTTGTAGCATATCTATTTTGACTAATTTTGGCAATTTATCCATTTTGTGTGCATACAGCCCACCTAGGGGATCAAAACTTAGATGCAGAGCTCTAGGAAATATAATTGATAGTTTGCAACACCCACTTTTGTTGTCAGGTGATCTGAATTCACATCATGTGGCATTTGGTTGTCTGTCAACAAATGCTCAGGGCAATGAAATATTCAACTTGTTAGATAAACACAATTTATGTATTTTAAACTCTGGTACCCCAACTACGGTGGGTACTTTAAATCATAATCCTTCAGCAATAGATATATCATGTATAAGTCCATCAGTAGCACCTCTATGTGAATGGAAGGTGCACGAAGATCCTATGGGAAGTTATCATTTTCCAACCATTATTAATATTCACACCATCGCAGAAACATTCTCAGTAGGTCCTTCTTCTGAGCGTTTTATATATAGTAAAGCCGATTGGTCTAAGTACAAAGCTGAAAGCAAAAATGCATTTGATTATTTAGATTTAAATTCAGAAAATGTTATTTGCCTTTATAAACAATTTTGTGACACTTTATACAAACTTAAAGAACAGTGTATTCCCAAAAGCTCAAACAACAGATCTAGTAGGATTAGGAAACCGGTCCCTTGGTGGGATAATGAGTGCGCAGAAGAAGTTAAAAGGAGCAAATCAGCTTTACTGCATTATAAACATAACCCCTCGTTAGAAAACTACATAGAGTATAAAAAGATAGATGCAAGAAAAAAGAGACTAATCTGTGAGAAAAAGAGATTGGGATGGCAAAAGCTAAGTGAATCATTCAATAGATACACACCTATTAGTAGAATTTGGAATTAGAGTACCCGCCACATAAGGTGGCAGTTGGAGGCGTCGCCACAGTCGGAATCCAGTGCCAGTCACGCCACAGTCACTGCGTCGAATTATATTGAGGTTTCATTTGTAACAGTTGCAGAGCTTGTCCAGTAAACACGCCAAAACTAGCACTCACTGTGCCATACGGCTCGATACATTATATTGAGGTTTCATTTGTAACGATCTTTGGTTGCAGAGCTATAAACTCAAATAAAACAAATTAATATACCAAAGTCAAAAGTCAAAATATTTTTATTCAAAATAGGCCCTATCATAAGCTCTCTTTGAAAGTTATTTTATGATTTAAGTACAAATTAAAAAAACTATATATTGACAAAAGGAATATATATGAGTGAAGTGGAAGGGCGGTTACGTAGGGGCCGGCCTAATAAGACATATATGTAACAGTCAGATAGACGCTATATTGAAAAAAGGTGACGTTAGGAGTACCTATAACCGCCGAGAGTGTATTAGAGAATGTATGAATGTCAATGAAGCGAAAGTGGTCTGTCAGGATCGGGACAAATGGGGATCCGTGATCTCTGCCTACCCCTCTACAGGGAATCAGGCGTGATGTGTATGTATGTATGTAAAAAAACTATTTCAAACATGGCACTGAGCATTGTCTTTACATATTTTTACCGAGCTTAGTTCACCAACCATTTCGGCTGCTCAAGATGCCACGTCATGAAGACCACGACCGCTCTGATAAGAGCGTAACGATTGAGAAGAAGAAGTTCAGCGGAGACCCTTGGAGAAGAACTAACAAGAAACTCCAGAAATCAATTTATTATAATCACCCTTAACAAACATAAAAATTACAAAGAGTGGGCAAAAAACACAACGCTGGTAATACTAAATTTACCTTTCATACAAAATAACACGCAATGGCGGAAACGTCAAATTTAGTTCCAAGTTTGGCTACTGCCACCTTATGTGGCGGGTATTCTATATTCGTAAGTTTAAGAATGTGTCATTTCGCAAAGTTACGAAAAACGATGAATGGATTCCACATTTTCTTGACAAGTATGCACCACTTTCTCCGCCTGAAAAAAATATAGATATCGCTCAGTTGAATAATTACTTTCAGTCTACAGAAAATGATAAATATAGCTTTCTTTCACAAGTTTTCACCATGAATGAGTTTAGGATTGCTTTGAAATCTCGTAAAGATACTACCCCAGGTCTAGATGATATAACTTACAAATTGATAAGCAATTTACACACTTCCGCTCATCAGACCTTACTAAATATATACAATTTATTGTGGAGCTCAGGAATAATTCCTGATGAATGGAAAACTCAATGTGTTATACCTATATTAAAACCAAATAAACCTGCTAATGACTATAATTCATACAGACCCATATCATTATCATCTTGTGTGGGTAAACTATTTGAATGTATGTTAAAGTTTAGACTGGAAAATTATTGTGAAATAAACAATGTCTTACCTAATCAACAGTTCGGTTTCCGTAGAGGAAGAAGTGCTGCGGAAAGTTTTGTCTGCCTTACGTCAGACATCAAAAAAGCTTTTTTCAATCATTCATTTGTAGCTTGTGCTTTTCTTGATATCAGTGGGGCTTTTGATAACGTTAACCCTTCTATATTAGTACAAATCCTCAATAAAATTCACGTTCCGGGCAAAATTTGTAAATGGATTTTTGATTTCTTATATGAACGGATAATGTACATAAAATTTAATAACAATTTGCATGGCCCTCGATTTGTCTATAAAGGAACAATGCAGGGTTCTACTATCTCACCTCTAATATATAACTTGTATACCTCTCAGATTAACTGTTATTTGACTGACCCTTCTGTGAAATGCTTATTGTTTGCAGATGATATAGTTTTGTACAGTGTGGACAAAAATCCAAATTTAGCTATCAAAAATTTAAATAACGGTTTAAGTCAAATAGATACATTCTATACTCATTTAAATCTGAGTATTAATGTAGGTAAGAGTGAAGCAATGCTATTCAGCAAAAAAGATGAGTATAGTTCCTTAGATACAGTATCATATCAAGGTAAACCACTAGCTTGGGTAAATGACAAAAAGTTTTTGGGTGTACACTTAGACACCAAATTAAAGTTTGAAAAACATATTGATTACATTATAGGTAATGCATCAAGGGGATTAAATGTAATGCGCTCATTAGCAGGAGTGCACTGGGGATCAGATCCAAAAACTCTTTCCACCCTGTACAAAAGTATAGTAAGAAGTCATTTTGACTATAGCTGCTTAGCATACATGAATTCTAATGTAACTTACTTAAAAAGACTTGATATTTTCCAAAACAAAGCTCTCAGGATTATAACTGGAGCAATGTGTTCCACTCCAATTCATTCTATGGAATCAGAATCCTGCATTTTACCATTGTGTTTTAGAAGATTACAAATAGCAAATACTTTCAGCCTCAAAATGATAGCTTCTCATAACTCTTTTGTACTCAATAGGATCTTGCCTCAGCAAGAGCTTCCTCAGTCTTTGACAGACAACATCAGCTATAAAGCTGAAAATTTTTTATCACGACAAACTCCTGAATTAATTAATATTATATTAAACTTGAAAAAGAAATGTAAAGATGTAAATACTTTCAATGTGATGCCTTTTTATAGTGTTGAATATGAATTCTATTTGAAGGAAATAGTACATGTGAATACTGAATGTATTGATAACCAACAACAATTGCTTAGTTTCTTGGACAGACATAAACCTATTTACACTTTGTATACAGACGGTTCTAAATGTATAGATAGAGTAACTTCAGCTTACTATGATCCACAATGTAAAACATCAAAATGTGTAGAAATAAATGCTCATTGCAGTATATTCACTGCGGAATGTTATGCAATATACCTAGCTTTATTGTATGTAAAAAATTTGAGTAGTAGTAGTAAGTTTGTAATATTTACGGACAGCCAAAGCTGTCTAACGGCATTAGAGAATAATAGCATGAAAATTACCTGTAATTACATTATCTTTAGCATTAAGAAACTTTTGTTAGACATTAATTTATCCAAAAAGATTGTAGTTTTTAAGTGGGTACCCTCTCATTGCGGTATCACTGGCAATGAAATAGTCGATATAGCTGCTAAAGGTCAAATTGAAGAAGATCATTCAGATACATTGAAAGTTCCATTTTCTGATTACCATCAAACTTTGAATGAAGATCTTAAACAGACATGGCATAGTTATTGGAAGATCATCAATAGAGACAAAGGAAAGTGGTATGCTGCTATTCAAGAAGTCCCGCCGCCTTTTCCATGGTTCAATAACTTTAAAATTAAGAATGTGTCAATACGAAGCTTTGTGGCCACTATTAACAGAGTGAGATTTGGACATGGGCAATTTAAAAGTCACCTGTTTAGGTTGAAAATTACCAGGGATAATAAATGTGATGAGTGTAACGTAGAAGAAACAATAGATCACCTAATATTTGTTTGTAGAAAATATACTTTGCAACGATTGATATTAATTGATAATTTGAGCAACATTCACAAGGGTAAAATACCTAATAATATTGTTGATTTAATGAAAAATGCAAGTAATTATATGCCTGTATATAAATTTATTATTAATACAGTAGGCAGTATTTAGAAGTTAAATTTAATTTTGTTTTTGTTTGTCATATTTTATTAAGCCTAATTTTCTTAGTACTAGGTTAAGTATCTTACAATTTACTGTAATTATATTTAAGATTAGCATAATGGACTTGTATCCCCGTGCTGTAAATAAATAAATAAAAAAAATAAAATAAAAGGGAACGATAAGGCGAATTTCTATCCGCAGTTCTGTTCACCACGAACTTAAGTAGATGATCAAGTATGATTTATATGTCATAGATCGAAGAATTACGATGAGGCAAGAGTTTAGTATTAAAATAATATAACGTACACACTCTTACACATAATCCAAAATCAAAGATTCCAAATTGATCAATCTACCAAAAGAATCCTTTTAATCAAACATGGGCTACCATAACTACCGAAATTCAAATAGCCTTGCCTGTATAGTATTATATTATCTGTGGCCTTGCAATGTCTTGAAATGAAGCCTGTCATAACCGGCTTGTCAGCCGAAAATAGAGTACCCGCCACATAAGGTGGCAGTAGCCAAACTTGGAACTAAATTTGACGTTTCCGCCATTGTGTGTTATTTTGTATGAAAGGTAAATTTAGTATTACCAGCGTTGTGTTTTTTGCCCACTCTTTGTAATTTTTATGTTTGTTAAGGGTGATTATAATAAATTGATTTCTGGAGTTTCTTGTTAGTTCTTCTCCAAGGGTCTCCGCTGAACTTCTTCTTCTCAATCGTTACGCTCTTATCAGAGCGGTCGTGGTCTTCATGACGTGGCATCTTGAGCAGCCGAAATGGTTGGTGAACTAACCTCGGTAAAAATATGTAAAGACAATGCTCAGTGCCATGTTTGAAATAGTTTTTTTACATACATACATACACATCACGCCTGATTCCCTGTAGAGGGGTAGGCAGAGATCACGGATCCCCATTTGTCCCGATCCTGACAGACCACTTTCGCTTCATTGACATTCATACATTCTCTAATACACTCTCGGCGGTTATAGGTACTCCTAACGTCACCTTTTTTCAATATAGCGTCTATCTGACTGTTACATATATGTCTTATTAGGCCGGCCCCTACGTAACCGCCCTTCCACTTCACTCATATATATTCCTTTTGTCAATATATAGTTTTTTTAATTTGTACTTAGATCATAAAATAACTTTCAAAGAGAGCTTATGATAGGGCCTATTTTGAATAAAAATATTTTGACTTTTGACTTTGGTATATTAATTTGTTTTATTTGAGTTTATAGCTCTGCAACCAAAGATCGTTACAAATGAAACCTCAATATAATGTATCGAGCCGTATGGCACAGTGAGTGCTAGTTTTGGCGTGTTTACTGGCAACACTGGATTACGCGACTGTGGCGACGCCTCCAACTGCCACCTTATGTGGCGGGTACTCTACTGTGAAAACTGCTAGAGTACCCGCCACATACGGTGGCAGTAGCCAAACTTGGAACTAAATTTGACGTTTCCGCCATTGCGTGTTATTTTGTATGAAAAGTAAATTTAGTATTACCAGCGTTGTGTTTTTTGCCCACTCTTTGTAATTTTTATGTTTGTTAAGGGTGATTATAATAAATTGATTTCCGGAGTTTCTTGTTAGTTCTTCTCCAAGCTAGGGTCTCCGCTGATCTAACCTCGGTAAAAAATATGTAAAGACAATGCTCAGTGCCATGTTTGAAATAATAGTTTTAAGAGATTCGCGATTTATACTCATGATATAAGATATAAGGGTGTGTATAAGATTGATTGCAGCTGTGGGAAATCCTATGTCGAACAGACTAAACGGTCTATTGCGGACAGAGTGAAGGAACACATAATATATGTAATATATAATAAGAAGGATAAGTCCCGTTAATTATTAATCATGTTTGAAATAGTATAATAAACATATTTTGACTTTGATATATTAATTTGTTTTATTTGAGTTTATAGCTCTGCAACCAAAGATCGTTACAAATGAAACCTATAATGTTTCGAGCCGTATGGCACAGTGAGTGCTAGTTTTGGCGTGTTTACTGGTAACACTGAATTACGCGACTGTGGCGACGCCTCCAACTGCCACCGTATGTGGCGCGATCTCTAGTCCCTTAATCGATTCTTATATTTCGTTAAACTACATCCAAGTGCTTAAAAAATATGATTATCATAATAATAATATGCGTATCGTACATAACAAAACACATAATCAACTTTCATAATGAACAAACTATTAAAAGAATCCTTTATATCGATCGTGTAACCTTACCTTACTTTTCAATTAATCCTTACACCAAAATAGAAGAATGGAACCCACAAAAAACCATTAAACATACATAAACATAAGTAAACTAAGTTACTAGTATAGAAAATTCCTTTACAAATTATTCTTTTGAAAAATAAGGCTCTAACAAACTCCGTTGCTAGGCAACGAAGGCTTTGAGAGTATTTATTGAGTTGACGCGGTGACAATTGGTTTCAGGATATTGATCGGTAGGAACGCAAATAAGCCTAAGTTTGTAGGGATTAGAAATGTGTCTGGGTTTTATAAAAATGATATCAGGTAGATTTTTCTTTAAATTTCGTAAGATGTGAAGGATTATTTGTTTGTTTGAGTGAAGAGGCTTGGATGATATCTTCAGTATATCCAAAGTTCTTATTGTATACATACAATAAGCCCTCTATTATAATTTTCAGAAACAGAAACTCGGAGAAAAAAAAAGGTTCTTTTGCGCATTTTAATTGGGGTTAATATGATTATAATTGACGGGATGCTAGTCCATCGCCCAATTGATTCAGTTTGGCCGCCTCCTATGTCGTAAGAGCTATCCTTTTTTACGCCCTAACTAACACGGGAAAGTTATTCTTGATTTAAATCTTTATATTCGACCCCCACAACAGGGTAAAACTGATCACTGTTATTTCTTCTCAATTATCATGTGCGTCAGTTTGTAAATGGAAACCTAAATACTGAGTAAATGAAAAACTTAAATACATACTTACACAGTTCACTCCCGTTTCTTTCAAAACGGATAGGCAGAAACCAAGGACCAATTCGTATATTTATACATATGTGTAAATAAATATAGCGAGTTAATGGAGCATAATTTTTATTCAATGTTTGTTCTTTGCTTACACTTCTGAGAAGCATATGATCATGCCTAGAAAAAGCATGAATATAATAGATAACTCTTATAACCGGTTTAGTTGCAAGATGCGACTAAGAGAATATGTGTAATTGGGACCTAATAATAATAAGCTACGGTAACACATTCAACTATTCCTTTTGGATCAAACCTGACCTGATCAATTATAAAAAACATATCAAAGGCCGCAATTTATTGACAAGCAATATTATTTATTAATATTCTCTCGAAAGAATATTAAGTTTCTCAAAGATTCCATCTACATCAATGGGGAAAACGCTTGAATAAAGGGTACAGGACAAATAATACTGACATCCTTCGTTATTATCAGTATGAGTATTATGAACCTTGGCTTAACGAGTGATTTAACGGATTGTTCTTCGAAACTTTGTATTCTGTCCACCCCTTTAAGGTAGTTTTAGCTATATCTTTAAAAACATAACTTAGTCGTTCCGTAAATTTTGCAATGTTTGTTCCAATTATTCTAAGGCACAAAACCTGTACACAAAATATGTTTTGCAGCCATTAGAAATAAAACAATAAACACAAGGGTATAATGTACATTTGTAGTATAGCATTTTATGCAATGAAAATAGTATATCGTCGTTGTCAAACCAAAATCTGCTATGTGCCAAAATTATACTTTCGAGATATTGACAAAAAAAGTTCTCCTGTAAAATTTTATATGAATTTGCATTTTAAATACTATATCAAATGAAAGCTATAGATGTTAGAAATGAACTGATTTGTTATTTAACGACGGAGGTTTAATATTTATGGAATATAATGTCTCCCAGTGCTTATAGACACATGGCAGTTTTTTATACGGTAGATTGATCAGTGTTCTATACGCAGACGTCAAAAAGTTAAAATCTCGAAAAAGTGCACATAGAGATCCCGCCACATAAGGTGGCAGTTGGAGGCGTCGCCACAGTCGCGTAATTCAGTGTTACCAGTAAACACGCCAAAACTAGCACTCACTGTGCCATACGGCTCGAAACATTATAGGTTTCATTTGTAACGGTCTTTGGTTGCAGAGCTATAAACTCAAATAAAACAAATTAATATATCAAAGTCAAAATATGTTTATTAAACTATTTCAAACATGATTAATAATTAACGGGACTTATCCTTCTTATTATATATTACATATATTATGTGTTCCTTCACTCTGTCCGCAATAGACCGTTTAGTGTGTTCGACGTAGGATTTCCCACAGCTGCAATCAATCTTATACACACCCTTATATCTTATATCATGAGTATAAATCGCGAATCTCTTAAAACTATTATTTCAAACATGGCACTAAGCATTGTCTTTACATATTTTTTACCGAGGTTAGATCAGCGGAGACCCTAGCTTGGAGAAGAACTAACAAGAAACTCCGGAAATCAATTTATTATAATCACCCTTAACAAACATAAAAATTACAAAGAGTGGGCAAAAAACACAACGCTGGTAATACTAAATTTACCTTTCATACAAAATAACACGCAATGGCGGTAACGTCAAATTTAGTTCCAAGTTTGGCTACTGCCACCTTATGTGGCGGGATCTCTAGCAGATTTTGGTTTGACAACGACGATATTATGCCTCTTATAATCTGGCAGTAATTGTTGTCAAACTGACGTTTCTTTGTTTGCTGTATTGACGGAATTGTAATGTGCTTACACCATTGTATCGAATCGTACTGATTTAAGAAATTTTAATACAGTTTGTATTATGTGTAAGATAATAATTTATTTTATTGAGCAGTATAGATAATAATTTCATTTTCAAGTTCATAAGTAGTAAAACGTAGTATGCTCTTATTTGAACTTTTTTATCTAGGTACGATGAATTTTCTTATAAAATTAAGGTTAAACATTTAATAGTTCACTATAAAAACTGCTTTAATTATATAATTCATGTAAGTATATCCAAAATAGTTTTTTTTTCATATGCATTGAGTATCACTAGGAATAGAATAGAAAGAGACGGGCTAATTCTTTATCCTCCATTGGCTCAGATACTATACAAAAAAAAACAGATACCACATTCCACCTCTAAATTCCTAATATGTTTATCAATTACTAACTTTGAAGATCCTAAATAATCAAATCTAATAATCATCACTCAAATACAATTTGCCGATGCATGGTTTCCTGTTTACTCAAAGTATACTAGGCTATATCATTATTATTAATTACCTGCATTAAACGCATGTTTCTAAATGACATTCGAGATAATTAAACGTCGCAAACTGAACAAGTGCTTAGTGACCTATGGCATTACATTACTATAATTTATATCGCAGAGTTGATATATTTCTAGGTATTTGCCCATCACTAATGTATTGTAGCGCTCAATCTCGTTCATTGTTTGTTGTTATTGTGCATTATGAATAGCGATTATATCTAAGTGTTTATTTCTATGAATTATGTTCTAAACTATTATATAGATGTATGACTATCAAAATAATTATTGGCTGAATTGCCAAATGTTAGAGTATTCCTATTTGTGGCCTGCAAACTGTGGATAATTTTGTGCGATCGAACTCAGTGCAGTGTTTAATATATAAGTTGTAAAATTTGCGTCGTTCTGAAAACATTTTCCTGTAAAGGTAAGTCGTATCTATCGCTTTTCTATAAATGAATTAATAATAATGAAATAAAACACAACATGCCTCTTATAATACTCTAAATATAAACGAGAAGTGATTGTAAAAGTTTAATCAAACTATTGCGTTTTTGTTGGTATTATTTGTAATTTTCTATATCCTGTTCATTTTTTACATTGTAGATCAAGGCTATCTGTTGTAAATACACTCAGATATTATGTGGGTATACATTATAGCTCAATATTAAACTAAAATTGATAAAAGTAACAAGTGATTATCAAAAGCATTATCATATGCTAGATGTGACTTTACAAGAAACTTCGGAATTAGCAATATTGCACTTACAATAGCACTATAACCTAAGTTTCTTAATATATTAAACAATATACTAAAACCTAGGAGTCTAAACTTATTGACATCACTTTATAGTCGATATCGTCAAGTAGCGAGATATTTTATGAGAGATTAAGTTATGATTCATTTACTGTGTCTTATGGATGTGTTACTTGAAGTAGTTAGGTATTTGTGTTTTTGTACCATTAACTTTGATTCCATAGCCTCTACTACTTGGTGACTGCAGATCCTAAAACCTCTTTTGTCATACTCTTAGAACACCATACTCAAGTGCATTTGAAAATGTTCTAAAGAATACTGTTGCTACATATATTTTATAGAAGTAATGGCTATTCCAATACAATTAACTAACATAATCTGCTGTAGCTCAGTCCTTCTGGGCTTGACTCTGTTTCAAAGGATATAAGGTTCAAACCTCAGGGTATCTACCAATAAATTGAAAAAAGATTTTCTATTTACATTCTTGTAATTAAATTACATTTACAAAATATGCTAAAAACTTGAAGGAAAACATTGTGAGGAATCCTTAGTAATTGTAAAGGACAACACAGCTTAACACCGGTTAGATCGAGTGCTGACTATGTGGTCAAATAGTGGGTGGGTGTTTGTTCAAGGTGGTCATTATATTACTACCTTCGCAATTGCAGATATGGACACCCAAACCTCTGAGTATCCCACAAGGGTCAGTGGCCATGAAAGTATTTGTCTTTGTCTAACATTATTGTAAACAAAGATTATCTAACTATTAAGAATTCTTAAAGTTCTAAGGTTCCAAAATAATCAAAACATTTTAATCTTATTAGTTAAAAAATAAGTTCATGAAAATTACTTTGTTACGGTAGCTAAGTGCGTTCAGGGTTCATAGTAGCATTCAGTAATGGAAAATTAAATAAATAAAACGGACCTGGACTAGGGCTAGTAAAAATGTTAGATAATTGAAATAGTTAGCTAAAAGTTTTGACAACAAAACAAAATTATTTTAGGTCATTTTGTTTTAGTGACTAACTACTTAGATAATTCGTTACAACACAACTAACTATACAACTCGCAATTATTAGGTATGATTAATCTTTAGTGTTAGTGAAGAGAGAGATTAATGAGAGATTTGTCAGTATAGTTCCAGGTAGCGATTGATAGTCTCTGCATATACATTGGGGACGTAGTGATGTGAATATATGTTGGTATGTATGTAAGTTATTAAGATCTACCATTCACTACTGAGACTAGATTATACATAGCATTACCGTGTCATCTGTCTGGCGAACACTTATTGTTTGTACACTATTATTTAAGCCTTGGCTTAAAACCTAGATCTCCTTGATAGTATTGTTAGGCATCTCGCAAATCCCAATTCTCATGGCTCAAATGAACCGAGATAAAAGATGCTGTTTGCAACTTCATTCGTAGTGTGGGAAAACGGATCTTATCTTATTGGGATTAAGATTGAGATTACTTTGTGTTGATTATTGTTTGCTAGCTGCTGTGTTTATTGTGTAGTTATTATGTCATTAGGCAAGGTATGTTAATTGCTTTTCACAAAAATTAAGGCTCTGTTAGACAAATGATATCTTAATATTCATATGTCAATCTCATTGAAGTGTAAGCTAGTACTAAAAGTAGAAAATTTATGATCTTTCCTAGTAAACATGCATATACTTCACGCTGTACGTGTTACTTAGGGTCGGGTAGTCAGATCTTTGTGTCCATCTTCACCAATATGGTATAAAATATATGATCGTATCGAACCCACGGTTCAGATAGTAGGCAGCATTTAAAGGAACACAAAAAATACGAAATTTCACATCACTAATACTGTGGATTTTATACCAAAATAATAAGTCTCAAACCCAAACCTAACTTTATTATGCTGTACATTTCAGTACTTTTGAAAATCAAAATAACTAT
Organism: Leucoptera coffeella; assembly: GCA_030578115.1. Classification (NCBI taxonomy): domain Eukaryota; kingdom Metazoa; phylum Arthropoda; class Insecta; order Lepidoptera; family Lyonetiidae; genus Leucoptera; species Leucoptera coffeella. Next base: position 174,520 of record JAMBLF010000105.1, on the reverse strand, counting down.
GTTTTCTAAATAATCAGTATCCATTGTGACATGTATTCCGTCTAATCGTGTACAGGCGCACTTTTGCCTATAGTTACTGAGGAATAGGCAGGTTTCACGATATTCTTACCTCACTATAGAAGTGATCAATTTTCGATCTCCTTACGTAACCGCGATTCTGTAGCTACAGTTTTTTCTCCGTTAATTTAGCTTGTGTTGTTGTGAACTGGGTTAATAGTGTCCGCGGACTTATGCAATGGTAATTAGAGTTTTAACAATCGAAAGGAGATCAGGTATTATGCGGCTATAAAATATGTAGAAAGTTGTCAATGCGCCCTAAATTGGTGGTGCAGATATATGGATTTCGTGCAAAGCCTTTCCAATTACGTCCGAAACGTAATGGACCATACTTATTACATATAATACGAGTATTGTATACTGCAGGTAGATAAACAAAACCTTTATTCCTTTCCTTAATCTCAAAAACAGACTAAAGAGTTTTGACTTTAAATTAATGTACTGTACTTGTACTTATGTTGAATAAAAACATTTGACTTTGACTTCATAAATTGTAATTATTGAGATTATTATAAACGTCTGTATTGTATTTCACAGCCATGAACCCTTTCAGCTTTCGTAGTATTACCTTCATATCAATAAAGGATAGAATCCTTATATAAAGTGATAGATTGTGGCTTACTAAGGTTTATCAAGGGATAATCTTTCCATTTAGTTCACGCCCCTCCTAAGTCCTAGGGTTTCTTTATATTGACGTCAATATCAAATAGCCTGAGGGTCCTGTGCTGGTTTGAGACTTGGTAGCCTGTAGAACTAGATATCTGGTTATATTGATCGCTACATACACATCACGTTTGAAATGGGTTGACAGAGAACACGGATCCCCATTTTTCTCGATCCTGATAAAACTATTTCACTTTTATTGACATTCTATGAGAATGTGATGATGATCATGAATGAATGTGAAAGTTTTGAACGATGGGATATTAAATGTCACGTTTGTTAAAAAATGAAAGACAAGAATGGGTCCTTTAGATTTGCTGTTTGGTTTAAAGCGGTGACTCGTGATCTTAGAGTAATAGTCTCGGAGAAAACCTAGTCTTTTATGTCTAGGCTTCAAATGTAGTGTCTTTTAGCTGTTTGCATAGTCAGTGGCGGTACGATAGTTCTTACGTCACTCTTCGCTAAAACTACTATACGTACATAAGCGAATATTATATTATGTAAATCAATAACAAATAAAATAGCACATAACAATATAAGTGCAATAGCATAATAACTTTCTCCGCATGCGGTAATAGCAGTTAAAAGAGCCAACTAACTCGACAATTAGCTAAAAATGTATTTAAGACTGAATCGCTTATGATAGCAATTTGCTGCACGTAACGCGGTAAAAACGGATAATTACCCGATTTATAAATCCACCAGGAAATAAATCGGATTGGATTAATGTACTTCTACCGCCTTTCGGTAATATTGTACTTTATGTTGCGAAATATGCTTAAATGTCGTAAAAAGTGAATAAGGGTATTACAAAAATAAGCCTACAATGTGCAACGAAAGTTTCTTGAAACATTTTTGTTTTATTTACTCTTTCGTTGGTACTTAAGTGTGTATGTGATTAATATTTTAATGACTGTTGTTACGTAATTTAGTTTTTTAATGAATCATTCATTTTGCATTGACTTACTCATGGCTAGATTGGAAAACCGTGTATAGCTAGATTACAGTATTTAGATGAAATATTTAGATCAAAATGGTCAGGAAACTATAAGTTAGGTGGTAGCAAACAATCATCGCTCAAAATTAAACTTATTTCCTATGACATTCCGGAATGTAAGTAGCTTGTTCCAAAAATATGTATAACTAAAGTATTAATTCATTTAACCAACCAATAACCGACTTTCAGTGACTCATAGTTATCTAACATGCCTTCGAAATTTCGGAAATGGACACTAACTACCCCGCCACAATGAAAAGGGAGCGTATACACAAGTCGTGAAGCCTATGTTTATGTTATTATACAAGAAAGTATGTCACAATATCAGCAGTGACCATCGAAATACTGAGTGCTATGTAGTACTAACAATTTCGATAGCGCGTCAGACTTAATTACAATGTCGTAGATAAGAAATAAGGTTAAGTTGTCATAGAATGTAACACTTCCTGCTATCTTGGTTGCTATGTGGGAAAATTGCGTTACGATACTAACAATTCATTTCCTATTTCTATTCGTTTTGTCGAAGACAATTTATAACAACGTTTTAAATACAAAGCTAAGCTATCGATTCTTTTTGTGGTTGCGTGCTAGTCGGGAAATAAATAAGTATTATAAGTAGCTGCCTTTTTAAACGACCATATATATTTTCTACTAGGTACGATCTCAATATTTAAATGATAATTTAGAAAACCCAATCTAACTTATACTTTAAATTAATTAATTAACTTTGGAAACCTTTCAGTAGAAGTAATGAATAGAACCTTGGGCACCGCCTTGATCACCATTGGATTCTTAGCGGGATTGTAATGGCATTATTTTTAGCACTTTTTCTGTCATCATAATTTAAAAAAATAACGGTTAACCCAGCTGACCTGAACCGCCAATATTTAAAATTTCTATAGGGTGCTTACCAACCCACTACACACTTTAAATTTGACTCTTATCCCCATAATCATAAAACCACTTATCGCCCAGCCATCGGCCCCGCTAATTGCAAGCTTCGTTCGTCATAACGCGATCAGAATACGGTCGTGTTTCGTCGGCGGTTAGTGCACGTTGCGTCCCGACTACCAGGCGTACAGAGCCGAGTAGGAGATCGCATTTCCACTTGGCAGCGAGGCTTCGATTCTCCTAATGCTCAGGAAAGGGTTGATTGGTGAAAGAATGAGACTGGCTTGCTAATGTGTAAGGGGTAGGGTGAAAAATGGATTAAAACGTAAAAAAATATGAAAGAAGTCGTAGTATGGTAAGTCGCTGCTAACTAGGTAGGCTTTGTAAACTATTCAGTAGGTTGTTTTCACTAGATCTGGTGAAATATGGTTAAATTTTCGTCTAAAGTAGAAAAACCGTCGATACCAAGAGGAGCACTCAGACCTCTGACTGCACCGAAAAGCTTAAGGTTGTCAAGTGTAACTTTATTGCAAAATCTTATGATAATGTGTAGCTACTACCCTTAGCAGTTAACCTTACCCGGTTAACATTCCGTATTCAATTAAATCAATATTAGAGATAATTAAGTATCTTAAGAAAATATACAAGTTATTGTTAGATAGAATGAACCTATGAATTACCCTTTTGTTATTGCATTCTAATATTGCCATTTAACAAACTATAGGCACATCTTCTAGAATAAGGATAGTCAGTCCCGAACACTATAAGTTTCATAGGACAAATTATACAGTCATCTCACATAATATACCATTCAAATGTAATTAACCCCGTTGTCATATTAGTTTGTTATATTAATGACTCAATTGGGCTGCTAATGGTCCAATAAAAAAGTATTGAACATAAGTATCATTACTAATATTTTCCGGGGTAGTTAGAACCTAACAACCATCGCTTTGCTATACCTGTTCAAGGTCATTTTCACCACAATAAAAGTATCAATTCTGACAGATGATGAGAAAGAGAAGAAATAAATAAAACGAAACGAAAGAATTCTAAAATGCCCTAACTTACACTCTGAACCTAATCTGAACACCTTGTTTCTATAACAACAATAACATAATATTCTATGATAGTTTAGGTACAATAACTTAATATATCACTGTCTATGACCAGCAAGACAAATCGTCAACTGCAACATAATTTATTACTCAAGTACTAATATCCGTGTACGTGATCGTAAAACAAAGTATTTACAAAGTACCAGCATAATTAAATTCTATACTCAGTAATAATATTTACACAAAATAAAATATTCTATTAAATTCATCCGAGACAGTATCCATGCAAACACGTGTGCAATTCTATCGATCGACCTTCGTATACGAGAATCGAGGTCAGTCTGCCGGCGCGCGTGACGTCACCCGTCTGTGGTCTAGACTTGCGCGCCAATCTAGACTTCAGACAGCGCTTAGTGCTTACGCTACCAGGCGGGCAGACGGCAGTAGGAGGTTCAGTTCGCGATTTTCAAGCTTTTGTCTGTGTGTGTGTAGGATATTGTGAGGATCGGGTGGCATTGGATGTACTTATAAGTTTTTAGCACGTGAATTGAGATGGGTGTGTTGGTTAAGCAAGGAATGCTGGTTTATGAGTTTCTGGTTGGTATTTGGCTGTTAAATACGAGTTTTGTATTAAAAAGTACATTTAAAATAGTGTTATGTTTCAATTTGTATAAGAGAGATTTTTGCATGGTTATGTAATCGATTGGTGGAGTTATCAATTGATAAATATAAGTTAAGTGTTATCAAATGTTATATAAATTAAAATTTCTTAATTTAAAGTTTGTGTAAATACTATCAATGCAAACATGAATGTATGTGGTTTTAGATAACATTTTCATCACCATAAAATAAATTAAATATCAGAATAATCTGAATTTCTGTAGCATTTGAAATATTTTGTTGTAACTTATTATTTTAAAGGGTACAATTAATATCATACATTCAATTAAAGGCTTCAGTTATCAGTCAATATAGATAATAATAATCGAGCTGGCCTATCTTTATTTAACCTTGAAAAAGATAGTGAATTTTATTATAATTGTCTGATGAGTATTGCAAAATATTGGTATATTATAATAAATTTTTTTTCTACATTTAATTAATTAAAAAATCTTTCACAGAAACTTAATTTACTAGATTTTACTTAAGACACATACCTAAATTTATATGTCCAAAATGAATAAGAAAATGAAGTCTAAAATGCTTTAATTAAACATTTCGCTCAGATAATAATTTCGAACTAAATTTGTGTTCCATTTACAATATTTATAAGTAACTTGTTAATTAAAGCAAATCATTACAAAGCTAGGTATTCCAAAAACTGTAATAACATAAAACCTAAAAATACTCAAACGAGACTAAACAAAAAATACTAAAGCATCTATACTTTCTCGCATCTGTTGCTAACGAGTTCTAAAACAACGAATAGAGTTCGGAATTCTAGTATCCGAAAACCAGTCTAGACCTAACCGAGAACCTAGAGTGCATGTCATAAATATTCAGTATCCCTCCGACTGTTGAACGGAGCGGTCGTGTCGCACTTTTATTATTCTTGCGGAGTACGTACGTAGTGTAGTAATTGTTAAGTGGTATTTAAATATTGGATTTGTGGTGCTAGGAGTTAAGACAGTGTTAATGAAAGGTATAGTCATTTCTTTTGTTTTAAAAGCTATTATTGGGATGTGTGTAGGGTTTGGGAACAGGTGCGTAGGTGTAGTTTACCTGCTTAATACGGAAAAGGGTTTCTTGTTCAAAATTTATAAGGCTTTGTCTCCTTCCAATTTCCTTTTGTATTAAACTACAATGTGTACGATAATTTAGTGGTTACAACATTTATAATTTATAAGAGTTTCAGGATCTTTAAATCTTCGTCGTGTTTACTGAACATTTAGAAAATTTGTAATTTATTTTAATGTCGAATAATTAAATAAATAAACACTACAACTTTCTCCGAATATGTAGACATATAAAACAAGTACGTACATATAACATTAGAGAATACAATACCTGTATGATATTTGACATAACTTGCAGTCATTAACATTTCTGAAATTTAGTATCCCTTCTCGAAATATTTCTTTTCCATTTAATGGTGCTTTGGCATTTGGATACAATGTTACCATTTTCCTTAAATCGCAAAGGTGACTGAACGATCTATCGATTAGGCGATGTACTAACACTTACCTGTCGATAATATTATATTTTAATGCCTACATATCCCCGATCGTTAAGCTGAAAATCAAGTCATACATATATAGTTGTGTCTTCGGTAGTGTGTATGTATAATCATCATACATACATACATCATCATCATACATACATCACAGTATGTAGAGAACGATGTATGGATGTCAATAATGATGGAACTACGATATAATATATGTACGAGAATGTGTGTGCATACAATTTTGTACACTTTAAAACACAATAACGCGTTATCAATGTCTTAAGTGATTTATCCCTTCGAGTGTTATTGATATGAGGATATAAACTATGAAAGAATAATTCAAGCCTTAGTAAAAGTTACTAATGAAGGTGTTGGCCTATCCGGTGCTGGCTTATTAAACAAGATACAACGCTGGTACAGCCTTAAACGGATATTGGAAAAGTTATGTTCTCACGACTTCCAATTAATAGATACATATATAGCGTGGAATCTATAAGTTACTGCTGGTTAGTTAACCATACAAGATATCAAAACTACGACTAGTTACTAATGCAAATGATGGTGGTGGAACATAGAGTTTGAAGGTATAGCTTTAGTCTTCGGTTTTTAGCCAGAGCGAGATACAAATAGAAATTATATACTTTAAAGTAATTTGTGACACATAATATGTTTATGTTGAAGCATAATACCGAGAGAGAAACTTCCTTTTTAACTAGCAATAGTCAATTACCTGTATACGGTGTATCACGAATAAAAACACGAACATCTGACTATCCCGCATAGAAATCATAGTTGTATATGTACCTAATCTGTATATGACAAGGCCAGGTTCAAAATACTACTGGTCTTAAAGCAATCGATACGAACGGATATAAAACTTGGCTCCGTCTAATAAGAGTTTCGATTGCTCCCAATGTCAATGACACCACCGTTCCTCGAACGTTGAACTTCTGCCAAAAGTCAGCTAACAAAAGAGCCATTCAAACTATACTATGGAGATGGGTCTAACAAGATACTGTGTAGCTGAAAGTGTGATTGGTTCGGAAGAGAAATCTATGGATTGTTATGTATAACTAGTTCTTTATACACAGACTTACAAGAAGTAATGAACGTTGTTCTTTACTTACTTAGTTAGTAACAAGAACTCAAAATCTTTTTTTCCACTTTTGCGCTTCTGCTTTTATCAATAGTAAAATAGGTTTTGCCATTTTGTTCTTAATATATGACACTATTGCTAATCCACTACACTTTTCACGCTATTACTGAAGTGATATAGAACTGCCAGATGGACCGATGATCTAAAAAAGGTCGCTGGTAGTGGTTGGCTGAGGGCCACGAGTTTTCTTGCGTACTCTGGGGAGGCCTACGTCCAGCAGTGGACTGTCATAGGCTGATTAATTGATAGAACTACGATTGTGCCTATAATACGCAGTACTATTAATGTGCAGTACGCATTAGTCTTGAGCTCCAGGACGTAAGGTTTCGTCATATGTAATTTGTCGGATATAGGATATACCTAGCGACTTCATTAAGTCGTGTCATAAGAGCTAGAACTAAAAGAATAAGGTTTCTTAAGTACTTTTGGGCCTTGGGTCCTCTTTGTTCCCAACAGAAGTTAAAGTTGAAGAAATGTTCTCTGTAATCTTTTTTTTTGTCTAACCCTTGGGAAATTTTAAAAGTAAATGTTTATGTATGTAATTCTACAGGCTTTTGCTATTTACTACTACTTACACTACCTTAAGCTTACAATGATTAGTTTCGTATAGCATTGAATATTATAGTAGTTAATATCTTTTACTTTTATTTAGATTATCGATCGCCATGATCCTGACAAACGTCTCTTACCTCCTTATCTATCAACATACATGATCTTTTATTCCTCACACTAAGAACCGCCTTTTTAAGAAGATTCTCTCACTTATATGACCCCTTCCTCTTCGTATGTTTTTGTGCGTTAGACTAGCTACCATCACTAATGTACCAAAATGTCCCACCCATTGTAATGGAGACCAGGCTAAATGTGACGAAAGGTTATAGTCAGATAAACCGATGTATTATTCATCGCGAGGCTCCAATTCGAATGTTTTGTGGCGAACAATGCGAATGGGGACTTATGTAAGCTTAAACGAGCGTTCTGACTGGTGCGATGAAAAGAATTAAAATTTCGGTCAATTTTTAACAGTTTGACATTTAGGTGTTATCTGAATTACTGTCCCTATGTTTGCTATGTGTGACCGGATCGTATCACGATAAATTAATAAAGATAAAATACCTTAATTTAGTCTTCCCGCGATCACTAGGCAACTGAGTCGTAAAATGGGGTGAAATAAAGGTATGTATTTATATCTTTATTAATTTATCGTGATACGACCCGGTCTCAGATAGTAAATAAAATGACTATAAATCGCGAGTGTTTAAAAATAACTATTAATAAATCTTTACTTTTACACTCAAACCATATTTAATAAGTATAAACAGATATGTTTTGCAAATAACAGCTGGGATTAGTACCTAAGTACGTAAAGGATAATGGTCCTCAGAGATATGTACGTTCATGTATTATTGTAACACTATATTAGACTTTCTCGTATTCTCTGCATCAGTATGACCGCCGCTTAACCTGAATCGGGTTTGCGAATACATACATGTGATTGTTACATAACCCGTTGTTAAACCAATGGCACATGTCATGTTACGCGGTCGCCGATTAAATCAATCGTAACAAGAGCGTAGAGTTACATTGTAGTCTTGTATTCTGACCCCGTTTGGTTTGAGACCTACGTATAATGGGGTTACTATGGTCTTATAGCCTTTTGTATATACGGTCACTGTATGGGTCTTAAAGCCCTAATATTATACAAAGATATGCTACGTACACATCACTCTCTTTTTCCTGTAGGGGGTTAGGTCGAGATCACGGAAAGCATTTTTCTCGATTCTAGCAATGTCATTTTGGGAACCGACTTTCGCTTCATTGATATCCTTCCCATCCATAATCATTCAGACTTTTTAGTGAGATACACTTTAGAACATTATCTATCATATATACGTATAAGTATAATGCAATAATTAAAAATAATAATAACTCGGTTAAAAAAATATAACACAGTAAGTGAATCTCTATGTTTATGCCCCTAGTCACTTTCAGCATAATACACAGCATGTCTTACAGCATAACAAACATGGAATATTTGTCGACTGCTTGCTAGCCCATCACACTAGTAACCTATAACTAAAAATAACTCTCCCAATTCTATTTACATCCCAAACTATCTCAGTCTATATATAGAACAAATAGCTACATTTACAGCAACGTCCTATTTTCGAAACCACGATCTCTGCCTACCTTTCACGTAAGTCGTGAATCATGCCCACTATCAATAGCTGTGAACGTTGCGGTCGTGAGGGGTTATCTCGAAAGAGTATCTCAGAATCTCCGCTTTCGAAACGGAGGTAGTAATGGAAACAGAAACTAGGAATACACGATGCTAAGATGATGATGCAGTGTTGATGAATGGAATATTATAATATTATCATATTACTAATAAATAAATAATTTAATACTATAAGTTTAGGCATAAATAAGTAGTTTAGTAGAACCGCCGAATGTATATGAGGAGGTTAGGTTAGAGTATGAGTGTCAATGAAGCAAAAGTGGTTTGTCAGATTCGGATCAGATAAGGATCCCTGATCTCTGTCTACCCTTCTACAGGGAATCAGCCGTGTATTTATGTTTACCAACTTTGTTTTTAAAATAGTATATAATAATATAATATTCGTCTGAATACAGTTGTAAATAAAATGTGTGTAGTTTAAAAAAAAAACTAGATATACAGAAAAGAAATTATTGATATAACAGAAATCCGTTTCAGTCTCACATTTAGCATACAATCTGGTAATTAGATAAAACATACGTACAAACACACAACATACCTCGTCTCTCAATACCTTTTACTCATTTTGGCATCCAGACTAACCAATTCTAGATTAGCACCCAGTACAGGACAGATTGTAAATCTATCTCCGTAAAACATAACCTATCCAGAGGGCCTGTTTGTCACGGTATGCCTCGCACTACATACACTTGCGTTATGTATAATTACTTTAATAACCGAAAGACAAAAGGCGGAAGTATGATATTGCACGCTCTGAATAATTGTCAACCATTGTTGAATGTGCAGTTTACTCCTAAAAGTATAAGGTTAAACCATATGGGTCAAATTTACTATTGTGCATTGTCTGGGCTTAATTTGATAGGATTGACCTGGTATTGTAATAAGGCTAAACTATTTGTCTTTCTGCTAAGATATGTAGGATCAAATGAGACGATAACATCGCATGATATTTTTTTATGTCGATAGTTAGTACTCAATGTGACAGGTGGCAAGCCATTTGGCCATTTACAAGCACTAACTATTACCTGTTCCGGGAACAGCTAGGTTTCCTCACGATATTTTCACCGTAGTATTCGATGCATTTCGTAAATGTACATAGAAATTCATTAAATTTCATTTCTTTTATTATTATTTAGAATAAAAATATTTTATAACTATACATATTTCTTTGTATATTGGACTATGGTTACTCACGATATTTTGTCTCTTTTGGTATAAAACAACGGTAGTCTTTTTGTGTATGTTTACCTGTATTTACAAGTTAATATATATTAGAAATTTGTATCTATGAATCGTGTTTACTAAGCACCACCATAAGGCAACGTGACAGGTGATGAATTAGTCCCCTTTCAAAGATACCACATATCTCATACTACAATAGATAATATTACTTACATGTATCTATCTAGAGGAAATATCTATATACGTCCTTTACCTACAAATATAATCTTCAAATGCCTATAGATAAAGATACAAAAGACAAACACGTTCATGACCATTAACCCTTGCGGTGTAGTATCCGCAATTGCGAAGGTAGTAATTGTATGGCCACCTTGAACCCACGTGTTGGCCAGATAGTCAGTACTCAATGTGACAGGTAGTAAGTCATGTCGCCATTTACAAGCACTAACTATTACCTGTGGGGTACAAGTAGATTTCCTCACGATGTGTTTCCTCACTGTAGTATTCGCATTCGTAAATGTATTTCCATTACGAAAATGTAGGTACATAGAAATTCATTAAACTTCATTTCCATTGGTACATGCTCAAGCGCTCAATTGGGATTTGAACCCTCCACCCACTGATACACAGTCAAGTCCCAAACAACTGAGCTACGTCGATTTTAGATAAAGATATTTCCTAATATTTTTCCAATCGAAACCACAAACAATACATTACTATACCGAAACCAGTCGCCTGTGTACAACTCAATAGTAAATTAGTTTCGTGAGTATTACGCAAACTTTCGCTACTGCATATTGTTCGTATGTGGGAACTGAGTTAGTGGTCATTCTTCACACCAACTGACCTAGTGGTTATGTAACCCATTGATGGTTACGGATAGCCTAATTTACATATACATCACGACTATACTCCATTGAAGAGTGGATTGGATCTTGAAGCAAATTTACGATGATGACGTCCATAATGTTATAGAGAGTAAACTGAATATTAGGGCATTAAACCCTCTAGTTCAATCAATCAATCAGCCTATGACAATCCACTGCTGGAGGTAGGCCTCCCCAAGGTAACGCCACAAAACACATCACTCGTGGCCCTCAGCCAACCACTACCAGCGACCTTTTTCAGGTCATCAGTCCATCTGGCAGGGGGGCGTCCTACACTACGTTTACCGTCTAGTTACTATTAGGAAATTAAATTAGGGCTAATTGTGTACGTTGTCATTGTCTCTTAGATGTCTGCTCTTATGAAAAACCGTTAAGAACGGCAGCTGGCTACTATAATTTATCTTTAATTAGTCTCATGTATCCTGTGTCATGTATAATACCAATTTCATGCTCGTTTTAAAGGAAAATCATGAATACACGTCACTCGTTGCCCTTTACGGGGTACCATTTTTCATTTTGACACCCATACGCCTTCGCACTGTCACTCGGCGATTATTGGCACTTCTAATATCACCCTTCCACTTATAGCGCTTCATGTCATACCCTAGTCAAAAATTTCAATACAAAAGGTAGCTGGTTTCATTAAACTAAAATCTGACTAGCATTGATATAGTATATGTAAACAGTGTCGGTGGTGACTAAGGGACTAGCGGTCAATGTAATCTACTAGGCGATGGGATAGTAATCTCTCTGTTTCATATAAAAGACATCACAACCCCAATCCTAGTGAGGTCCTTGATTCGATTCCCGGTGGAGGCAGAGTTAAGAACTAAGCTTATCTTCTACAGTGTTCTTTCCAGTCTGGTCGTTGATTATATACATATGCAAAATATGTATTTATCTATATATGATATGTATATGTTTCTTAAATATACGTTGACTGGTACCCTTAATACAAGCCTTAAATGAACTTACCAACTTACTTCAATTTGTGTAATAGTGTCTCAATTATTATTATTTAATATAAATGCTTTTGGTAACAAACAAAATTTTAAGTCTCAGAAGTTCTGTCCTCTCTGAAAGGGCTTAAAAGTGTGTATGTATTGTATGTAAACAGTGTGAGCTAATCGCTTCATACCTCGTCATTAGTAATATCGGCCTTGTCAACGTATGATTCATACAAAGTACCCAGGTAGTAATGTTAAGGAAAACGTAAAGTATGTTATACATAAGAATGGGTACGTTCGAACCTGATACAACACAGTGTTACACTAAATGTTATTCCCATTACCTGAGTGACGTGGTAATTGTTGACTATTTATCCTATAGAGCTTAGTGAGTTGTATAATGTAATTGCGAGTACGTTGTTGGTATATTACTGAAGCAAGAGAGGTTTATCACGATCATTCAAGATGGCGATTAATCGCGTTACGAAAGTAGAAGCGTAAATATATAAAGTAGTCAGCTACACTACATGAATTTTCCTAAATTTCTTATTTAACGGTGAGGGAAAAAATCGTGGGGAAACCTGCCTATCCCTCGGGATAGGTAATAGCAAGTGCCTATATACGATACGGTTCACTACCTACGGAAGTGCTGTCTATCTAGTGAAACGCGAGCTTTGAATGGCCGATACCTAACATGCCTTCCACTTTAGGGAAATGGACACCCAAGCCTCTGACTACCCCGCCACAATAAAAAAGAGAGTGTGCATACACAAGTTGTGAAGCGTATACTATGCTGTATGCTTCTTATATATTAGTCTCTAACAAGCTTAATGTGAAGCTGATAACATCTCATTCAAGTCCAAAAACAACACGACGAAGAAATCTGTTTAATTCTGTAATGTAAATGTTGATGTTTAAAGAAAACATTCTGCTTTTTTTCATTGTACAAAGTCACGGTTCAAAATAACTTTAATGTTTTTAAACATCTGTCGTTTGTTAGGTAAGGTAAGGAAATGCCTGATTTATTTTAACAAACACACGTCCATAATATTTAAAGACATGTGAAGAAAGTTTACTAAGGACCTGCCTTTATTTTTAGTTTGTCGTCGGGAAAAATAAGAAATATTTGTGTGAATGGCAAGCATATCGCTCCTTAATAGTTCAGATTAATAATTTGCCTCAAAGAACTTTTCTGGGATCCAAGTCCATTCCGATGGAAAATTTAGTCATGTTTTGCTACTTGACTAATAAATTCACACCATTTAACTGCCATCGAACTACTACTGAAGTACGATTGAACTACGATTTTGCTAAAACGCATTACTTGAGTTGGACACCTGGTTGTTTGTGTCATGTAAAACCGCTGAATAAACCGAGTAATAAACTCATATTATTTTTACTTCACCGTAAAAAATATTTATGACACATTAACTGCCGGTTCCTGTGAAAATCATTAAACAAGGAAATGGTTTTTGTAAAATAAATATAGAGAATGGCGTATTGTATAACATTATTTTTATAAGACAATAGCCATTTGCTTACTCTATTTTTAACTCCAGTTAGTCATACTATAATAAATATGATTGCAACTACTTTGAAAGGGTATAGAGAAATAAGTATGTAAGTCGTAAACGTTTTGTATTGTGTACGTATTTGTGGCTGTGAATTGACGCATTTATAATTATTTAAAATGTTACAATATTGTGTTGTTCTTACTTTCGGTACTGTATAGTATTATATTATCTGTGCTTTCGGGTAGTTTCATCATCTTAGAACATAGTAAATTTTCTAGTCTATATAACCTAGACCTGTGTCTAATAAGACCGTAAATACATAATTTTATATTTACTTTCTATTGAGTGAGTAATATCTCTGAGATTCTGTCTATACCAGACTGTGTAGAAGTACATGAATATAAGGATATACATACTAAGTTTGGGAACTTAGCCAATGGGAAAGATGAGTGTTTTTTCCCGTAACAGATGATTCACGCATTAACGCATCGGATTTTGAAACCGCAAAAGATACAACGGGTATGTGTCACTAACTTAAGTTGTATATAGTCTTATAGCATATTACGTCACAAACTTATTAAATAGAGAGGATAAAGTTATAAATTCGAACACAATTTTTCCTAAATAGTGGTAACTGGTACAACGCTAAAAGTGCAGTCCCAGTAAATTTTTATAAGGTTTACGTTTATAAGAACAAAAGACTATATTTTACTTTTTAAAACTGGCGCCACTATGCATTGTCATGGCCACTATACGTTCGCGTGCTTCGAAATGAAAAATATTGACTTATAAACGTAACGCCCATTTCGTTCGTTACAGAGAACATTGGTTCGCAGTTTTCACAAATCATGATGGAACCTTGTCGTTGACATTCACGCACCTCCACATACATACTCGGTAGTTATAAATCCCTAATGTTAATGACCTTCAATATGTCACCTATATTTGAGTTATATTTATATATAGTTCACAACACCAAGGTACAATAAAACCTAAATAAAGACATGCGTAGGAAACAATGCTGCAGAAATAACCATGGAATGAACATAATCAAATTATATCGCTAACATCAATAACCACCCACTGGCTCTCGGTCGTAATTATGGCCATAAAATGACCCTATGATGCAACGGACTATTGCCAAATCTGTTCAGGTGATGCTGCTTAATAGTCTTGGTTGTCAATAGCTAACTAGCTGCCCTTCTTTCCGGAATGGCATAACCCCTAATGACTAAGAGGTATATGTAATAATTATACGATGGGCTAGGAACCTGTCAATATTTCCATAGCTAGTTTAATGACCTTAGGATAGATATTATGATAAAAATAAATTAAATAAGTTCATATAAATTTACTTATTAATAATAAGAATACGCAGTAAGTATGTTTGAGTAACATTGATAATAAATAAGATGCTTATTTATATTTCGTGCAACGTGTAGTATAGAAGTCTAAGCGGAAATTAATAATTAATCAACAAACCTTCATTTTTTATTTACCTTAACCTGAGTTCAAGAACTTGTACCTTGGAACTACGTTTAAATATGTACTAAGAACAAGGTTTACAAAACCTAGGATTTTGACCTTTCCACTCCTTAGTACTTGTAACTTCACTAACTCGACTGCTATTCCCTTGGGCTGTGACTGTGTAAGTACTAAAAGGGTACTTAGATTTCTAGACTTGGAACATACTAAATAATAATCGTAAGAAGTACCTATATAATAATGCTGAGTCTATGTGGATATGAAGAAGTATATCACAATGAAAGGTATCAAATAAGTAGTAAGCAAGGATCGGGAAGAATAGGGATTCGTAATAACAGACTTTTCTCCTATAAACCATTTTAACCATGGTTTGGTTTAGTCAACTCATAACTGTTATTATTATTATTTTTTATATTAGTTATTATATTATAATTCAATTTATGACACAATTCAATTATTTTTTATAAATAAAAATTCATTGTGACTATAAATTGGTACGTCATCGAAAGTCTATACATGTTAGGGTGACGTACATTTAAGAAATAGAAATAATAACATTTTACATATTCTTACATTTTGTTAGTTTTCCCTTAACTATCAGAGTTGTTGTAGCATTTTATGGAAGTTACTAGTTCATCGCCTATGCGATTCAATTTACTTATCCGGTATACGACATGCCGGGAATAAAGCAGCTAGTCACTAAACCATTTTAGTCATAGTACTTTTAGTGCTTGTGAATACTGTTTGTTCGCTTAACTTTATTTTATTTACATCTAGACCATTGTTAGACGTCTAGACTACGTCGTAACGATGTTTTTAATATGTTTCTGTTCCATTAAGAACCCACTCACAATAGTTAATGGGTGCTGCAGAATGACAAACGGAACCGTTGTGGTTACAGTCGTTAAATAAGTTTAGAATTGAAATGTACTGTGCTGTTTGGGATTTTATATGTAAACAATAGAATTGCCTTTGTGACTGCGTTTAGTCTCGGAAAACTATGCTTACCTTTGCCGAGTTATATTCTCTCTCTATCAACTTAGTCCGTAATGCAAGTAGAATACTAAATATCTACCTTTCCGGCCGGCAAGTCGTCTATATATAAGTATAACTATAAATATATACAAATGCCATCGAAATAGTTATCCAAAAGGAGACTGAGTAGATGATGTCTTCGATATCCTTACCACTATCAAATGCTTAAAGAGATATATTATGTAAAAATACTATAACTATCCACTCCAAAATCATAAACTACATTATCCCCGTAACGTTGTATGATAATCCCTAACACGAAAGGGTTATAACCAAGGGTTACGCAAAACCCTATTCCAGGAAGGCATTTTGATGTTATTAAAACATTCCTAAAGCCCTTCTGAGTAAGGTCGGGGCTATAGAACCCTAAAATTAGGGTATTTTAAGCCTTAATTACTCACGGCTTCGTGTTTTAGCCCTCGAACGGATCAGAAGGTTTTTGATGTTATTTAGGTTGCAATTTCAAAGTTATTATAAGTGAAGAAACCTGTTTATATTTAAAGAGAAAACAGTAAGGGTACACGATGGTATAGTAGACCACCTGTTACGAATATTACCGATTTGCAAAATGAGTAGTATTATAGTAGTAAATACTCAATGATAGTTACTCGTTAACTACAGTATAAGGGATTATATTGTACTAGATTTATAATTATGTCTTAATATTCATAAACTGTCACATCAAAGCTGACTTTCTGGTGAAAAGTGAGTCACGACACGAACTCTATTTATTTAATCTGATAAAAAGTGAGTTAGACATAACTATATAACATAACCTCCCACTATATCAAAGACGGACACTCGCAACTAAGGCTATCCCACAAAAGATATCAGTCGTGAAGCGTGTGCAAATAACCCACATACTAGTTAATTACGCCAAAGTTACATCAGGTACAACAGATAACAAATTTGAGTCATGTTTAAGTAATGCCAATTAGTCAACGAAATCTAAATAGATAAATGCAAATTGATAAGTGAGGACCAGATTAACATACTCGTACTTACTAAAGTTCTCACTTCTCTAAGAGGGAGTCAAAATAAAGGGTCCATCACATTTGGAGGCCAGAATAAAATTTGGGTACTTTGATCATGGTGGACTAACTAGTAGCCCATACATATTTTACTTATCCCTCAGGTGCCTTCCATAACATAAGAATAAAGATAAATAGTTAAATACTCTATAGAAACTGTAATTCTCGACCTTACTATAACCTTTGTACCAGAAATATAAACTTAACAATAATTCCTTTAGTGTTTTTAAAATACTTTTACTTAAGAGGTGTCATATGACACTTGTTTCGATGTTATCGCGGCATAAGGCCTTAACATTTAACTTACCTTCAACGCAATATAATAATATTTGGTCCATTCAAATGTCACTTCCTTAAACGATATACTTTTAACAATGTAAAGGAAAAGTGTTTACTTGATTCCTACACAGCCCTGACACTGTTCAAAAAGTAATCGGGGAGATAATATGATACTGACAGTTGTACAGTCCACCTCGAAAGAGTTTAAAAAATGAAAGTATATGTATTTCTCTAAAGTACGGTGTGAATCGGGGATCAATATTTATTCGATGCTCGTAAACCACTATTGTTTCATTGACATTGATTGAGTCCCCAATTTATAGGCCAAACCTCGTTGAAAATTTACATACTTACATATATTATTATATCTCAACTGATTACACACAAATATATATATATACACACATACATTCACAACCTTTATTCACTTTTGGAGTGGACAGAACTTTTAGCGCTCATATTGGAATTGGTTCAAGATCATAATCGCAGATATTTGAAAATCGGCATACGGCATCGGCATCGGTTAGTTTAGTCATTCTTTTTAAGTCCCAGTTAGCAAGGGACTACCGATAACGTATCTACCAACCAGACAACATCACTATGCAACTAAATGTAACTTGTAGCCTTTTACGCAGCATAAATCGATATATGAGGTAGAGCCAAAGAACAATGGGAGATAAAGGAAATCCGCACTACCTTGGTGCCCAAACACAAGACAATACGACGTACATCCGTCTAATGCCCGCTCCGAAGTGTTATTTAGGTACAAGAATTTTCAGTACATATGAGTACATGGACTTTTTTAAGTTGGTATTTTGGAGATATATTATCTCCTTGATCACGTAAACATTACTATAGAAAAGTGATATATTTTTATACACTTACTAGTTTTCAATGCCTCATATGAAGCTTGTTTGCGATATATTTACATTTGAGTCTATAACTGAAGTTTAGCATTAGGTAATACATAGACAGACACACATAGTTTATTAAAGTACATGAAAAACTAAACCCTCCGAATGAGCCTCTCTTCTGTTACTTTTAACAATACTATCGGGCCGGTGCTGCTTTATATAGAATATTGGTGATAGGTTGCTAGCTCATCGCCCAATACCTTCTATTTACCCTAGTCTCTTTGTCTGTGTGTCTCTTACAATATGTTAGGAATTGCAATTCGTTACGTATTGCTTTACGACCCAAACTAACACGGTACCTGTAACATTACCAAACAAATTAATAAAGTACAAAGTAATTATTATTTTAACCTGGTCACACATTAATGAACAGTGTAATTATTAGTTTAGGCAAAGACAAAGTCGCTAAACATCAGTCAAGTAACAATGTCAAAAGAGTTGACGTAACGGTTGATCGGAGTGACCGATTAGCAGCTGATGAAACGATTTCCAAGGACATGTCTTCAGCCAATTAGACAAGGTTGGAGGTTTCTAACTTGGGGACGTTTCGACATGTTTCTCTGTATTGGTGGTTACTTTGTAATGTTTTGTTTCTTTGGTAGTTGGGCCTTCGAAATCGTTTATCGTTTGGTGAAGGTGTAGCATCAGTCGATCAGCCTAAAGCAGTCTACTGCTGAAAATAGGCTTGCTTCTAAGCACTTAAGTTATAAGCGAATTTTTCTTGGTTATATAATTTTTATGCATAGGTCAATCGGATTAGTGCGAGGTTCCAAAAACATTTCAATAGATACCACTCAGAAAACATATTTCCATACATACCAAGTGCCCAGAAATTGGTTTATATGTATTACCTTTCCATTTTAATACATTTAAATACTTACTTACAAAGTTTCTAAAAGAGATTGACAGAATAAAAGGGTATATCCCAAAATATATCCCAACACATTTTCTATAATAAAACATATTATAGACACAGATAATAAAATACTACAGTTATATGTATGTTCGTGCTTTACTAAATGATAAAAGTGTGTGTTTCAACTGGCTAGTATTTAGGGCACATCCTTAACAAATACCAACTAATGGAAACCAATACTTTTAGGTCTAAGGTCACAAACCCTAACAACAGATAAAGCCACGATACATTGCGAAACAATACAGATCCATCTACCGTCCATTACGGTTTCGAAATCGATTTATAATAATTCCGCCGTGGTATACTAGTAGGTTAATGCTTCGTAAGAATGGTAGAAATGCATTAGAGTTAGCGAGTATTTTCTCATTAAAATATCGTTTATGCACGCCTCGGATTAGAACTGGGTTTTACGGTACGTTTCCGGAATCAGTTTTCTTGCTAAACGGTAATCGAATAGAATTATGTATAAAATTGGCTAGTATTAAAACGAACATCAAATAATATTATAATGCACACCAAAAATACTGAATTGTATACCAAAACAAAACAGTCCCAAACCTAACCTTTGGTGTGCGTTAAGCTATATTTTGGTGTACATTTCAGTATTTTTTATGTCCATTGAATTATGTTCCATAAAAATTATATGTCAGGTTGCTAACTTATTAGAATAATAATAATCAGTATAATTATTGCTCATGTGTTATTGTTATATAAGGATAGCAATAAAACGAGTGACTGTAAATTACAGTTCTAAGTGTCAAAATTAATTAATTTGGGTTATAGAATTACTAAGTGAGCGACTGACTGCGAGTGACGAGAAATCAACAGAACAGCAACTTAAAAACATTAATTTGAGTTACTTAAAATACATAATGAGCAGCTTCATAATATTTGAGCGACCTAATATTTGTTTGCGGGTCAACGTTACGTCCTGCATTTTTTTAAATATTTGGCAAATGTATTTTTTATACTGAGCGGCATTTTATCTTAAATGAAGTGTTTCGAATACAAAAACTACTTTGAAAAATACACTGATGAGCAGAGTATAATGAGCTCACATTTAAAAAACAAAAATAATATGAAATAACTATTTGAAGAAACACTATTCTATTAGTTGAGAAATTTTATTATCGAAATATAAGGGTAATTAAATAAAACAATGTACTCCGTAAAAATAAAGTAATATGCATGCATTTATTTCTAAACTAACCTAACCTAACCTAAACTTTGCTCAAAGTGAACTTTTTAGTAGTTCGCTAAGTATAACCTCACTTAGAAAAATCGAATCTATCTTAATATTGAAGTTGCCCTCTCTGTATTTCCAGTCGCTCACTTAGTAATGCAGTCGCTCGGATAAAATTTTTTTGTAAGCTCGTTCTGGATTTTATTATAAATCAATATTCGTCGTCAGTTTAGTTAATTTTTCGCTTACTCAAATTCATACCGCTCAAGTTATTAAAACAGTATGTCATCATCAGACGCAAAGTTTTTTTTTTGTTCGCTCGTTTTATAATTCCCCGTTATATAATACTCATGATAATATTTAACAATAATTCTTACATACAATATTATTATATTACACAATAATATAATAGAGTTATTGTTAGTAACAAAACAATAAATACTTTACTGTATACGATTGTATAAACAATTAATATGTATTGCGTTCGATGCTAAATGTCTGGTTCTCGAGTGGTTTCAACGCTAAATTCCACCGATAGTAATGGTGACCACTCCACCTGTGTCTACCCTAAACGCGATCATAGTCGTGCTGCGTATTATCTATGCAATTAATAATTATAATTCTTTTATTCACAGGTTCTAACATGAGTGAACCGTAATAATTAGAAGAAAGAGCGCTTGGAAAGTTTTTGTAAGTACTTGCATACATGACTTGTGCTATTTTCAAAACACATGTAAATACCCAAATAGGATTCCTTTTTAAAAAATAACATTTTATCTCATGGATTGGCTAAAATTATCAATAATCCTACATTCATTTCATGTTAAACAATAATACTTAGTTACAATAATATTTTACACAATTCATATCAGATAGCAGCCATAAGGGTGACGTTAGAAGTACATATAAACGCCGAGAGTGTCATACACGGTGACGGAGTGTCAATGAAGCGAAAGTTCCTTATTAGGATCGGGACAGATAGGGATCCTGGATCCTTGTATGTATGTATGATTTCATGTTTATACTTAGGTATCAGTCGTTCTCTAATCCACAGCAAACATTTATTCACAACTTTTACTGTCCATTCCTCGAATCATAAACTCGATTATGTAAGTATATAAATAATAATATTTAAGGCACGATTACACAAACACCTAGGGGTACTCGATATTTCATTTTGCGCACATTTTGAAAGTTGTTCGTTTGGCATAACCTGACCCAGTTGGTTGCCTACCGTAGTGCTCTAATGAAATAGTGCTAAAGGTGACACAGGGCTCGGTCCAGTGGCTGTAAAGTTGACGGCCTTGGCAAGGTAGGCTTATGTCCTGGAAGGTAAGGTTCGATTCTCGGTGAAAGATTTTGTAGACTCAGTTGTAAGTCAGTTTTATACTTAAAGAACTATATCTCAATAACAATATGGAGACATACGAGGGGAGGTCAATAAGTTCGCGGAATGAGCGGGAAGGGGGTTGAAATTATACATAAAACTATTTTTCCTTTTCAATATATTCTCCCTTAACCTTAATACTTTTTTCCGATCACTGAAATAATTTATAAATACCATCGAAAAAAAATGATTTGTCTTGGCTATCAAAATAGGCCGAAATTGTGGACTTGACTTCTTCATCGTCGCCAAATTTTTTTCCACGCAGCTCCTTTTTCATTTTTTGAAACAAATAATAGTCGCTGGGGGTTAAGTCTGGACTGCAGGGTGGGTGGTTTAATTGTTAGAATCCACATCGGTGAATGGCAGCCGTCGCAACATGGCACGTGTGGACGGGTGCGTTGTCGTGCAAAAGGAGCACACCTTTTGACAGCTCGTAAAACGTATTGTGTCCTTGAGTTATGGGATATTTCGAAATATTTAGAATCTTCCCGTATGGTAATACGGTCCCTTGTTAATCTGATGGTGGAATGATTGTAGCTAGATTAGTTTAGTCACTTTATTAAAGGTGCCTAATGAACTAAAGGTATTCTTAAATACATATGACCAATAATCAAGTTTCAAATTTCTAAGTATTCTTGTATTTCTTACATCTTAGTGACCAACATACATATTAATACTCCATATCGGTACCATCATAACTCCGATAGTTACATACATACACATAACGCCTGATTCCCTGTAGAGGGGTAGGCAGAGATCACGGATCCCCATTTGTCCCGATCCTGACAGACCATTTTCGCTTAATTGACATTCATACATCTTTTCATACACTCGGCGGTTATAGGAACACCTAACGTCACCTTTTTTCAATATAGCGTCTATCTGACTATTATTTTTGGTTACTGTGTCCAACAGTAGCCAAAAATCCCAAAGAACTTTTTCTTCTACTTCTAATAATAGACGTATATGTAAGTAGAGCTTTACGACCCATGAATCATAAGGTACCGGAGAGCATTTTCTCTCTTTTCTGACTCAGTAGAGCGTAATTCCTCAGTCTTGGGTGGCTGCTCCTAGCACCTACTATGCGTATGAACAAAAGAACTTACATATATCTTAGAACATTTAAACTGTATGTACTACATACAGAAATGCGTCATTAAGTCCTTAGGTAGATTTTATGTTTATTCTCAAAGTTCTGTTTTCGATATCATACCTAAGAGTATGGCTTAGTACTCAATCAACACTTCAGGATAAGTCGGCACATGACTCATTCAACACCAGAGCTAAGGATAAGTAAAATTGATGGTTTAAAACTAGACAAAAGCTCAGAGTTGTAATAATTGTAATAGGCTATTTGACACTATTAAAAATATGTTACTAAATGTGATCATCCTATTAGGTAATAATATAAAAAACCATATTTAGCTCTATTTTATCCGAAAATATTTATTGATTTTGCAAAATAAACATAATAAATTCATTAATTTTTTTTAATTTCTTCCTTCACAAGAACGCTCTAGGATTGGCTACGCCTCGCGTGACGTCACAGGCAAGTAAACATTGTTTATTGTTATGCACTTAGTGTGATTTTATCGTATTTCCATCGTTTCTTGTACTATTTTTACAAGAATTCCGCAGGACACTATTAACCAGTGATATAAACAATAGTATTTGCTGTCAAAATGGACAAGAATTTTGTACAAGTCGATAATAGAAATCTACCTAAGATGACGCATTTATGGTTGCACTTTTCTTTAAAAATAACTCTGATTATTATGCTGCAGAGCTCAAAAATATAAAAGATGGTATGTAAGCATCTAAGTATTTATTTATAAAGCTACTTTTTATATTAATTTCCGTCGCTGTTTCACAAAATATATAGGTTATGTTTATTAATCCCCTTCAAATAGTGCACATGCAAGAATAATAACATGGTCAAGTACACAAAGTATATTTAAATTAATTACTGAATGTTGCTTAAACATATGAATTCTCTGATACGCCTTATTACACACTCTATGTGAATCCGCAAACTAGCTATTATTTTTGTTTGTCGTACTTGATCTTTGTGTTTACTTGCCTGTGACGTCACGCAGATCATATGGCGTCCGCCATTACAGAAACAGCGTTTTTCGCGCTAATATTGTAATTTAAATTTTAACTCTATATTTTACGGAAAATACTGCAAAATTTGCAGAAATATACATGTGGTGTATTAATCATTTACCAACGAATAATTTGAAACAATTTTTCAAAATCAGTCAAATAGCCTATTAGTTGCACAGAAATACTCACAGGACACACAGAACTCTTAATATATTCATACACACTTTCCTATTCCAATCGGGGTTGTAATTGTCGTAAATAGTTCTGTGACATTATTCAAAAATTCTCTGACATATGTTACAGAACTATCATTATTATCTCAATCTTCTCTTAAACCCAACAACTACTTACGTCTTCCTTTTCTCTTACTCATATCCTACGACTTGCCAAGAATAAAGGCAGCTAGTTAGCATTCTATTTACGGTCCCAGCCTAGCTCCTATTCATACGTTTGTCAAAGGCTCTCAACAGATTAGAGGGTGGTCTAGAAATAGTAGTTTCCTCACTCAAAGGGAGTGTCTCATTTGCGATGCCTAGAAAACTAGAGTAGCTCTCGGAGACTGGAAAACTAGACTTTCATTAGTTAAGAGGTTCAGGGTCATGGATAGAATTAAGAATAGATCTTTAGATTTCTAAGTTCTTTATGTGATATCTAAGTTAAAATGTGGCCTTAGTTAGGCATGTAAATATATTGTGGACTAGCCGCTTATAATCCTTGCGTTATTGTAGAAGGCGATTAAGAGACTGGATCAGTGTAATCAATTAGGTGATGTATTAGTAACGTGTAATCAATGCCATTATAATCGCGATAGTTATCATAAAAGTGACCATACTAGATGTCTATGGCAAAAATTGGCAACTGCAAAATAAAAAAAACCCGTAAATATGAAAATCGATACCAGGCGTTCAGAAACGGCGATCGCTTTTCAAATAGTTTATCAGCCGTCACGCACGGATGTGTGTCGTCGAATTATGCGAGCCTAGTAACTGCTAACATCTTGTACTAGTATGTTTCCTAAATGACACATTATACTGAGAGTGATCCGTACTTTTTCCATACCAATAATCCTGCATAATTGAATAATCTATTTTATAATTGTACTGGAGTCTCTCGATACAGGCAATAATATAAATAATATCAGCTATTTATATAAATAGAAATAGTATTCGCAAATAACACAACTACTAAATCACGTCCCCGTGAGATGAACAAAACAACCTTAAATAGCCTAGTCGCATCTTACGCCACCTAGTCTAGTCGCAGCCGAGAACGAGAATTATGTGTAGATGTCTCCAGATTGGACATTTGGAGTTTGACGAAAATACTTAGGATGTTAACCTACATTCCATATAGATAAATATTGGAGATAATACCAATGGTCTCGTTATTATGTTTGTATACTTTGACCAGCTGTCGATCTTGAATATTGCAGCTGTTTACCCAAGTATTTCAAAACCTTTAAATTAGTCAAACAGCTGATTTCTTCCAATAGAACAGCTGGGCTCCAAAATGTCCATACATAATTTACGAGCGAATATAGGTCACGGGAATTTAAACCCTATATGGTTCTGTATTGTAGCTTCTTTTCGAATGTATTTCGGTTGAAGGTCAGGGCCTTTTATATTGACCCTCGTTCAATCTAAATCCCTTTCTTTGTTCCGGAAGCCCCTAGTTTTGTGTTACAAATGTACTAGGCGCGCATACGTTGAAGAGGTTATACTGAATTGACTACCTCTATATGTACTATGAAATTCTGGTACTTTTCATTGCGGAGTAGTAGGAGACATATACAATAAATTTTATTTGGACGAATTAAAGATTTAGGTTAATGAATATTACAGAGAGGTCTATGTCTGCCGTAAATGTATGAAGGTGATGATATTTCTTTATTCCTTAAACAAAATTTTGAAACAAAAATTCATCATAATAAAATAATACTTTAGATGTGCATATTTCACATTTTGATGTGTACATAAACACGAATTTATTAATATAATTAACTCCCCGCCGAACCAAATCCATATTCCTCTAGTTCTTTATTCGCCTCCTACGACACGCAGGAAAGAAAGGTAGTTAATTAGCTAACCTTCTATTGACATCCCATCTTAGCAAACCTCTAATAATGACGTTAACACGAATAAATAATATTTACTTTACGCAATGCTCACTTGAACGACCTCGGTTCTCCATTAGACGCGCTTCTCGGCTGATTGTAACAGTGTCTTGGCCACTTGCGTCCTTGTAATAAAAATGAGAAACGTCAATTTGTATGTCAAATCTTTTATTAGCTTCATTTGGCGCCTTTTGAATGAAGAAAGAAAATTGAAATGGCGTGAGTAATTTACAATAATGTTAACGTCACGACAGTAACAATATAAGAGGATTGGCTGAGTTCACGGATACAACTGTCACTTTAGCATATATACGTACATCTGGGTAAATACTTGTAGGTACTTTGTTATCCTACTTCAGTATTTCGTCTATTGAATTTTTTGAATTTTAATGAATGTATTAAACTTGTACTTGTTTTGAATAAAAACATTTGAGTTTAATAAGTCATGTATAATTAGGATAACAGCTATGTAATACATATACTTAAATACTAATTCAGACTGGTGAACTAAGATTAGATGATTCCTTTCTCATTTCATATGAAATCAAACCTGGAACCTATACCTATAGGTGAGGCTTCTTAAGAACATTAAATAACAACCTTTAACCATTAATTCTGATTTACACTTCCCGAGTAGGATAGCTTATCAATTGAAAATCCCAAATTAGCACGGGAACTAAAGTATCACATACTCAATCACGTTTTTACGGTTCATTTATAAAGCTACAATTACACGCACGGATGAGCCCGACTGTGTCAGTGTAGCTCATTTGCATTGAGGAGCAATTATTTGCATGTAAAGTTTTTGTGCTATATATCCATTGTGTCATGCAGCTTGACAGGTCTTTATTGATTACTAAGATCTATGTAAACAAATGTTGGACACAGACTTACGTCGATAATCCAAAAACATCTAGGTACATCCATAAAAAACAATACGATCTATAATTTTAAACGAGAATTCCTAACTAATTATATATTAATACTTAATTTTTTTGAGGTCGTCTAAAGCTCAGTGCCTCATTTTCTTGCTCACTTTTAGCATCTTTGCTTTGTTTAAGGTAAATGTGAACACTTGCTAACGGCTAACGCTACATGCGTTTGATATCAACAACCATAACAAATGCCATCATAAGTTAACTTGAAAGACAGCGCAGTCTATTTAGTCAACCTCTGCCAAAGTCGCGAAAAAGCATCTATTCTACATTATATTTACATCTTCAATGCTGTTTACATCTAACCCACAATAGACACAGGTCCAACAACAGATGGCGTGAGCAATCCTTCCGAGGTGCGTTGGTCACGCGAGCGATCGACCCGGGACCCACATTTGGCGAATCACGGCCGTGAACCTAATAGGAAGTGTGTCTAACACGATACATATGTACTGCGGAATAGGCAAAAGTCTTTTAGGTGATATGGTATACCATCTGTTAGGTATGGACGTGCGTCTAAAATGATAATACACATTAAGGAATATACTATATAGTCTGTTTAAGGTCATATCATACCAGTCGTAAAAAATGCACACTTATTATATTCGGAGGAATATGTAATAGTCTGTTTTAAGTAATACGGAATAGCATATCATAGGTGATGGTTATTGGCTCAAAAGAGGGTTTGATGTGGCTTTAAATGTATATCGTGATTGTAATAATAAAAAAGCGAACCTCTTCTCTGTAAGGGAATAATAGTTACAGAGCGAATTATGAATCGACGACAATATTGGACAATATTCAGCTAAGTGATGGAGGAGATCGATATATTACTTATCATGTATGCGAGGTTCTATCCACCCGAAAAGGTAGATAAGTAAGGAGTATAAGGAAAAGGGTGACGTATAACCGCCGAGCGTATATTAGTGTCAATGAATCAAAAGTGGTTTGTCAGGATCAAGACAGATTGGAGTCTGTTTTCTCTTGCCTTCCCCTCTACAGGGAATCGGACGTGATGTGTATGTATGTATGAGTATAAGTATGTTTATTCACTGTTTCCTCATAACATACGTTATATACAACGATATACGTACATTTATTAAACAATAAATAAAGGCACATCGTTTATTGAATTAACGGAAGCGGAATTCTATACATAATCATCACCGATATCCTTTTCGATGTAAAAAAGGCTTGAGTGATAGGAAGTTGTCACTTCTAAGGCTGTCACTGAAAGAACATTTTTCAATATAAAGACAGTACTCAACGTTATCCATGATACTGTTCATACTACTACACGTACGTTCACATTATTTATGATATTGATGAAGATGTTTACGAAAGTGGAACAACATTAATTATTGTGTAGAAGGGTGATTACGTAGGCGTCGTCATTGAAAGGCGTATGACGCTCAAAAAGATGAAATAAAAAAAAGATACTAATCATGTTAGTTATCCTTACTTCTATATCAATATCATTTCAATTATCGAACGCCTATATCCTATCCAGCGTGTTTTTGTGCAGATAATATATTTATATATACGAGTATCACAATTAAAAAAAAGTATTTCTATTTCAGGAGAGAATCTGAGAGACATAAACTAACTAATATCTTTCTAGGCACTTTTGCATGAATTGCTTGAGATAGCAATATATTGAATTTTGGTGACAGATTATTGTTAATTTTATACTATATACTAGTAGTAATAGCAGCTATTTACCTCAACCCCAGCACAATTTAATAAGCATGTCTATTTATAAATTAAGGCTCCCTACAGTGATTTTGCGTGGGCCTGAACGGGATTGGCGCGTAGGCGGCACTCCCACGTAGTGTTGTGATACCCGTAAATATTATTGCAATGATTTCTGGCACTTTGGTTGTTTACCAGGGTCTGATGGAGATGTTGTTTATGGCTTGTTTGATTCGGATGACGATCATGTTGATGAAATTGGTAGATTAATTGGAGTTGTTTGTCTATTTATGTTCGCGTACTAGATTAAGGTATATGCGTTCACGTCCTTTAATCCCTTTAATCTCTAAAAATCTTGATGGCATATGGATTATTTGTGACAGGTTGGCGGCCTATCGCCCAAAATATTCCATTTATATCTAGTCCCGTAGTCGCCTTCTACGATATGCCAAGAAGAACGGCAGCTATATAGCATTCTTTTTACGTCCCTAACTAGCACAGGTCTAGACTGGAATGTGAATAGAATATAACCAATTTTCTGAATTGGATGTCAATCATGATTAGATTAATCGAAGATGAAATATCTTTATTAATTATTCCCGTGCTAACTGGGATTTAACTAGAATGTAAGATAATTTTCGCTTGCTTACGGCTTCTACTTAATGATTAGGGGTCGATAGATTTTATTGGGCAATAGGCTGGCAACATGCCACTAATATTCCCTAATGCCATCACATCCTGATAGTAATGCTAATAGAGACTAATAAGATTTTATGTTTTTGATGCTCTATTCACTGCCTGATTGTCTGTTTATTTATTTATTTTTTATTTATTTCATCCAAACAAGTATCGAATCATTACAGGTCTAATAACCTAATGCGATAGGAACTAAACATATTTATAATTTTAAGTAAACAATTTTCAGTCGTCTATGGTGCATCAACAAAGTCAGCAGCTCAGTGAAAGTTGAAAATACAAATAATTATTTTCGGCTGAATATTTAGTCAATTGTGATGCCGAACTGGCTAAGTATGTTTGCTTTGAGATTATATTTGGATCCTCAACTGGAACGAACCGAAGAACAAGGAAGAGGAGAAGAATTGGACCTTGATTTCGTTTTTCTTCGGTTGTAGCGGCGGGCGGCCTTGGTGTAACCATGGCGATGAAATAACAAGAAGTTCAAACACCGTGGCATCAGTGTTTGTATTTCAGCCGACATAACCTTAGTGGTGAATGGCTTAATAAAGAATAAAAAAAAAAAAAAAAGTAAACAATTTAACATTTACATTAATAGACATAATATAATAACAATGGCATTAATAGAATACCAAAAAAATACTTTTAAGACAAAAACCAAAAATAATATTAATAATAACATTACATTACAAATAACAGATAACAAAAAGTGCAACCTTTATGAACTTGCTTTATGTATAACATACATTTTCTTTTTCCAGCCTGAAGAGACCTTGAGGGTTAACCTGCTTCCATCATGACGCTGCATTGGTGGATGCACTGGTTCTGGGTGACAGCAGTCCTCGGATTCCTAGGTCAGTATTCAATACACTTGCTATAGTAACTATAGAGGGGTAGCAACTATAGTAGAGTACCCGCCACATAAGGTGGCAGTAGCCAAACTTGGAACTAAATTTGACGTTTCCGCCATTGCGTGTTATTTTGTATGAAAGGTAAATTTAGTATTACCAGCGTTGTGTTTTTTGCCCACTCTTTGTAATTTTTATGTTTGTTAAGGGTGATTATAATAAATTGATTTCTGAAGTTTCTTGTTAGTTCTTCTCCAAGGGTCTCCGCTGAACTTCTTCTTCTCAATCGTTACGCTCTTATCAGAGCGGTCGTGGTCTTCATGACGTGGCATCTTGAGCAGCCGAAATGGTTGGTGAACTAACCTCGGTAAAAATATGTAAAGACAATGCTCAGTGCCATGTTTGAAATAGTTTTTTTACATACATACATACACATCACGCCTGATTCCCTGTAGAGGGGTAGGCAGAGATCACGGATCCCCATTTGTCCCGATCCTGACAGACCACTTTCGCTTCATTGACATTCATACATTCTCTAATACACTCTCGGCGGTTATAGGTACTCCTAACGTCACCTTTTTTCAATATAGCGTCTATCTGACTGTTACATATATGTCTTATTAGGCCGGCCCCTACGTAACCGCCCTTCCACTTCACTCATATATATTCCTTTTGTCAATATATAGTTTTTTTAATTTGTACTTAGATCATAAAATAACTTTCAAAGAGAGCTTATGATAGGGCCTATTTTGAATAAAAATATTTTGACTTTTGACTTTGGTATATTAATTTGTTTTATTTGAGTTTATAGCTCTGCAACCAAAGATCGTTACAAATGAAACCTCAATATAATGTATCGAGCCGTATGGCACAGTGAGTGCTAGTTTTGGCGTGTTTACTGGCAACACTGGATTACGCGACTGTGGCGACGCCTCCAACTGTCACCTTATGTGGCGGGTACTCTATATTCGCATTAAGAAAATAGTGACGTCATCATGTCCCCACGATTTGACCAATGAGACGTAACAACGGTTGTCTGCAATTGGTCGATGTGAATGGTTTTCTCATAAACTAACGTCTCATTGGTCAGTTTAACCTCTATATATAATGACGTCACTATTTACTTAACGCGAATAGACTATAGCATAAGTTGAACCCAAGTGGGTTATAAATAACTATGTATTTGTAGGCCATATTGATATGGCTGTATGATAAACTAAAATTACTTCAATGAAATGATCAATAAAGGTCCATTTTTAAATGCATTGCCGTTTTAGTTTGTCACGTGCGGTGTCACATGGCAACGAAAATAAAAAATCTAATAATTCTCAAATTTTTTCGTGATTTTGGAGCCCAAGTCCACTAAAGCTTTTTGGAAAATGTAGTTCAATGTCTGATCAGTAATATTGTGAAATTGGTAGTGGATTAGCTAAATTGACAAATTTCGCCAATTTTAAAGCGAAATTTAACACTTTTTTATTTGTAATAACTGTCCAGCGATTGACTCCTATCTCACCTGATGGTAAGTGACGATGAGGTCGATGAAGTAGCTCGCTGGTCCAGTAATAGCCTATTCACTCTAGCCTTGAAGAGACCTACTTTTGCCAATATTAATGGTGAAATTTGTTACTTTTTCTTATCCACTAGCAACTTCACACTATTAGGTACTGATCTGATATTGAACTGGGTTTATGCTAAAACGCATTAGTAGACATGGGCTCCTGGTAATCCATTTTACCTAGACAAATGGGAGTAGCACTTACATATTACTATATCACCAAGCTTAGTGCAGATAGTTTAACCTTGGTCTTTAGATGTACTGAATGCTCTCTGCTAATCTTCTTAATGGCTAATGTAACCATTCTAACGACTGCTGTCTTTGAAGGTTGCTAATTAGCTAGATGAAGCCTCAGAGATAATGGCTGTTCTGCATTAGTTTAACATACATACAGTAGTATGTGATGTAAATAGAATGCTGAGTTACCCTTGTTCGTCGTATGTGACTGAGGAACTAGGAGAATTATCTACTAGTCATTAATGTGCCATCATAATAAATACCAACCCCATAGTTCTAGAACAGTGACCTATAGGAGTTTTAAGTCTCCTATGTCTTATGTATAATATTATGTCTCCAGGGTCCTTTACATACATATACATTTCATCCTTTTCGGGGTGGATAAAATCTCCTTGGTGTGACCAAGCTAGTGACTTTTAGCATTCAAATTCTGGTTGTGGCTGCATTTATATTAAAAACTAAGGTTGCTAGCCCATCACCCAGTAGGTGTCACTGACCCCTTGTCTCTTTTGATGTTTTGACGTCAAAGCACGGAATAATAAATAAAAAGAGCATTGTAATATACATCTAAACGGTTATGGGACATAGATATGTCTATATAAACAGCCATTGGTCATTGGTCTATGATATCACCTTGCTAACTACCTGACCTATTGTGTTCTATTTTCCGTTGAAATTGGATTAGAGCTAAGCTAGGTTAGGTCGCTAGTAGCTGCTAATCCAATTGTAGCGTTTTAGAGTACCCGCCACATACGGTGGCAGTAGCCAAACTTGGAACTAAATTTGACGTTTCCGCCATTGCGTGTTATTTTGTATGAAAGGTAAATTTAGTATTACCAGCGTTGTGTTTTTTGCCCACTCTTTGTAACTTTTATGTTTGTTAAGGGTGATTATAATAAATTGATTTCTGGAGTTTCTTGTTAGTTCTTCTCCAAGGGTCTCCGCTGAACTTCTTCTTCTCAATCGTTACGCTCTTATCAGAGCGGTCGTGGTCTTCATGACGTGGCATCTTGAGCAGCCGAAATGGTTGGTGAACTAACCTCGGTAAAAATATGTAAAGACAATGCTCAATGCCATGTTTGAAATAGTTTTTTTACATACATACATACACATCACGCCTGATTCCCTGTAGAGGGGTAGGCAGAGATCACGGATCCCCATTTGTCCCGATCCTGACAGACCACTTTCGCTTCATTGACATTCATACATTCTCTAATACACTCTCGGCGGTTATAGGTACTCCTAACGTCACCTTTTTTCAATATAGCGTCTATCTGACTGTTACATATATGTCTTATTAGGCCGGCCCCTACGTAACCGCCCTTCCACTTCACTCATATATATTCCTTTTGTCAATATATAGTTTTTTAATTTGTACTTAGATCATAAAATAACTTTCAAAGAGAGCTTATGATAGGGCCTATTTTGAATAAAAATATTTTGACTTTTGACTTTGGTATATTAATTTGTTTTATTTGAGTTTATAGCTCTGCAACCAAAGATCGTTACAAATGAAACCTCAATATAATGTATCGAGCCGTATGTCACAGTGAGTGCTAGTTTTGGCGTGTTTACTGGCAACACTGGATTACGCGACTGTGGCGACGCCTCCAACTGCCACCTTATGTGGCGGGTACTCTAGTGCGAAATTTGTGACTCAACACTGTTACGTTTGTATGTAAAGGTATTGATTATTCTATTTAATACCTTGGGTTTTCATTAGTGAGTATTTCTTGGGTGCTTAATATAATAGTGAATGATGAATTTTAGATTAACTTGAGATTGCATTAAAAAATCATATGAAAATGCCTGTATCCATTGCGTAAAGAAAAACTTATGCACAGCTAAAGAAAATTCTGCTTAAGAATACACTCCTAACTCCTAAAATAGCCTCTGTAATAATTCAATTTTCGCTTATTTCTCTTCAGTGACGTATACCTTTTTGACGTAGCATTCTTTATATATTTTGGTACGCACATTTCATTTTTACTGTTATAAAATAAACAGAAAAACCGAGCAATTTTTGTTTTTTCTATGTACCATCGCATACCGTCTTGAAAGTGCAGTGTTTATGTATGTATAAGCCCATATTTTCAAATTTATCCTAAAAAAGTTATTTCTCATAAATCTCCTTTTATTTTTCAGCTACCAACACAAGCACAACATCGGCATCACCAATAAATGTACCTATATCAAGAACAGAGATCGAATCGGCTCCTCACGAGTCCGAAAGACAAGGACGGGCCATGTACTTTACCAAAACCACCCTTAACCCAGTCACAACCAAACTCACACCCATCCTTAACATAACCACTCCTGAACCTCCTACAGTTAACAAAACGAACGAAACTGAAAAAGTAATCAATGTTACTAACACGACACTTCCAGAGATTACAAATGTTACAAACAATACAGCTGTTGTAAATAATGATACAGCTCTAATAAATAAAGATCCTATTGTAACAACCGAAGCAATACCAATCGAAACCTATACCAACCGAACAGCTGTAAACTCAACAGCTACTACCAACGTGACGAATGAAGAAAAAGAAAATAGTACGAATGCTACCAAGAGGAATTTAACAAAGTTACCAGATGTGAGGCAGTTGGATAATGATGGAGTGGCAGAAAGTCGGATAGTGACGGAGAAACCCCTGTCTCTAGAGACGGCGTATGTGCAGACCCGGTTGCCACCACGAGTCGAGAGTTCCAGACGGATCAATGATCCCGAACGGCCCATCACTAGTGGCATGGATATGGGGGCTATCGCGGGAGTGTCCTTTGCAGGTAAGGATTTAATAGAAAATTTATTGAATACAAAATTGTTTACTTTTGCTTTTGCGATCTACAGTGAGGTAAAACATCGTGGTGGATTTTAAAATTGCTTCTGAATTGAATATACACATAGCGTCGTACTTGTACACGGCTGGCCGGCCACCTGGTGTCCAAGTCTACTAATGTGTTATAGCTCAATTGTACTTCAGTGACGGTGTGAAGTTATATGTTGATTAGCAAAAATGTCAAAATTCACCATTGATAAAGGCAAAACAGTCAAATTGCGCCTCAAAAATGGCGAAATATGTAAATTTTGCTCTTACACCAACTCCACACAACTGAAATGATATTAAACTAAGATTTTAGAGCATTAGTGGACTTGGGCCCCTGTTGGATGATGACTATCTGATGAAAATTGTGTTCTACATAATACTATAAATACTCCATAATTGCGACGATGGATATTCGAACCTCCAACAACTATACCTAAAGTATTATATTTTCAATAGGCACTGTTAATAATCTCTTTCCTCCGTCCCTGTTCCAGGTTTAGTAGTAGCGGCCCTAGGTGGCAGCACCGCCTTCGTGCTGTACCGGCGACGCTTCATGAACAAACCACAGACACTGAACGACAAGTGTTCTAACCCTGACTCCAGTGGTTATCTAGACGACAGCATAGTGAGGGTGAGTATTTGTAACTGGCAAGTGTATGTGAAGAGGCTCGGGATAGTGGATAGCAGGATATATGCTTGTAAATCAATATGGTATGGACGTCTTAAATAATTGGGGGAAATTGTACTTATTTTTTTAGATCTCTACCTATGTTTAATTACATAATGGAAGAATAGTAGAATATGTATGTAAGGTGCGATTTATCAGGATCGTTCAAAGTAGTAAGCGTGAATGTATGTGTTTTCATACATACAAATTAGTCATGTCTACATCTTATATTTAATATTATTTCTAGTAGTTAATTTTTTTTTCTCTGTTTCCAGGATAACTCCGAAGAAATGTATAGTTTGGACAATGATTCCTTCCTCAATTCCTTAGAAGCCATGACCATACAGAATTATTGGACTGACACCGTCAAACACACGAAACTATGAATGACACTTTCATGACAATCAGTTGGCATATGTCAAAATTCCTTAAAAAAACTTTTGCGTAATTTTTTTTCTATACATTTGATTAAATCGCGAGATAAGTTACTAGTATAGAAAATAATGATTTAAACGCATAATGTAAATTCGTATTTTGAAATTAAAGGTCTAATAAAAAGCTTATCTTCATAATATCAATGTGATGATTAATTTTTGTTAGAGAATAACAAAATATCGATGTTGTGATTGTGCAGAAGAAAGTTTTATTTAACAAATAGATAAAAGAACTAGTTTTTTAGGTAGTTAGTGATGTGACATGTATATTTTTGTATGGCAACCCCAATTAAGTTTGAGTACTAATAGAAATGTAGATTTCTATACCAATTTTAGAGTCAAGGCTATAAGTACGTTTATTTTACGTAAGTAGTTTTATTAACTTCCAATATTTGTGATTTTAATATCAAATCTTAACTTAAAAGATTGCTATGTATTTTAAGGTAAGGTAGGTAATTCTAAAGTCTACCCTTTCCATTAGTATTTTCTACTATTGTGGTAGTTTTTAGTTTAGTCACTTTCAATAATCTAACAAGAACCGTTAGTATGCACCGTATTCATTTTTTAATATTGTCTGTTATTAAATTTCAGAATAAGTGACACTTTTTTATAGATAATGCTTGTGTCATCTAAGTTAAACGACACACTATCTTTTTAGTTTGTTCCAATTGATTTACATATTTTAAACTTAAACATTTTATACAAGTAATAAAAAATACTAAATTGCACAGTTTTATAATTTGAAATTAAATTTAGATTTACCTTACCATAAAACTTATATAAACATCATGAATTGGCTTAACCGTCATGCTATCTATGGTTTAAATTTCATAACTACACAAGTAGGGTGTATAAATAGTGATAAGAATTATCTGTAAATGTCTTAGTAGTTGTAAGTTGATCTCACAATACTAACAATTCTGTTAATGTACTTAATTGATTACAAAAGTGATTCTAGTAGAGTTCCCTAATAGTTTTACCGAAGTAAAACTTTAGATCTCTCTTTTCAAACTATGTTATAATTATATTTATCAATAGAGTTTTATGATTTTGTAATTTTAGTTTTCTGTGATTAGTTTTTTCCGTCCTGCAAGTATTAATAAAATATAAGCTTTTTACCGTAGGCTTTAAGTTCTAAAAACATTATATATAATATTGATTTTCTATGTGTATCTATTTATATGTATGTATAATATCATTATTATTTAGTGTCAAACGTAAATGCACTAATTTTATTCCGATCTATGTATTTACTATAAAAATAATTATTAGAAATTCTAAATTAGTGTGGCAATAATAATAACACATTTAAAATCATCGAAAATTATATATAAATAATGCCTGCAGAATTTCAAATTCATTGGAATGTAATAAAGTTCACTATAGATGCTCTTATGTAAATAACACAACGGGATTTTACATGGCAAAAGATACCATATCTGACAAATCATGATAGGAAAACCCTGTTGCATTGTTTACGTATGATTTTCATATTAATACTAATTATGTTATGGATTTGAAATTGTGTAAGGGACGCTATTACAAGACTTTGATTATATGTGTTTTAACTGTCTTTCACATACGTATTTTTTTACCCAAAATTGTAAAAATACTATTTTTCCTTTGGTCAAAAGAAGTTTGAGGTCGTCTTAACAATATATTGCCACATTTAATTCTTTTTTTAATAGTATAGTTATAATGTTTTAAAAAAGGTCAAATGTATAGTTCGGATATTGTAGATACTTTAACTAGATTTAAGCTGATATTATTACATATCTATTTTATATGTAGTGATTTGGAAACCCCATTGTTGTAATATTGAAAATACAATAATATATCATAGATTTTTTCTTTTTACCTATGTATTAAATTATTTAATGATAAAACAATTGAATTGAATTGGTTGAATAAATGAAATAATAAATTTCTAATGTGTCAAAAGATAAATGTCAAGTGATTTAATAAAGTATTTCACATACCATTATAGGTTGAAGCAGTAATATTCATTTTATTTAAAATAAAATGTGTTGAAATAATATTTAATATTTTTAAACACCAATACGTATGTCCTCTTTAATTATTGAAATACTACCCATCATTGAGGCTTGATATTATTGCACTTGACTTAGTAAATGCAAAAAAGTAATAATGAGTTTTATTGAACACTTTTATTTTTTTTATCATTATTATGGTTAGCCTAGCCATTCAAAAATACCATAACATATGTTTTAAATACTATTAAAAGCATAGAAAAATGGTTCAGAAAAATGATTATTTTATTCAAACCCAACTGTTACAGGCCTAACATAAGATCATCTTACGTGAAGATAGAGCTAGGCAATCGTTACTAATTTTGTCTTAGTAGTAGTCTCATATCACATTTTGTGAGTCTGAGGTCTAATTTAAAATAAAATAGTTTGAATAAAATCATAGTGTTCAAAATAGGGTAACCCCAAACATAATTTTCTATAGATTGTCGTGTGCCGTATCTATTTTGAATTGTAATTGAATCAAAATAATGTAAAGATTTCATATAATTATTCGGTTCATTCGTTTTATATTATGTGTATTATTATGTAAACAAGCCTAAACAGTTGAAATAAAAGAGACTACATGTAAAATGTCTGTTTAAAAAACAGTAATCAATGTCATTTCATTAAATCAATATGAATATCAATAATCTCAAATAATATTAAATCAATATCAATATGAAACGGATATTGTTATTACAGCAACAATTTCTTTAGAAAGTTTCATTTGCTTTAATGGCCCGCTGTATTATAAAAAGTATTTTCTTTCCTTTGGACACAAATTAGAAAAAATGTATGAAAGGATGTGTAGTAAGCCTTAACACCTACGTACCTTACAGACTAGCCATTAAAATTCGTTTATTCCAAATGAATGTACTTAATAGATACCTATGTGGTAGAAATAAATATATTTCCTCAAATATACTAGTGTTTTAATTGTTTAATTTTTTTAAACTTCCAGGTTCCACACAAGACTTTCCTATAATATATTATTTCGTTATAGAGAACTCTCGTGTACGCTTGAGCATCCCCAAATTGAGGAGGCCATTTATGATCATATCGACCATATACATTTAGTCACCAACCTGTGTTTCGAGATTTATTTATCCTATATTTTACCCATAAGTGGTAATAGTAGTCATAATTATTTAAATTTAAGTAGAGACCTATCCATTTAGATTCCTATTAAATAGGAATCACATCATACTATGCCACCTTTTTGATTACACAAGCGTACATGTACTTCTACATTATATAATCGACGTGTCTCGAGTCATCACAAACGTCTTACACATGTACCTAACGAATTAATGATACGCAATGAGTGACATTCTGCGACAGCTTGATATTTTCAACTCCCTGTCAATGAAATTTCACTGTATAAAGGCGGACATATTGAAGTGCACAATAGTTGAGGAGATAATATTGTGTTCGTTTAACTATTTAAACGCAATGTTTTTGAAATATCTATTTTATTACAATAGTTATACAAGCAATCTTTAACTAACGGCGGCCCCTACGTACAATCAATCAGCCTGTATTAGTCCACTGCTGGACGTAGGCCTCCCCAAGGGTACGCCACAAAAGACGATCTTTCGTGGCCCTCATCCAGCCACTACCAGCAACCTTCTTGAGGTCATCGGTCCACCTGGCAGGGGGGCGTCCTACACTACGTTTGCCGAGACGTGGCCTCCACTCAAGAACCGCTTTACTCCAGCGGTCGTCAGTTCTACGACAGACGTGGCCTGCCCACTGCCACTTCAGCTTACAACAGCGATAGACTATGTCTATCACCTTGGTTCTTTGCCGGATAATCTCGTTCCGGACTCTGTCCCTTAACGAGATACCCAGCATTGAACGCTCCATTGCTCGCTGAGCGACATGTAGTCGGTGGGCTAGCCCGACTGTCATGTTCCACGTCTCGGATCCGTATGTCATTACGGGTAAGACACACTGGTTATAAACCCTGGTTTTCAGGCACTGCGGTAGTGGCGACGAGAAGATG
Organism: Leucoptera coffeella; assembly: GCA_030578115.1. Classification (NCBI taxonomy): domain Eukaryota; kingdom Metazoa; phylum Arthropoda; class Insecta; order Lepidoptera; family Lyonetiidae; genus Leucoptera; species Leucoptera coffeella. The sequence continues at coordinate 134,383 of JAMBLF010000105.1, read as the reverse complement.
TGACGCAACTTCCCAAATGCTGCCCAGCCCAGCTGCACTCTTCTGGAAATCTCCCGCTCGAAACTGTCTCTACCCAACTGCAATACTTGGCCCAGGTAGACATATTCCTGGACAGTTTCGAGCGCCTCTCCATTGATCGCAATCGGCTCCGGGACCACAAGTTCATTGAACATGACCTTAGTCTTGTCCAAGTTCATCCGGAGACCGACTGACCGTGAGGCAGCGTTCAAACTGTGCAGCATTTCCTGCAGATCCTGCAGCGACTCCGCCATCAAGACAATGTCATCAGCGAAGCGAAGGTGCGTGAGGTATCTGCCATTGACATTGATACCCATCCCAGTCCAATCCAGAGTTTTGAAGAGGTCCTCCAGTGCGTTTGAGAACAGTTTTGGGGAGATAACATCCCCCTGTCTCACTCCTCTGAGCAACTGTATAGGACTCGTCTTTTGGTTTTGGACTTGGACAGATATCGTTGCCATACTATATAGGCTCCTCAGCACCTGCACATATCGCCAATCGATCTGACATCGCTGCAGTGATTCCAGAACAGCCCAGATCTCGACCGAGTCGAAGGCCTTCTCGTAGTCCTAGGTACAATATACATAGAAAAACCCGCTGAGAATCAATTTCTACTTATTCAACATCATATCACACATGTTGAACATTGTGAATTTTATTCCATATTTTACATTCGTCTTACTTTTGCAAAACGTTCTGTCAAACGTTTTTTATGTAATTAAATAAACTGATGGCATCTCAAGCAAACGTCAGTCAACGAAAAGGAAACAACATTGCAAAGTTGTAATCCTACGTAAATAGTTAAGAAAAGTAAGAATATAATTTATAAAATGGTAAAAGCATGGTATATGGATAGTGAGGAAACTGACCAACGATTAGAACATCACAGGAACCCTCCAGAATTCATATCACTTGAAGAATTGTACAACAAAACCGGTGTTGAATATTTCCATGTAAGTAAACTACTTGTTGATTTATTAAAGTTATTACGACGAAGAAGAAAATCTTATTAATTACAGCTTTACTCGTAATTTAAAGAAAATAAATGTATTTCAATTTAATATAGCTATGATATGCTAATATACTATAAATTTCTTTAGGCTGAAGGATCTCTTTTATCAGTTTGCTAACTTTGGAGGTGAAAAGTTTATCATACGTCGCACAAGGGAATTCTTCATCCGTAACGAATTCGCACTAAAACTATTATAATACTAATCATAACATAAAAATATTTATAGATAGTAGTATATCCAACAAGACAAGTTTACCATAAGAATAAGATATTCAAATATTATTATCCTTAAACTCCAATTTTCCTTGTGCCACCCATCATGATACATTCTATGGATTTACAATAGATAATAGTCTAATCTATTGCACAACATTTTAGTATTTCTGTATGCTTCAGGTACTTCAAATGTAAAACTTTAAAAGTTCAATTATATCTTGAAGTTTTTATGACAATTATTTGAAAAACTAAATGCTTATATTTCAACCGGATATGACCTGCTTTTAAAAGCGCTCCTTAACATACACTATCTGTTATCATTTGAAATAGGCAGAGGCTTAAACAAATAAATGTAATAATCCATCAGCCTAGTCAGTACACTGCTGGAATTAGGCCTTCCTAAGGGTACACCAAAAAACACAATCACTCCTACCCCTCATGCTTACCAATGACCTTTTTCAGGTCATTAGTCAACCTATTTGGTGGGACATCCTACACTACGTTTACTGAGACACAGCTACCATTCTAGAACAACTTTTCCTCTATGGTTATCCCTTCTAAATATATAGAATAAATGTATAACATAAACAGATTCAACCTTTCTTAAAATGAAACTAACACATTTATACAAGAACTAAATTTCCACTTTCTAGATCAACGTAATCACATATGAAACAGATGGCAAGTTGGACAAGATAAAGGCAGAAAGAGGTTATACATACGAAGACCAGATTATTTGCTCCAAGGAGTGCCTGCCTAACTACGAGGAGAAGATCAAGTCTTTCTACCAGGAACATTTGCACACTGATGAAGAGATTAGGTAAAATATGTTCTTGGAGAGATAATAAAGTTCAATCAATTAGCTTATGTCAGTCCACTGCTGGATGTAGGCCTCCCGAAGGTTAAGACACAAAATCAATCGTGGCCCTCAGCCAACCACTACCAGCTACCTTTTACAGGTCATCGGTCCATCTATCAGGGGGGTGTCTTACAAAATAAAGTTAATTTGTTTCTCCAGGATCCCAAAGGTGGAAACTTCAACCTCTCATTATGCCGCAATGGTTAATGGTTGTGAACGCGTTTGCCTTTTAAATACTCCAGTGAGGATAAGACCTACATCTTTTTGTTCCATACCTATGCTTCACAACTTGTGTATACACACTCCCTTTTTTATTGGGCGTGGTAGTCAGAGGCTTGAGTGCCTATCTCCAAAATTTGTTCCACCCTTACTTATTTAATTCTTATTTTCTATATTCCAGACTAGTCCTCGATGGGTCCGGCTACTTTGACGTCCGTGATGCAGAAGACCAATGGATCCGCATTGCTGTCACTGCGGGAGACATGATAGTCATTCCCAGCGGGATATACCACCGGTTTACTCTGGATGTCAATGTATGTGGTTTTTATTGAACCGGGAATTGCTCTATATATTAGTCTGTTAAGTGTGTAGAATGTGAAGTACATGTTTTTGTTCCCGGCATGGTGTACGATAAAGGATAGGGGTAAAGGCATTCTATTAGGCGAATGGATAGCAACCTAACACTTATTTTGTTTACCAGCAACAAAATACTGCAGTATACAGGGTGGCGCATTCAAAACGGTCAGTATGGGAAAGTCTGAAACTATAAGAGATACGAAGATTTGTTCTTAGGAACCATGTCACCGATTTTGATAAAAAGAAAAACTGCATTCATACTTTCTTTGAAAAAACAACTGTATCCAGTACGGGGATCGAACCCGGTTGCTTTGAAAAAATTAATTGGCCCTTTTCACTTTTTCTTTTTAAATATCAATTGTGTAGGTCTTAAGCTGTAAATGTCTCTATGAAACATGGTGTCGAAAATGAATAAAATTCATTGTTTTGGCATACTTTAGTTTATCATAGTGGGTTTTCTAAGTGACCACTGTTGTTTTCAATACAATATTCAACACGTTTAGGTAACGATCTTACTATTGAATTTTGTATTTTCATGTGGTGAATTTGCGTTATTTGCGTTGACTTTATTGCTACTTTTATGTCTTCAATGGTGTCATAGCTTGTTTTGTAAAATTCATCCTTAACGTAATCCCACAAGAAATTTTCTAAAATGGTTTATCACGTCACTTTAAGTGGACTTTTCAATAGATTGTTAGTTTTTGATAACTGTAGATAACAAAACCTCCTTAAAGGATTAATGCAATGCTAATGCCACGTGATATGGTGTTTGTAACAAGGAGGGAAGTACAAAACTACAAACAGCCATAGAGACTATTTTACATGTCTGTTGAATATTGTTACGGTGTATGTAAACTATGTACTATGATAAACTAAAGTATGCCAAAACAAAGCATTTTATTCATTTTCGACACCATGTTTTATGGAGACATTTACAGATTAAGACCTACACGATCGATATTTAAAAAGAAAAAGTGAAAAGGGCCAATTTACTTTTTCAAAGCAACCGGGTTCGATTCCCGTACTGGATACAGTTGTTTTTTCAAAGAAAGTATGAATGCAGTTTTTCTTTTTATCAAAATCGGTGACATGGTTCCTAAGAACAAATCTTCGAATATTTTATAGTTTCAGACTTTCCCATACTGACCGTTTTGAATGCGCCACTCTGTATAATAAAAGTGATGTTGATGGTTCTTTCTGTTTCAAAAGAGATTTTAGACGTCAGTATACACATACATATATTCACGCCTCTACGTCTCCAAAGAGATAGGCAGACTATCATATGCCACCTGGAACGATCCTGACAAATCTCCCTTGCTTCACTCACACCCATTAACCTTCTCATACATGCTCTCCTGTTATTCACATGTACGTAGTGTGTCATCCGTTATACGTAGTAAGTAATGTAAAAGTTGTATTAGCAATTGTAACTCTAACTTTATTCCCCTCTTTTGCAGAACTATATAAAAGCGAAACGTTTCTTCGTGGGTGAACCCGTATGGCTGCCATATAACCGTCCGGCTGATGACATGCCAGCTCGCAAGGAGTATATAGAGAAACTGCAGCAAGGATTCCCAGTGGCGGCTAATTAAGTAAATTAGTCCCAAGCTAGCTGGGACGTAAATTATGTGGGTAGCTGCTAGTCTTTATCATGTATGAGTTTAAAGAAATCTATTGAGTGATGGGCTAGCACTCTGTTAAGAATGTAACATAGATGTTTATATGAAGGAACTAGCGACCCGCTCCGGCTTCGCACGGGTATAAAATATATAGCCTACTCTACTATTTAATGGATGTTATTACACATAAACACCTTCCTCTTGAATCACTCTATCTATTAAAAAAAAACCGCATCAAACTCCGTTGCGTAGTTTCAAAGATTCAATCATATAAAGAGACATAGGGACAGAGAAAGCGACGTTGTTTTATACTATGTAGTGATGAGTACATTAGAAAATGGAAATTACGTTAATAATAACTCATTGATGTCTGGAGTTGTAATGTAGGATATTATTTAGTCAGAAAATCAGTGCCGATTGCCCAATAGATTCCTTAAACATGTACTTTATGTAAAAATTGATTTTGTAAATGTAATATATCAGAGAAAGTAACATTTGTGATTTATCGTGATATAGAAAATATATCTTTTTATTGATTTCTTACAAAAGTTCTATATTTGTATCCATAATTAAATTGATACCTATAAGAAATCTACTCATAATATGATATTAAAAGGTTAAGAAAAATGTACCAATTAGCCTAAGGAAATGTTTTGCATGTTTACTTTTATGTTATTATTATATGTAATAAATATATTTTCAAAGTTATTTTATTGTTTAATTACTCAACGAATACTAATATTCTTTTAGCATCAATTCATTAATGTATTAAGTAATATAAACAGCTGCCTTCTCGGCAAGTCGAAATTTTATGTATATTATTTATGTATTAGGATAATGAGTATTAGTGAGGCACGAGAGATTTGTCAGGATCGTCCAAGGTGTCATTTGTAGTCTTTGGCTATCTCGTTAAGGACGTTGAGGCGTGTATGTATGTTATGACCTTCCACTTTTACCCTGATATTTAATCTAAAGTAGCGGCTGTAGCCCAGTGGGTAAGACCTCGGACTTCGTATGAGAAAGGTCCTAGGTTCGAATCCCGACTCTGGCATGTACCAATGAATGAAATTTAAATATGTGTTTTTGTCATTTACATACATAATTTACATTTACGTAGTAATAGTCAGTGCCTATATTCGCCGAACGGTTCACTATCCATCACGTTGGGTGCTGTCTATCTAGTGATACGCGGGCTTCGAATGACCCATACCTAACATGCCTTCGAAATTTCGGAGATGGGCATTCAAGCTTCTGACTACCCCGCCATAATAAAAAAGGGAGTGTGTATACACAAGGATGTAAGGGGGGACACTCTCACCCTAGTGCCTCAAGCCAACCTCACCTGCTCGTGGTGCATCCTGCTTTATAACTAACGAGGCTCTGGCGAGCGACAAATGGCGGTATAACCATTTCTTAATCAAGCGGGGCTAAATGCAACAGACCAGTGACGGGCAGCAGCGTCACTGGTGCGAAGAGCTACGTTCTGCGCTCACCAACCCGCCTGCCCAGCGTGGTGAGTAAGGAGGTAAGCAATATCCCCCCACCAATGAAAAAGGCTACGAACACATGGCCCCCAGTTCCCGGTCGCCCTACTATTCCGGCCCAAGGCAGCGGTCTCGGTTACGGTAGGGCAGGGGGTGCTAAGAATCCCCGGGTTACGGACAGCTGCCACAAATTGACCCTGGCGACGTATAATGGACGCAGTCTACGGCTGGACGAAAGCCTGGCGCAACTGGAGGTAGAACTGACTAATTTAAGGTGGCATGTTCTGGGGATATCGGAGGTCCGAAGATCTGGTGAGGACACCATTACCCTAAAATCAGGCCATCTGTTCTACTTCCGGGAGGGCGACCAGAAGTCACAGGGTGGCGTAGGTTTTCTCGTCAACAAGATTCTCCGTCGTGACAACGTGCTGGAGGTTTCGAGTGTGTCGACCCGGGTAGCGTACCTTGTACTGAAACTGACCAAGAGATACTCTCTTAAGGTCGTGCAGGTATATGCGCCGACGTCGGCATACTCAGACAGTGAGGTCGAGGTGGTTTATGAAGATATCGCCAAGGCGATGCATAACACCACCAAGACCCACTACACCGTTGTCATGGGGGACTTCAATGCCAAAGTGGGAGTGCGCGAATGCGATGAATCGCGTATCGGAGCGCACGGGGTTGGATGCAGAAATGCCAGAGGGCAGATGCTGGTCAACTTCCTGGATAAAGAGGGGCTGTTCTGCATGAACACATTCTTCGAGAAAAAGCCCCATAGGAAGTGGACCTGGCAGAGCCCAGATGGTAGGACGAAGAACGAGATCGACTTCATCTTGGCAGACAAGAAGTACGTGTTCAGGGATGTCTCAGTGGTTAATAGGTTTAAGACCGGCAGTGACCACCGCCTTGTGAGAGGCACCCTGAATTTCGACTTTAAAGCCGAGAGAAGCCGATTGAGACGATCCGTTCTTCGCCCAACGATGCTCCAATCCGTGCACAGCTCTGAAGCGTTCCAGCTGGAACTACGCAATCGCTTCGAGGCACTGAATACCACGGCAAGTGTTGACGAGAACCGCGATGATGTGGTGAGGGTACTTCGCGAAGTGGGTGGAAGATGCTTCAAGGGAGGGCGAGGCAGCCGAAGGTCTAAGCTCTCAAGCGGAACCCTGGAAATGATGCGGATTCGACGTGAATTGCCAGAGGGAGCTTCGTCAGGTACCCAACGTCTCAATAAAATTATCCGAAAATCGGTGAGACGCGACCTCTGATGCTACAATGCGCAACTCATTAAAGAGGCCATTGAGCAAAATTGGGGGTCGAAAGTCTTCAGTAAAAGAATGGGTACGTCTAATCTGACGAAGCTGAAAACCTCAGAGGGCAGAACCGTCACTTCATTTCCGGGGATTCTTAAAGAGGTTGAGGGCTTTTACGGCCATCTATACTCCTCGCATGCCCCGAAGCCTCCACCCGATGCGAAGGACCCAAGAGCCACATTGGTGCGCCACTACACTGATGATCTCCCGCTTGTGGACGAAGACGAAATTGGGAGCGCTCTCAAACAACTTCGTAATGGGAAGGCTCCCGGCGAAGACGGAATAACCTCCGAGCTTCTAAAGGCGGGAGGAGCTCCAGTCCTGCAGAAGCTCAAGCACCTATTTAATTCCGTCATAGCTAATGGGACTACCCCGACGGCGTGGAGTGAGAGCGTGGTGGCCTTGTTCTTCAAAAAGGGAGACAAGGCCCTATTGAAGAATTATAGGCCTATCGCGCTCCTAAGCCACATCTACAAGTTGTTCTCGAGAGTGCTCACAAATCGTCTGGCCTCAAGATTTGACGCCTTTCAGCCGCCGGAGCAGGCCGGATTTCGAAAAGGTTTCAGTACCGTAGACCACATCCACACAGTGCGGCAGGTTATACAGAAGTCTCATGAGTATAACCAGCCGCTGTGTCTTGCCTTTGTGGACTACGAGAAGGCCTTCGACTCCATCGAGATCTGGGCTGTTCTGGAATCCTTGCAGCGATGCCAGGTCGATTGGCGTTATGTGCAGGTGTTGAGGAGCCTATACAGCGTGGCATCGATATCTGTTCAAGTCCAAAACCAAAAGACAAGTCCTATACAGTTGCTTAGAGGGGTGAGACAGGGGGATGTCATCTGCCCGAAACTGTTCACGAACGCACTGGAGAACGTCTTCAAAACTCTGGATTGGACTGGGATGGGTATCAATGTCAATGGCAGATACCTCACGCACCTCCGTTTCGCTGACGACATTGTCATAATGGCGGATTCGCTGCAGGACTTACAGGGAATGCTGCACAGTCTTAACGCTGCCTCACGGTCGGTCGGTCTCCGGATGAACTTGGACAAGACGAAAGTCATGTTCAATGAGCTCGTTGTCCCGGGGCCGATCACGATCAGTGGAGAAACGCTCGAAGTGGTCCAGGAATATGTCTACCTGGGCCAGGTTCTACAAATGGGTAGGGACAGCTTCGAGCGTGAGATTTCCAGAAGAGTGCAGCTGGGCTGGGCAGCATTCGGGAAGTTGCGTCATATCTTCTCGTCGCCACTACCGCAGTGTCTTAGGACCAGGGTTTTCAATCAGTGCGTCCTACCTGTAATGACATACGGTGCCGAGACGTGGAATATGACGGTCGGGCTGGCTCACCGATTACATGTCGCTCAGCGGGCAATGGAACGTTCGATGCTGGGTATCTCGTTAAGGGACAGAGTCCGGAACGAGATTATCCGGCAGAGAACCAATGTCGTAGACATTGTCTATCGATGTTGTAAGCTGAAGTGGCAGTGGGCCGGTCACGTCTGCCGCAAGACCGACGACCGTTGGAGCAAAGCGGTTCTCGAATGGCGACCGCGTCTCGGTAAACGTAGTGTAGGACGCCCCCCTGCCAGATGGACTGATGACCTGAAAAAGGTCGCTGGTAGTGGTTGGCTGAGGGCCACGAGTGATCGTGTTTTGTGGCGTTACCTTGGGGAGGCCTACGTCCAGCAGTGGACTGTCATAGGCTGATTGGTTGGTTGGTTGGTATACACAAGTCGTGTAGCGTATGTTATGTGACCTGCTGAAAGTCTGGTGAAGTATGTATATCTTCATTTTCATAAAATCTATAACCTGTTTTTCTAATGACACGCAACATTCTCTTTTGACACGCAAAATGTCATCCGTCTAACATTTTTAAAATGACTCGTATATTTTGCTAACCTTGCTTTCATATGACAGCAAGAAAAGTAGACAGTCATGATATGTGACTTTAAGCGTTACCTATTTACATAATGCGACGAAACTATTTGCACCCGAAGACGAATCTCTTTGCTTCATTGTAAGTCGTAGCTTCAATAATAAAATGCAATTTGTAACATAGAAACTTTAACCAAAGTCAGCGGTTCATGTGTACATCTCTGCAAATGCAGAGTATAAGTAATTTAGGACCAAAGTAAACGCACTGTTCACATGATAGTTACCCAATACGACAGGTAATATTCCGTATGACAATGTTCCAGGAATTTTTGTGTATCCCTGATGAACTTAACTGAATTTACTTTATTTATAAATGTTTACATACAATAAGTGCTTAATAGTTAAATGTACCTTTCTTAAAACGAGACAATGAGAACTAACATACTATTTGTAAACAAATAGTAAACACTATCTTTCCCTGGCCCCGTAGACGGATATAAATAACCCAAAATGCAGTAAATACATAATAATGGCATGTATTCCACATGACATGACTTCTGATGTACAAAACCAAACATTTAGGAAACCACTAAGCAAAATACAACAATGAAATGGATTTAACCTTTCGTGAGTTACGTTTTCATTATTAGGATAAAATATATTTATTCACTCCGTTTCGACAACAAAGTTACAAAACAAATCAGCATTGCACGTTAAAAGGTACTGCCTTATTTGCAGCGCTAGTCTTCCGCCAGTACCCGAACGGCCAATCAGGCACCAATATATAATATAGAGATCGCGCCACATACGGTGGCAGTTGGAGGCGTCGCCACAGTCGCGTAATTCAGTGTTACCAGTAAACACGCCAAAACTAGCACTCACTGTGCCATACGGCTCGAAACATTATAGGTTTCATTTGTAACGATCTTTGGTTGCAGAGCTATAAACTCAAATAAAACAAATTAATATATCAAAGTCAAAATATGTTTATTATACTATTTCAAACATGATTAATAATTAACGGGACTTATCCTTCTTATTATATATTACATATATTATGTGTTCCTTCACTTTGTCCGCAATAGACCGTTTAGTCTGTTCGACATAGGATTTCCCACAGCTGCAATCAATCTTATACACACCCTTATATCTTATATCATGAGTATAAATCGCGAATCTCTTAAAACTATTATTTCAAACATGGCACTGAGCATTGTCTTTACATATTTTTTACCGAGGTTAGATCAGCGGAGACCCTAGCTTGGAGAAGAACTAACAAGAAACTCCGGAAATCAATTTATTATAATCACCCTTAACAAACATAAAAATTACAAAGAGTGGGCAAAAAACACAACGCTGGTAATACTAAATTTACTTTTCATACAAAATAACACGCAATGGCGGAAACGTCAAATTTAGTTCCAAGTTTGGCTACTGCCACCGTATGTGGCGGGTACTCTACACCATCACCTAAGAGTATTAAAGTAAATTAAATGTAGTAATATTCCTACATGATGCGATACATGACGCATAATACTCTTTGGTGTCTATACTATATATATTTTATTGATATATGCTCCAGTGGAAATATGGCATCTTTGGTTTTAAAATTCTTGTTCCGTCTCCCTAAGCCACATCAGTCCAACAGTACCAATACATATATAAATGTAATATATGAACACTATATTACAAATCTATATGTTTATATAGTTTTTATTTGAATGTTATTGTAATCTAATAGTATTTAATTTATGTCCATTTTAGTGTCGAATATACTGGCTGCTCGCGCCATCGTCCAGGCGAAGGTCGAAGGTGGGCCCAGCGACAAGGCTGAACAAGAGGACAAGCCTTTGGGGGCCAAGGGTATCATAGTATTCGGACTCTGGTACGCTGTGCTCTTCGGCAAACATCTACTGTGAGTATACTGTTTACATACGAACACATTTCGCTGCATGCCAAAACAAAAAAGGCAAAACAAACGCGTTTACGACCATTAACCCTTGCTGAGTAGTTAAAGGTTCAGGTCAAGCTCCGCTCCGCTGTGAAGACAGTAATTCTATGGCTACCTCGAGAACTCGTGTTGACCCGAGAGTCAGTAGGCAATGTAACAGGTGGTAAGCCGTGTCGCCATTTAGAAGCACTGACTATGACCTGTTCGGGGAACAGAAGTACTATAAATATATATTATAGTATAATATTATTATATATGTGCATGAGTAACATACAGCATTCATATTCGGAGAACAGATAGATTTTCTCGCGACATAAGTATTCGGTACATTTTCTAATATATTTTTATTGCGAAAATTTACCTATAAATTCAGGAAACTTCAGTTCAATTGGTACATGCTCCGAGGTGAACCCTGAAGTAGGATACAAGCCTCCAATATGAGCTAAGCCTCCAATAATTGTGCTATACCTACCGTTCTACTTTCTGCTTCTTTCAAACCGTAACCTTCCAATATCACATTGTTTAATTCTATCATTAAATGTCACTCCTTAAATTTTTTTCAATTACTTTTATTAGTTTATAGTTTAAGCCCGTTATAGCATGGGCCTTTAATAATTAACAATGACCATATCTTTAAAAAAAACTAAACGTGCTTGAGAAATCTCTTGGTCGCTTCGTTTAGTAATTTGGGATGAAGGCAGCTAGAAAATATTTCTTGTTATAAACGTCCGAACTTGAACATTTTTGAGCCATTTTTACGTTTTTTTCTCAACTTCCCACGAACATATCTACGTTAATATTGATATTTAACTCATGAAACTACTTCAGACATGAATTATTATATTTCTCTTTCATTATACGATCTAAAAAATATGAGGTGTTAGTAAGTTCATGAAAACTTTTATTTCTCACACTTATTGTACCCTTGAATATTGTATTCTTATTTGATTTATTATTATTCTTAGATAAACAAGAAGTATAGTACTTTAAATTTTTTTTATCGAAACATCGTACACAAATCCTAGTTTTCTTTGTAACTTACAAAAATCCTAGCCTCTCAATCAACCTCATACATTTAACAACGCAGGAGTTTAAAAAAAATACAAATGCAAACAAGAACGGTCTGTAAAAACAAAAGATTTTAACTCGTATATGAGCTGGTGAACACATTGACACACACATATGTATATGTCAAATGAAAAGCCCTTCCAAAGAGCCTCCATGAAGGGTGGCAGAGATTTTCAGCCTTGACTAAGCTGTGACCTAGATTTCAGCTCTTCATGCAGAACCTAACTAACGACGTACTCAAACATTTTATGTCTGTGTTAATCTAGTTTGTACAATTGAATTGCATTTGCATTTAAGTATATCTACGTTTCGTATATCTAAATGTATATCCAGTCCCCTTTCAGAATGCACAAAATTTTAGAAAGTGTACCATAGCAATTAGGTTTTTTGATAAAATACTTACTGCCAATACGCAAGCATTTACGAAGGTACGACTATTTTGGGGTAGTCAGAAGTTGTGTGTCCACCATCAACTGAGCATTGTGATGGTATCAGTAACTTGTGACCCATTTTTACGCTAAATAAATACCCAATGTGACAGGTGGAAAACCATGTCACCGTAAACATATTGAGTATTACTTATTTTGAAAATAGTCAGGTTACCTCACAGTAATCAACAGCACAGACAATCCAGATGGTCAGGTTAGCCGCGCCCGCGTTGCTTAACTTCGGTAACCGAATTAAGACTAGAGTATCAACGTGCTATCATTACTACAGTCATTATTGGTAAAATAATTCTAGTTAGCCAGTTTCGTTATGCTATTTTACATTTTGTTTGTAAAATATTGCTAACATGTAAAGTGCAGGCGTTCTCATATAATTATAAACATAATTGTATGCTGAGGGAATACATATGTATATTATTAAGTGTTCGTAGTTGCCTTTTACAACTTTGCGAAGAAGATAAATCGCTAGTAATTCTCAATATACGTCCCAGCACGCGACATTGAATGTGAAAACCGCTACATAAAATCTGCGTTAACCTATACAACGTTACGCAAAGCAAACTTTGGATACCTACGTAACCTCTATAGATATGGAGTCGCCAAGCTCTGCAGTATTATGCAATGGATCGATGAAGCCCCGACCTCTAACTGAACTTGCCACTGAGCGCTGGAACGTTTTTGAAATGCTAGTACATCGCTCTACGTAAACGTCACGTATGATGCGACGATGACCTCCGTGGCGCGATCGGTTAGCCATCTGAACGCTAATCATGAGGTCCTGGGTTCGATTCCCGGTGGAGGCAGAGTTAAGAACTACGCTTTTCTGTTGCTTTCCAGTTTGGTCGTTGATTATATATGCTATATATGTATTTATCTATACATAATAAGTATATATTTCTTAAATATGCGTTGATTAGTACCCTAAACACGAGTCTTAAATGTACTTATTAAGGTGCTAGTTCAATTCGTGTAATGATGTCCAAATATTATTATTATTATACTAACTCTTTGAGGTAGACAGACGCATGAGGACCGCTTCTGATTACCACTTCAACTTTCTTATAATATACATATACTCGCAATCTTTTAGCGCTTGTAGGATAAACAGAATGTCGACTTTAATATCTTTACGGTGATTTGTAGCAAAACTATCGGATATGTATGAGGAAGTGTATGAGTGTCAATGAAGCGAAAATGGTTGGTCAGGATAGAGACAGACGGGGATTCGTTGTCTCTGCCTATCCCTCTACAGGGAATCAGGCCTGATGTGTATGTATGTAACTATCAGTGTTATGGTGGCATTGATATGGAGTATTAATATGATGACTTTTTCCTAGTCTATAATTTGGATTATATTGACCCCTAGCCCCGCAGTCACCTTTTACAATAATTTGGGTAGAAGGGCAGACTGTGAAAATATGAATTATTATGTTATAATAGCTATCGCATTAGAAGAATTTCTCTTGAGGTAGTTTTTAGTTTTAGATGAATGATAAATATTAATAAATATTTGTGCGTCTGACTAGGACGACAAATACCCTGTAAAAATTAAATTACATACTCGTAAAAGACTAATTAAGAGATTAAGAATATATTCGTTCTCACACTTCTCTTATATGCCTTTAGTACTAAAGAGAAACGCAGTTATTCTATACTAAAACCGTATTATCATGTTAATTCTGGAAATGACTTCTTTATAAACAGAGCTGTAACTTATACTGTTCGTGAAAATTTACGGCTTTGTTGACAATAACTGACGTTTATAACGACCTGCTGAAATGTGTTCAACGATATTGTTCTAAGACTGACGTTACACAGAAATTCCGGGTTCATTTCCTTGAAAACGAGGTTGGATATGAATTCAGGTGAAAATAATATACATATAAGCATTCACGTCTGTTAAACCCTTTCGGGTTAGGTAGAGGTTGTGTATTTACCATCAACTGTGAATTATGATGGTCTTTGGCCACTCGAAACCTATTTTTTACCTAAGAATAAGTCTGGAAGAAAATGTAATAATGACCGTGATTGAAGAGAGCGTATTTTAGTACTATAAACTTGATATAATAGATTCACGAAAAGTATAGTATATGTAGGTGTATGCAAAGGTGCTTACGTCAATGAAGTGAAAATGTTATGCCGGGAAAGGTAAAAATTGTGTTGATATGTGTCGAGACGTACATACACGAATTTACGTCCTTAACGGGGAAGGAAGAAACCATAGATTGCCACTGGAAAGATCCTGACAAATCTTTCTTGTTCCACTCACACTTATTAACCTTCTCATACATGTTCTTCTGTTTTTCACGCTACGTACACCCGCCGCTTGTAAATTTGTGATCTGTATTCTTATATACAATAGAGAAACGGGCCTGAACTGTATGTAAGGCATTTGTTACATATATCATCAGTTAAGACCCAACGTAAACAGACAACCATTTAGCATAGACATGTGAATATGCATTTAGCAGACTCTGGCTTTCTGCAAAGTGCCCAAGGCTACAGATATGTATGACCGATTGAGATTGCAATCGCTATACGTCATCATAAACGATATTAGGCAGATTGCGCTAATGTTACGTGTTTTGCTGCAGTGTATCTATGTAATCATTATATGTAAATTATGTAATCTTTTCTACTTGCTTTTGAATCTTATGTACTAATATTCACTTTTCTTTATATGACTTTGTATCATATAAAGTCACTTCTTATTTTTTAGATAAATCATCGGAAACATGACATTTAATTGGCGATCTATAATACTGCTATCGGCAATATTGTGGCTTTAATAAGGAAGGTTACACCCCTGTCTTTTTACAAGGATTCCTAACCCTATTAATTGGGTTTCAATTACTACAACGATGTGTAAGGAAAATAGAAAGGCTATCGTTATATTTACTTCTGAAGCTATAAACAAAAACGATTGAAAGAAAATTTGAACATAAATCATGTTGGATAATTGTGACAGGATGAGTGGCTCATGATCATGCCAAACTGTCAACTTATTGTGGATTTGGCACATACCTACTGAGCTGGTTTTACGTAGATGAAAGCACTGGTCTAGGTATTATGTAACCACCTATTCTCTTGTGTTGAGAGGCACTTCAAACTAGAGCTTTTGTAAGATACTTTTGAATCCTCAATTTGTTTCTTAAACAGTAGATTTTATTTGTCACGTCTAACCTTTATATATTATTACATGCATGCTTCTCATACCCTAACCGGATAGACAGAGAGTATATATGGCCACCTTGAATTACCCTTACAAAACTATATCGCTTCACTACATTTTTTAAACAGCTAGATACATAAATCACATAAATCTATTCACTCCTCTACGTCCCCGACGGGATAGGCAGAGACTATCTATCGACACTTGGAATGATCCTGACAAATCTTTATTGCTGCACTCACACCCTTAACCTTCTTATTCATGTAACACTTGCCTTTTTTACGATATCCCGAGAAAGTAGCGGTATGGTACAAAGGTACGGCAGGACCTCTCTAATTTAATTCCGAAGCTAGCTTAAACATAATATACATAGCTGTAGCCAGGCTCAATGAATTGCATGTAGTAAATCGTCTTAGCGTACTTGGCTTTCCGATCTGAGTGATTCAGATGCATTCAAATCAGCCCACGCTCGGCTTTCAATTAATTTGATTACGGGATTAACTGCGGCAAACATGAGCTTATTGGAAATATCGATTTATTTATTATCTGTCTGCCCATCTATGTTGCATTGTCTAGGTTATGAATGTAATCTAGAGTACCCGCCACATAAGGTGACAGTTGGAGGCGTCGCCACAGTCGCGTAATCCAGTGTTGCCAGTAAACACGCCAAAACTAGCACTCACTGTGCCATACGGCTCGATACATTATATTGAGGTTTCATTTGTAACGATCTTTGGTTGCAGAGCTATAAACTCAAATAAAACAAATTAATATACCAAAGTCAAAAGTCAAAATATTTTTATTCAAAATAGGCCCTATCATAAGCTCTCTTTGAAAGTTATTTTATGATCTAAGTACAAATTAAAAAAACTATATATTGACAAAAGGAATATATATGAGTGAAGTGGAAGGGCGGTTACGTAGGGGCCGGCCTAATAAGACATATATGTAACAGTCAGATAGACGCTATATTGAAAAAAGGTGACGTTAGGAGTACCTATAACCGCCGAGAGTGTATTAGAGAATGTATGAATGTCAATGAAGCGAAGGTGGTCTGTCAGGATCGGGACAAATGGGGATCCGTGATCTCTGCCTACCCCTCTACAGGGAATCAGGCGTGATGTGTGTGTATGTATGTAAAAAAACTATTTCAAACATGGCACTGAGCATTGTCTTTACATATTTTTACCGAGGTTAGTTCACCAACCATTTCGGCTGCTCAAGATGCCACGTCATGAAGACCACGACCGCTCTGATAAGAGCGTAACGATTGAGAAGAAGAAGTTCAGCGGAGACCCTTGGAGAAGAACTAACAAGAAACTCCAGAAATCAATTTATTATAATCACCCTTAACAAACATAAAAATTACAAAGAGTGGGCAAAAAACACAACGCTGGTAATACTAAATTTACCTTTCATACAAAATAACACGCAATGGCGGAAACGTCAAATTTAGTTCCAAGTTTGGCTACTGCCACCTTATGTGGCGGGTACTCTATTATGATAGCAATCTATACTATTTAATTGCACTTTTAATGAATTTACTACTTGATGCATAGCCTGGAATTTATATGCGTTGTATGTAATACTCGTAGGTGTATTTATTCTTGGCATGAGTTCTGAAAAAAATTAATTGAAAAATTAAAAAAAAAATTAAATTTATTAAAAATTAATTAATTTAATTAATTTTAATTGTTTGCTCATACTAATTTTCGCCTTAGCTATGTGTGACCGAATAAGTTTGGATGATTAAGTGTCTTTATGTTTTACTTAATCGACGATCTAGGCAGGGCATAGTTAAACAACGCATGTATTGTGTGAGGTACCGGGTTCGATTTCCATAAGAACCATACACTGCTTACTCCGCAATATCGGAGATAGACATGCCGACTTCTGACTACCACGTAAGAGACAACGGTCGTAATATATTAAATCGCTAGGAGCTTAAAGTCTAGGTTTCTCTTCAAAGTCTGTAATCTAGAAAGCGTAGGCAGAGAATCCAGTGAAACCAGCCTGCACTCCCACATCAATGAAATATTAATACGGGAATAGAGAAACGACTAAGTCTCTATAAAGTACTAATAAGAAATGTTAACTGGTCTATGACTCATTGGAAAACTAGTTAGCTGCCTTTCCTATATAGCTAGATAGCTCTTGGGGGTTCTGTATAATAGTTTTATATATTATTAATACACATGTCGTACATTCAGCTGTTGACAGCACAGCACAGAGTTTAATATATGTTCTTGTGTATGCCATTTAGGTGAAAAAATATTCATATTTGAATGAGAATCGAATGCGAATCTTTTATTTCAACTATTATGCTAGAGAGCGACACAATAAAATTATAATTTATATAGTACATTCACCAATATTTTGCCTTGCAACTAAGAATCGAAGAGTTCATTATTATCAAAATAGATCTGAGTGCATTCCTGTGTTTATAGTTGGTCTGGTTTCTAAGACTTCGATTGTTATTGGACGATGGATTGGCAAACCATTCGCCAATTTTAAATACTATGGACTCTGAACTGTTTAAGTGACTGGAAAATATTGAACTATGTTTTTATTCCAATGTGATATAATAATAATAATATTTAGACATTAATAAATAATTACACAAATTACATTAAACTCGTAATATTATTTATTATCCTCGAAGGTACAAAGAATATGCCATCTTTGTTATGTAAGTTGTTAAAGTACTTTCTCAACTTAAATACTTTTTTAAATTAAAGGGTTAATTGCCTGATGTACGACACCCAAGCTTTTCTTAGATTGTAGAGGTACACTAAGGAAGGATTTCATATAGTTCGTAAAAAAGAGGTGTGTGTATCCACATTTTAATAGCTTTATCCGTAAAATATATTATATTCTGTAAAAGTCATACTTAGGTGAAATAAATATTTATTTAGTTCATATTTTATTTTATTTGTTAAGTAAAGGTTATTTCATAAAAAAATGATTAATGGAAACTTGAATTATAGAGGTAAACGTTTAAAGGATTGTATAAATTTACTTTAGATTTTTACTCCTTAAATACTAACGTTGTTTTTCACGAAGCGTAAAGGACTTGTGTAAGTGACGTATGATTTGACAGGTATCGCCGAGGTATATTAGTGAAAAGAAGTATGTATGTACATTCCAAAGTTCAGTACAAATTCGTTACAGTGGCTGGTAATGTTCTACCGTCGTTCTATTGTGGGATAGCTGTAGATAGGTCTAGAAATAAAGCGTCGCTTGTCCGTCGAATTGGCCTTACGCCAGAGGGGGTGCCAAGACAACATTCTAATTTGAATCGCACGAATTCAATTGCAATCACAATTCAATTCTAATGGATCCAGTATAGAATAACGCTGCATTTGATAAAAATATCGCAGCGGGCGTAGAGATTAGCGAGAGATCCGGGTGTCGATAGAAAAAATATCTTAGCGAGCGTTACTTAAAGAGTTTGCGAAATAAAAATTGGAGATGGAGCATATAATTTTTTTTCTGTATTTATAAAAACTGAGTATACAAAATTTCTATCTTATTAATTACGCAATTTACGAAACGCAGGGATATTACAATGAGGTTGAATAGCGGAGGGAAATCTGTACTTTTTCGGAATCTGCAATTATCAGTACTTGTGCATGTGATCAACATGAAACATCCCTGTCTCATTTTAGGTACAGATTATTATTTATCCCTATTCCTCGAAATCAGTAATAGTCAGTAAATTACGACACGGTTTATCACCTGTCAACTTACGCGCTAACTATCTGGTTAACACGTGGCTGCGCTCGCAAACCTTTAAATATAGGAATAATAATCGCGATATCGCGTATCGTATACTACATTGTTCTATGCATGTTATCTATATGTATCATACCCTGGCACATCGATGCATAGTACTGACCTAAGCCAACTTACCATTAGAGACTCGAGTAATGCCCTTTACAAGACATGCGATGCTTCAAAGCGCATAGCAACAAGCTATTTATTCAACAGAGGGCGGGAGCATCGACCTGAGAAGTGCCCAAGCCAAAATTAACATTGTAAGCCTAATGCTTGGGTAACGTTAGGCTACTTAAGCGGAATTGGGTTTTAGATGGGGTAAGCCAAGTTCTTATTGCACTTATTACGTGGTAAAGGCAAGGATTACGTCTGTGGTCATAATTTCGATGATTGAATGAGAATTATTCTAATGTAGGTAAATTAATCTTGATTTTGGAATATTTATTTTATTTGATTAGGGGAATACACAATATCTACTCATTTCTATAGTTGCAAAACGAATAGCGATTTGAGTATATATTAAATATTTTTATGTAGCTATGAGAAATTAATAAAAAACCATAACTAGAATGCTAAAAAGATTTCCCCTTTTTACTTCGGAATTGTATTTTTACTCACACATACATATACTAATCATAATATTATAACCCATTAGGAAACAACAGAACCTGAAAGACATAATATCACTGTTATTATTGTTTTTTCATTTACGTACATAATTAACAGTCGCTAACGATGAGGGAAAACATCGTGAGGAAATCTACCTATCCCTCAGGATAGAATAGTCAGTGCCTATATACGGCGATACGGTTCACTACCTAGAGATCTCGCCATATAAATTGGCAGTTGGGGGCGTCGCCACAGTCGCGTAATTCAGTGTTACCAGTGAACACGCCAAAACTAGCATTCACTGTGCCATACGGCTCGATACATTATAGGTTTCATTTGTAACGGTCTTTGGTTGCAGAGCTATAAACTCAAATAAAACAAATTAATATATCAAAGTCAAAATATGTTTATTTAAAATAGGCCCTATCACAAGCTCTCTTTGAATGTTATCTTATGATCTAAGTCAGGGGTGTCCAAACTAGATGGGACCCAGGGCCAATAATCCAAACCCATTCTAAAAAAAAAAAGAAAGGAAAAAAAATTTGCTCATTAATGTATTTAAAATTTCAAACAAAGATAAGAAATAAATAAAACTAAGTTAAAGCTATTATTAATTAAAATAAAGTATTATTATATGCAGTGGGTACAGATCTCTTTGTAGTCGGTGTACCCGAATCGAACTTTTTTTTAAGTCGGTTAAAAAGGTTCAATGGGCCGCAGTAATCTAAACCGCGGGCCGCATACGGCCCGCGGGCAGTGGTTTGGACAGCCCTGATCTAAGTATAACAACAATAAAGATTATTATTTTTATAATTAACAAACATAAAGATTACAAAGAAAGTGAGCAGTGTGCCAGTTTTTCCTTAACAATAATTATGATCCCTATCGCCTAACGTGGTAAACGGTAAAAAGTGGCTTTGTCCAGATATCCTCAAAATAAAGATTTTTGCTTCTTAGCCACTCTTGCATCTCAGATTTTCGTGACGATATTGTTGGCAAAGTTGGAACTAAATTTGTCGTTTCCGCCATTGCGTGTTATTTTGTTGTAGTTTACTGTTTGTGCTTGATTCGATTTAATTCATTATTCGTGGTAAAACCGTTTAAAATGGAGGAGAAAACTATCAGAAGTACTGCCAGAGAAATCATATCAAAGGTTTCATCATTCAAATTATGCAACTGTGGCGACGCCTCCATCTGCCATAATATATTCAAAATTATAAATATCACAAGCTCTCTTTGAAAGTTATCTTATGATCTAAGTATAAATTAAAAAAACTATTTCAAACATGGCACTGAGCATTGTCTTTACATATTTTTTACCGAGGTTAGATCAGCGGAGACCCTAGCTTGGAGAATAACTAACAAGAAACTCCGGAAATCAATTTATTATAATCACCCTTAACAAACATAAAAATTACAAAGAGTGGGCAATAAACACGACGCTGGTAATACTAAATTTACCTTTCATACAAAATAACACGCAATGGCGGAAACGTCAAATTTAGTTCCAAGTTTGGCTACTGCCAATTTATGTGGCGGGATCTCTATCACGTTTCGTGCTGTCTATCTAAGTGATACGCGGGCTTCGAATGACCCATACCTAACATGCCTTCGAAATTTCGGAGATGAGCATTCAAGCCTGTAGAGAGTGTGTATACACAAGTCGTGAAGCGTATGTTATGTATGTATGTATCTCTGTTATTATTTCTTACATTAACAACTTAATTCCCTTTCTACAATTGAAGTGGTCAGCCATTTTGTAACATCATTATTTATTGCTTAGAAACCAAGTGGCAAACGATCGCGCCAGACAGCCGGCGATTTCCGACGAGACAGGCCCCTAAGCCCCTTAATCATTTCGCTTCCTGCGCCTCAATTGTAAATGCACTTGCACGACACTTGATGCGAATAAAAGTAAATTTATTATTTGTATTGGCTCTAAGAAATATATTTTTATTTCGTACAAAAAATGTCTCATAATGACATGGCATCAAAAGAAACAAATACTTACACAAATAAGAAGGTTTAAGGAAGATGAATTTTTATAAGTATTTTTATATGTGTTTTTTATATGGTATCGATCTTTGTAACATCTGTATTGTTTCTTAGTTAAAAAAAATTACATAAATATTTTAGAGTTTTTTTTCTCTAGATAGCACATAAATCCACATAATCAAAATAACGTATATCAAACTGCTATTTTCCTAGGTACATCGTAAGAAGCAAGTAAGAGACCAGGTGTAATTTCTCATTTGGCGGCTGTGTCACATCCTGACAATCAGTGTAGGGTTTGACAGTCACTGACCACTCGCAATTTAAGCCCACACTACAACGAACCCACGCACGGTCTATTAGTCCTTATTTGCTTCTGCATAGAGTATACAATTCCTTGGTGAATAAAAAATCTGCGTGGCCAGACAGGATGTTTTAAATGGACATCATTATTGCATTCTGGGACTTTGAAATTAGCTAAGGATAATGGCGGTTTGAACTTATTACTAACGGTCTGAGAGAATTAGATGATGATTACAATATAACAAAATATAACAAAATTTATCCAGAACTTATCGTAAATGAATAACTCATATATTTAGTATTCTCTTACCACACACTGAGAAGAAGGGCAGCTGGTTACGAGCTATTTAGGTCCCAGCAAAGGCTTAATTTACAGAATGCATTGGCCAACATATGGCAGATACCATGGGATCGCCAACATATGTGCATGCATTAAGAACATTGATCGGTCCTTAAATAGACTCGTATTAAGTTATAATATCATTCACATATACATACATATATTCATGCCTGTACCTCCCCAATGGGACTGACAGAGAATATCGATCGCCACCTAGAACGATCCTGACAAATCTCTCTTGCTTCACTCACACCCAATAACCTTCTAATACATTCTCTTCTGTTCTTCACACTACGTACATCCGTCTCCAATTTGATATTGAAGTTATAATATTATTCACAAATATTTTTATGTCCTTTTATCCCTTTCATAGACAGTACGAAAGTTTTGGCCACTCAAACTCCGTTCCGTTTTCCGTTAACATCCAAAGTGAGAAGTGGCAAGACCATTATCTACTATTCACCTACCTATACAAATGATATTAAGGTTTCGTTATGTTTTCTTACTCGAAACCTAGGGTGATCTTACGGTGATCATTTTTCAGATAAAACCAGCCCCACATTTGTTTCACTTTTGTGATCATAGAAAAACCAATGTGTCAACACGACCACGCTTATAATAACATACATAAACTTACGTGTGTCTTAAACTTATCAACAAGATAAAGTCACCAATTTTATGTCTACCCTAAAAAGGATAAAAGAATGCGAGCGTACTGATTGTGTTTCTTTATACTTAGTGTGAGTACCACTGGACAAAGTATAGTTTAGGTATTCATAGTATTTGTTTATCTTTCACATTCCTATGTGTTGACCATATATTATCTGTGTTAATAAAATTGATCGCTGTGTTCACATTACTTACATAATCCAAAAGGTAGGTTAGTTACTATGAATATGACATGTATAATATTATGTATAAATATTCCATTTAGCATGACAACTTAAAATATAACGTCTATCTAATTGTTATATGGCCGACCCCTACATTACCACCCTTCATATTAAAAAGTGTGACGTACCTATAACCACCGAGTGTTTATGAGTGTCAATGAAGTGAAAGTGGTCAAGATCGTGACAGATGGGGGTTCCGTGATCTCAGCCTACCCCTCTGCAGGGAAACGGGCGTGATTTGTATTTAACATTAAATACCATAACATAACACATTACATTCTATTATTTTAGACGTAGACAGCTAGTAGCAATTAATTTAAGTCCCAGTTTAACACGACACCGGTTTGTCATTTTCTCACGTGTGTAAATATAGACTGTCCTTGAAAAAACCTATTTATTGACATTGCCAATCAAATTAACTTAATTCAATTTGTGCACGTAAAAATCAATATCAATTGGAGTTGAATTGAACTTGGTTCAATAGTTCAAATGTTAAGTGATTGGCGATTCGTTTACCGGTTTCAACCGATCTTGTGTGAACTGACCTTTACAATGTGGATTCGATAACATTAATTGTAGTTAAATTAAAACCGCCTAGTATGTATGAGGAGTTATATGTCGATGAAGCAAAAGAGGTGTGCCGGGATCGGAACAAATTGGAAACTGTTATATGATACGGTTAGGGAGACGAGCGCAGTGTGAGAGTATGTGTGTGTGTGTGTGTGTGAGTGTGTGTATCAGGACTTATTATAACATTTAAATGAAATGTTTGTGATAGGTGACTAGCCCATCGCCCAAGTTTAGTCCTAAATTACCTCTGGATATTGATAATGAAATCCGGGAAGAACGTTTCTAGTTGCTGGCAGCACATTAGATTCTAAATATCTGGTTAAAACTAAATTTCGTTGCACGCAAACCTCTGACTAACCTGCAGAGCATAGCAGTTCCGATATATATTATACTCATGAGTATGTATGTAGTCATAATCATCGTTCACATTAACTAGATGAGTACATTTTTTACAACATTGTATTCATTCCTTCACAATGTTTTCCTTCACCAAACCATGAAGTAAACATTCGTAAACATAGAAAAAAGTGACGCACCCAAAATCTTCCGATAGGTAAGATCAAATAAAGGGTATTTACACCGGCACGCACAAAAAATCTGGGATATCTCCAAACAACATCGTATTACGACAATAGTCACTCGACTTACATAACTATTGGTGCCGTTCCAAAAGATAAAATGAGTGAAACACGAAAACAGTCTATTTCTGTTCACTTCAAACGATAATCACTAAGTCAGCTGCGATTCAACAAATTATAAAGGTGGAGTGAATGGGTTAGTCGGAGAGGTAATGAGAAAGCTCGATAGATGCCTATCTGCTCAATTGTTTTGGAATAAGGCTTAGATGCAAATTATTATGTTTTGAGGTATTAAAAACATATAAAAGTAAATATGTAGGGATAAGGCAAAGCTAAATAATTATGTTGTGAGGTATTAAAAACATATAATAGTAAATGGTTATTAACCTCGTCGATACCCAGATAGTCATGCTAAAGGTAGATGTTGTGAATATGTTTTGTACCTATGGTTCTGTCTACTCTGAATGGTAAAGGAGGGCGTGATGTAGTTATATGTGTCAGTCTATTTAAAACATAATTGCCTTAAAACGAATGGATTTGGCGAGAGTATGATTACTGTGCCTTGTCAGCGAGGGTTAATTAATTTTATCAGATCAAAACACTCCTTTATGTAACTCATATTATCTTAATATTCTATAATCTCATAATTGTATATATGTTGTATTATATAATAATAAAGAACACGATTAAAGAGGTATAGGACTACAAACTTTTTTTACCGATAAGATCTTAGCATAATGAATAATATTCTCATATCATATTTCTCGGTATAAAAATGTACTAATCTAGGGCCTATAAGAATTCAGAGAGATCATAGATACCCTTTTCTCTGGATCCTGGCAAACCATTTTGATTCATTGACATCTGTACACCTCCTCATATACAACCGTTATAGGTACTTCAAAAAACTTGCATCTATTACAATAAATAAAATTACATACATTCACGTCTTTTAAACTCTTTCGAAGTTTACGGAACTTTGGAGAGACAATAATAGTTCCTAGGTCGCTTTTTAGAATACATCTTGAGGTTGTGATGATGAAAATTAGTAGTTCCTAATTCGGCCACCAGGTCAGTAGAGTCTGTGGCGCTGTAAGTCGAGAACGGAAACGTCCATATACTGGTCCAAAGTCAACATGAGTCACAAACGACGTCCATTCAATGAGATGTACTATACAAGGTCATCTCTCAATTGCAGGTTGACTCTCATTAACTATAATGTACACTCAGAAGTTATGTTATGTACGTGAAAGAGTACTCTTAAAAATTACGCGTACAAGTCCGGAAATCATACATTTACGTCACGTCCGTTTCCCTGTAAACCACAGATATGCTTCAATCTTCTTAAATCTCTTTTCGATTCGTAACTTTGATGGAGGTCTGATAAAAATGATGAGTTTACGAAAGAGACGTAAAGAAAGAGACATAATTATAATTTTACTTATATCCTAGCTTACCACGGAATAGTATATGACGAAACTTCATTATGCCCTTCCTGCAAACCAGTTTTGTTCCATTGACACACATTTGTATATGTACTTGGTTATGCATAGTACTTTAAAAGTTACTCTTCTTCAGTATGCCGTCTATTTGTGCGTCACATGTTGTACTAGGACGATCCTTATGTAACCGTCTACAGTAAGTAATATGTGAGGTAAGATTTTTGTGGCAAAATATGTCATAGTTTTATGAGAAGTAAGGTAATTTTTTTGTGGTAATATACGAGCATCTCATACTGTTATGTGTAAGCAGTTCATTTGTTACATACATGTTCTACATACATATACACACATTCTAAAACTTTGGTACAGAATCTAGGTTATATAATATCTTCCCAGTCACATGTAGAATAAATTCAATGGCATTGATATAAAATATTAGTAACAACCTATCACCCAATAGATTCATATTACCTACTGTAGTATTAAATATCTGTGATATTACACTTAGTCTTCCTTTCGGCTCTAGTTATGAAAGGCAGGTAGTTCTCATTTACGTTTCACACCAACACGTGACTTTATGCGTACATTTGTTAGTACATTTTCCGCTCTGATGTCTTTTTTTGAACGATAACCTTGTTTTGCTGTCATTGGACACGACCTTAGTTGAACGATGGCCATATGCAGGTTGCTTTAGTGTTACAGAGCTTATATAGGGGTATATTAACCTCAATTGTGATATGGTAATAAACAAATTAATACATTTATGGTGGCGTCAGAGATTATCTATTCTTTTCTCTTAATCCTGGCCTTACGTAACCTTTTTACTTCACTGACAGCTCCTTTGCATACATACATAATATGTACTCGTAGTTATAAATCCACCAAACGTAAAATCTAGTCACACAGTGATTTTTGCAATTATAAATAAAGAAAACAGTAGAATGCTTAAGCTAACCATTTCATTGCCAATTAATATCACAACCCCATAGAATGAATAGTCATCCTAAAAAGTGACCTACAAGATATAATCGTCTATTCGAGATTTTGTGCAAACCCCGTTTTGGTTTCCTTTTGGTTATTCTCCAAGCTAGGGCTTGCGAATCAAAGGTAGAGTCATTGTTGTAAGACAACTAGTGTCACTATATATTTCGACGTTCAATGAATGTACTATTATATATGACTGTACTTATATAGTTATTTTTTTATTTGAATATAGCTATATGCAATTTAAGTCCCAGACCTCGGGTCTTGACAAACAAACAAACTACGACATAGGTCGAGGTGAGACCCAGATTAATTGAATGTGATCACATTATGTCCAAATAAATGGTTATATCGTTGCCTCATAGACTATCTTGGCTTTATTTTTTGGCAGCTCATATACTGGCATGCAGGCTAATTATTTTTTTAATTGCTTACTATTTGGACTAAGTGTTATTGCATATTTGCGATTATGAGATTAACATGTTGTGAGAATGGAAACAATGCCAATGAAATGTTGTTTCCTGGTCTTCTTAATACAAGTGCGATTGTACGAGTATTTGTACGTGGTGAGTTTGAATATCGTGTGAATTTTGACACATAATTTACAAAACAGATCCGTTTTGACGTAATTACGTACTGTAAATCAAACTTTTTTATTCTTTTTATTTATTGTCTTATTTAACTATGTCGTCATTATATCTATCATTTATGTAGAATACTCAAAGCATAAACGAAATTATACCGTATTTTTTTTAACCCGCTTTTGACCGAACATACAACACTCCCAGTGTGACATGTGGTCAATCATTGAGCGGTGAATCAAGAGAATGGTCCCATGTCACCAACTAAAACATCATACTGATGATAATCCAACGAATGGATTGAATTTTTAGTCCAATGGAATTGCCAATAAGCCACCTAGGTTTATGGCCATATATAACCCAGTTCTCATAATGTAATAACTGTCTAGTAAAACCTCATCAAGCGGTATCTTTTCGTGTTCCAGCATTGACTATTGCAAGCCAAAGTATAGGCAGGTTTCATAATCATTACGTTAACGTTATCTAACAAAAAGTACTTGTTTGTCGCAACGGTTGTACTGAAAATTTAGTTCCGCTTTCCCCTGCAGCAAAAACGGTTGCAATCACCTAAACAATGTTGTCAGCAGAGATAATCGATTACTAGGCCTGACCACGATACAGTTAAATCATAAACTGTATTCGCTTTAGTTTGGTTTATATTAGACTTACTGAATTTATATCATTTTATTACGAGACAGAGTAATTCGACGTAGCTCACTTGTTTAGGGCTTGACTGTGTATCAGTGGGTACAGGGTTCAAATCCCGCGTGAGCATGTCCTGATGGAAATGAAGTTTAATGAATTTAGTTATAATTTATTATTATAATTTATATATTATAATTAAGTTACGGTGAGGGCAAACATCGTGAGGAAACCTACCTGTTCCTGAACATATAATAATCAGTGCTTGTCAATGACGATATGGCTAACTGCCTGTCACATTGAGTACTGACTATCTGGTCAACACGTGGGTTCGAGGTGGCCATAGAATTACTACCTCGCAATTGCGGAGATGGACACCTGAACCTCTAACTACCACGCAAGGGTTAATGGTCGTGAAGCGTATGTGCTTGTTTTTTTGTATCATTTTATTAGACGTTTCGCACTCTAACCGCAATAATTTCTACTATAAGACATTACAACACGAACTGAACTAGGCTTTTGGAAAAGTACTTTCAAGCCGTGTGTTAATTGTACTAGCCAACGTTTCTTCAGAAATGCTTATTTAGTTGAAGATTCCCAGATCAGTACATATTTAATAAATACATATAACAAACGATCACTCTGGATTTCAGAAGTCATATTTTAATGGATAATGAATGTAGATACATTATAAAACAAATAAATTAGAAAACCATAAATTACTCATAAATAACTTCGAAGTTAGTCGCAATTCAGTAGGAACTGAGTTCTGCACGCCTACAAGAATCCAAAGAGGTCGTTGACCCGTCTATTTCCAATGAGTCACGAACGCTGGAAGTCTGTCTGTCATGGACTCCTCCTTTTGTGGCTGAGCTATGTTTGGCCAGAGTGACTCATTTGGGCCCATCTATTTGGTATGGGGCTACTTCCTTTAGGGTAAAAGGCTGGAGTGGTAGGTTAGTGTTGTTATTAAGGTCTTTGGTAACTAATTAGTTTTTCAAAGTACTGCGTGACTCAATGAGTTATTATTTGATGTTGTAAGTGGTTTTGTTTATAATACTGTAACTGGCAATTATTGATAACGTATAAATTGTGAACATGATATGCGTATTAAGAGTATTAGTTAAGACCTTTCCGGAATATTGAGAGAGTTAAATAACTACGATTAAGATGCAGTGTAAGTGGTATATAACCATAATATACAATTCATGTTAGGCATGACCACAACGATCATACTCATATGTGTTTTTAAATCAATGTTTACTTTAACAAAAACCTGATCTTTAGTGAGGGGAAAACATCGTTGTTAAAGATTTTATTAGCAAAAATAGATATATCTTAATTTGCAATGGGCCGTACCCTTTTAAGAAGATATGTAGATCAACAAATGTGAAATTATGTGAAAAAGAGACGATATGCTTTACCACATGTTATTATGTTATTAAAAAATAGAACTATAGTTAATAAAAATAGAACAATTAATTTTTTTTTCATTCCTTGCAGAGACTTCTTTTCCATTTCACTTGGAGATGATGATGACGACAGCGACGGGAGAACTATTGATAACACTTTAAGAAGAGAGCCACCAAATTCTAATCCGACGACCTCTGCCAATGTAAGACCAAGTGGCCAGCAGGAAGCAATGATTAAAGATGCTGAAAAGACTGTCAATGGTCTAAAGAATGAAATTGCAGATAACGCTGTACCACCATCTGTGCGCCAGTCCCTAAATGAAAGAAGCAAAAGTGAAGAGCAATCAAACAATAAACAAACGCAATAAATATTCTACCTTAAGTGGCGACATCTAGAACTCTGCTTATTGAATGTAAAATATAATTGTCACGCAAGGTGCCCAAATTAAATAATATATACCAGTATTGTTACATATTAATTTCATATTATACCCATGTAATATTCACATAATTATATTATATTCCATATAACATTTATAAATATTTACAAGTTTCAAACGATCAAAATATATTCTGACACTGAATGTTACATCAAACACTTACGACCAAAAGAAGTAATGAAATAGATAACAACAAAAAAAATCAACATCATAGATTTTCCCTGAATTTTGCTTTTATTTGCTTTCTTAGTCTTCATTTCTTACAGTATCTGCCTTTAGATACTGTCAGTCTTCTTTTTAAAGTATTTAACAGTAACCTACATCACAGATATAAGAATACTATACTAGTACCTACATTATGCTTTAGAAATATTTTATTACCTAATTAAATAACATAATTTTAATAAAATAAATAATTTTACTTAAACTGTCTGTGTTTTTGAGCTCGAGAATAGTAAGTTAGCATAGTCAGAAATTGAGTGTACATCACCTGAGCTGAGTATAAGTTTTTGTACACTCAAGTTCTATTTTACATATACTTTCACGAAATATTTATCGCGCAAATTGAATGGTATTATGTCATCTATTTTGCTATTGTCTATTTTAAACAAAAGCAAGTTTCCTCGCGATGTTTTGCCTAATTGTAGAAGATACATATCTCAAAATTGGTGGTTACCAAACCATCGGTCCCACCCACGAGCCAAATCTTCCACCGCAAGAGCTCCATGGGCATTCAATTTATATTGGCTAATAGTACTAATTTAGTATTTTTTTTTATTTTAATAGCAAATTATATCTGTATATTTCCCTCGTGAAGAACAGGGGCCTTACTCCACTAATCCATTGTATACCAAAGTACCATTACGTGCCAAAGTGTAAAATTACTGCCACTGAAGTATTACTGTATCGATACTAAGTAATATTGTGCCTACAATGCATTAGTGGAGTAAGGCCGCTGAAGATCATGAATGAGAATGTTAATGGATGTGAGTGAAGCAAGACAGATTTTTCAGGATCGTTCCAAGTGGCGATCGATAATCTTTACCTATCACCTTAGGAACGTAGCGGTGTAAATAATATATGTATGTATGTTTTATACCATCGTGGAATATGGCCGTGAGTATATGTTTTATAGTATTACACCATTATTTCAAGGTTAGCACAATAAAAGACTGACATTTCCATTGTGCAATATACCTAAATAACTTTTATGGTGATACGTGTTGTCTTTGGCACGTAGAATTTCTAACGATTAACCATTCGGTTATCGAAAAGTGGTTTCGATCACTATGGTAAATGAAATTCGAAGGAAATCAATAAGAAGCAATTTTCTATGTATCTTAACGCCAATAAACGGGAAATTTTTCAGTTTTATTTTAAGTATTAACAAACAATTAATATCTAGAGAAACACTGCTTATTTCTTGTAGTATATAACAGTCAATGCCTAGAATAATTTTATACCCATATTGTTCTAAACCTTAGTTACAAGTTACATGGGAAAAAACCACACAAGGAGTTTGATAAGGACTATTGACCTCCTTCAGTAACATGTATGGCTTATCAGTTGGTATAAACACAGCCGGCTTTGTATTTCACTCATTGTTATACGTACTTATATAATCCATACCTATTTATGCACAGATATTCAAGACCTTATATGCCTTTTGCCAGGGCCTGATCCTTGGAGATATATAATCGGCTCAATCACCCTTAAAATAGTTACTGTTTTATAAGTGGTAAATCCTACCATACATATACATATTTATTACATACATACACATCACGCCTAATTCCCTGTAGAGAGGTAGGCAGAGATCACGGATCCCCATTTGTCCCGATCCTGACAGACCACTTTCGCTTCATTGACATTCATACATCTTCTCATACACTCTCGGCGATTATAGGTACACCTAACGTCATATTACATATTTATTCATTTCCTTTAATCCCTTTCGCAGTGGACAGAACCTTCGAGACACGATAATATCTCCTTGGACTAATCATGGTGTAGTGACAGATTGCTAGCCCATCGCCCAAAAGGTTCTATTGACCCCAACTCGCCTTCTGCGACATGCAATGTAAAATAGCAGCTAGTAATCATTATTTTACGTGCCAGACTAGCATTCCCTACCCTTCCCTAAAAAATCATACTACCTAGAACAGTAAATGAAAAGAAAAGTATAATTTACAATGAATAAGTAAAATCTTCCTTCCAACCGCATAACCAACTTTCCTAACCTGATAGTTCTTATCACTTATCATTTGCTTAGTGATAAGCTTGAGTACTTTAAGTTTTCTCATAGTGATCGCGGAATATTCTAGAACACGAAATTCGCACGTAAGTGTACTGGATAGCGAAATTTATCGATATTAGGACGATATCGATAAGATATTACGTAGGTATTATCCGAGCGATAGCAAAGAGGTGGAAGAAAGTGTATGAATCATGATTCTTGAAATGCGTTGGAATTATGACGAAGCGCTTTCTATATGCATTTGAATGAAGGTATAAGAATACATGCTTTTTATGTAGGTAGTTGTATGATTTAAATTCTTTCATCGACATACATATATGGCAAAATACAAACACGCGTTCACCATTACCCACTAACCCTTGCGGGGTAGATAGAAGATCAGGTGTCTTAATTCTATGGCCACCTCCAACCCACGTGTTGACCAGATAGTCAGTACTCAATTTGACAGGTGGTAAGCCATGTCGTCATTTACAAGTACTAACTATTACCTGTTCGAGGAACAGATAGGTTTCCTCACATTGTTTTCCGTCACCGTAGAATTCGACGCATTTCGTAAATATATATGAGTGTCCCTTTATACATTTTGTGATAGACAAAACCCTGGATATGTAAGTTATTCATGAATTTAAACATTGCTATTGATCAAGGACATATAATCTTCGACTGATGGGTTATCAAAAGGTAGTCATATGTATGTTAGTGAGACCATTTACACTATTACGCAGTAGTTACCGTGGTCACATCACACCTCATTTTGGTCACATCACCAGATAACATCAACGTGACGTGGTATTCGTGTCACCATGTGCAGGTTGACCTTCCTTTATGAAAAATGGGCTCTTCGTTCCATTTGTCAGGTTTCTCACGATGTTTTCCGCCATGACATTAACTTTATACTGATCTGGGACTTAATAACAATAAAACCAGCTGTTTTCGTCCCAATATATAATATGAATATTTACTATAGACCCTTGTCTCGCGAATTGAGACTAAGAAAAACGGGGATATCTTATGCATTTATATATAACACATTTATATATAAATGCGTTATACCATCACAATAGAAAAATATAGACAATAGATGTTATTTTAATAATATAATTTAAATATTTTCAAGTATTTGCTTGGTCCCCAGGAACAGAGGAAAGATTCTTCGAAACCTCTGGCATGCCCTTACAAGATTACGCACGTGTTTGTATGTATGTATCTTCAACTGTCCACTACATCAGGGTTTCAACAAGGATCCTGGTGCAGTAATTGCATTTCGCCTCACAAACGCTATTTAGCATTCAGTGCGCGATCCACTTCATGTTTATAATTTTAATTTTATTCCCACCGAGACATTTGGTGCTCTGGTGCATGCAAGTGTTATTTTATTGTCCAGTCAGATCAAGGCCTAAGCTACGTATAAATGGGACGAAAAGACACAAAAGGGACCAGTTACATTGTGGTGTTCATTGGAGTCCTACTGTGAACGTTTGGGAGCAACATGATCGGAAAATTGGTGAGTAATTATAAACATACATATGTAAGTATATAGGGTTCTTAGGTGGTTAGGGACATGTGGTTGGTCATTACCTTATAGGGTTCTTAGGTGGTTAGGGAGATAGTCAGTGCCTTACGTGAATGGTGGTTAATCCATCACCGTTCATAGATATACAAGTTAGAAAAAGAGTCCTAGTTGTAGTACCTACAGGACAAACATGCTATCATACTGATGGTCATCACTCCAGTTACGGACCACGCTCCGTTTAGTGGTCAAGAAACCGTGTGCCAACGTGGCTGAAGACATGTTCCTGAAGATAGGAAATAGTCAGAGTCAGTGCCTATATACTGCGCACTACTTCACGTTAAGTGCTGATACTATGGGGAAAATAAAACCTTGAAACCTCTCATAGTTTGATACACATCTCAGGGTGCTATATCAGAAACAATCTGGTTCAGAACAATTCTATACATTACGATTGTTCTCACTTGTAGATAGTCAAAAGTTTGTGCTTGGATCAGGTATAATATTATATTGCGGATTAAGTATATACACTCATCGGACCCACTCAACGCCAAGTGGCCACCCAACGTATCAAGTAGTGGTCTATGCCACCGTGTTCAGGCGCAGATTATTTTGTTTATATATGTTTCTTCAATGTTATGTTACTAAACATGCTGATTAAAGCTTGCAATCGTGAAGTGATGCCTACTTCTAGGTTAAAATAGTGTATCATCGTATAAACAATTTTATTCTCTTTCTATCAATCAATTCTTCTTTCCCGACATGTCGTAATAGGAGAAAACTGGAACAACATATTATATTCGCGTAATTATTACGTTACGTCGCAATCTAATATAGTAAGGCTAGCAACCTGTCACCATCGTTTCATCTAACTAATACCATCTATACACGTATATTATTTTCTTCTTTCCAGATCTTCTTCTTCGCTCTAATAGCAGTTATAGCCGCCGCTCCCCAGTACTACCCGGTCCGGAGTGACTATTCCGGGTACTACGGGTCTTACCCCGGCTATTACGGCTATGGGAGTTACGCAAGGCCATACCCCTTTGGGTCTTACAACGGTTACTCTAACTACCCGTACAACAACTACTATGGCATTGGATATTATTGATAGAAGATCGTAGAAGATGGAAGATAACTAATAATCTGTGTAATACTTATGTAACATACTCGGAGGAAATGTGTGACAGTAAATGGTTGTATAAGATTTTCTAATTGATAATTTAAAAGATTATAATAAGAGAGAACTCATGTTGTAAGAAGGTTAAAATGTTACGTATTATTAAGATAAACTTGATACTTTCCAATTAAATAAAGTAGATTCCAAAAGAGATTATGTGACCAGGTCTGATTGCAATATTATTTAGAAAATCATCACATACCACAAGTAAAAGAATAACATGTAAATTTGATACAACAACG
This sequence comes from Leucoptera coffeella, assembly GCA_030578115.1. Classification (NCBI taxonomy): domain Eukaryota; kingdom Metazoa; phylum Arthropoda; class Insecta; order Lepidoptera; family Lyonetiidae; genus Leucoptera; species Leucoptera coffeella. Next base: position 99,019 of record JAMBLF010000105.1, on the reverse strand, counting down.
CCTAATTCTCTCTTACAGTTTGAGAAACGCATCAATCTGTGAACTTTATCCAAGAATAGGACTAAGGGTATTGACGTTGTCGTGATCTATTCTGAACCCTGGCGATGATGGTTTACCCAGCACTCAACTTAGTTGCATATTGTAAATTTGTAATAATGGGAACCCGAATAAAACATTAACATGGGATTAAAAATTAATAATAAGCTGTGAAATTACCTTTTTTACAACACGATGACATACACAAGAACTACTTATTTGTTTGTTTTAAAATCTGTGTTATATATAAGTTGTATTGTGTTTTCGTGTGTCTTGTAGTTGGAAATAAACGTTTTTTTATCTATTTTTAAATAAATGTTTGTAAATATTTTAGTACTAAATAAATAGAAAAAGTTTATATTCCATCACAGCAATACGAATATATTAATAGTATTTTCATCAGTATTATTACCTAAGATGTACCGTTATGTATTGCATGCATTAATATTTATTTTAGCAATTGGGGTTTTAATATAACAATAGTTTTAAATACCATATTTGTTTTAATTTTGTTACCAATTCATTCTAACCCCTAGTCCCTTACTTTCGTCTTACCCATATAATTCAAAGAATAAAGTCAGCAAGTATCATATTAATTACGACTCAAACTTAATGGTCAATAACATTATATAACCATTAATAGTAATTGAGTTTCATGGACAAACTATTGTCAATACATATATGTTCTTTTGTATAAATTGTCCCCTGCTAGTCTGCGAAGTATAAAGAATGATAACTAACTGCCGTTCTTCCTTCAATGTCGAAAGAGGCGAATAAGAGACTACTACTAGGGTTTAATTGAATCTATTGAGTGACGAACTAGCGATCTGTCATCAAGTTCAATATGACATCACAACCCCTTTGAGAATGCTGAAAAGTGACATAGGAGATCTTATATCTGCGAGGTTCTGTCCATCCCGAAAGGGGTTAAAGGACGTGAACGTTTATTTATGTATGTATGTATGTATACGTTATTGAAAATATCAGAATATATAGGAGAAGTTACTTACAATCTGTTCAAATGCTACCAGAATGAGCCTATATATTCATGTACACTCATTTTACTGTCCGAATATATCAAAATGTCATAAAATCTTGATAGGCAATAAACCGGAGACTATTTGATCTTACGGAAGTGGCAGCTTCCATCATCTTTACGAGCAGACAAACATTTTTACTCCCTCATTGATTTAACAAGGAATTTAGTGTTATTTTCAAAGTGATATGCTTGACTGTTGCGTATTTAGAACTACCACAGTTATAAAAATAAAAATAGTACAACTACAAACTTTCTACCTTTTGAGTGTCACATTACTTATCTGAACATACATACATACTTACATAGTCATAATCATGCATGCATCTAATTCCGCAACAGGATAGGCGCTGGATCGATCACCACCTTGAACGATCCTGACAAATTTCATCAACCTTCTTAAACAAGTTCTTCTGTTCTTCACGCTACATATTCTTACTGTCACGTAGAACTAGGAGTAAATATGTTTTATATGTTGACAGTGCGAAATGAGTTTTGTTATATTTCTTTGCGTGTTTTCTGAATTGATTATATGATTAAGATATTTTATGAGGTGCGAAATAACATTGAGGAAAACTCTGCATGTTATTTGGAATATCTGTCTTGTTATTGAGGACAATAATAGAAGAAATTTATAGCTATTGATAAATTTAGGTTATTTATCGTCATAAGATACCTTTAGTGCATTGGTTGTTGATGTTAAATCAAGTCGCTTATGGTTATAGTAGGTTATGTAAATCGAAACCGTATAGTTTAAAAGTTATTAAAAAGTCAACAGTGTCAAACTTTGGTTGCTGATGGCGTCATATCAGGAATAAGGCATACATATATTCATGTCTCTACGTCCCCAACGGAATAAGCAGAGACTTCCACCTGAAACAATCCTGGCAAATCTATCCTGCTTCACTCACACCCATTAACCTTCTCATCATATGAATACGGCAGATGTAAACCATTTTAATCCCACGACAACACTGATTTACATTATTTTTCCATGCTATAAGGTAATCAATGCGCGGAAAAAGGCCGTAAGAAATACTTAATTAGCGTCTATCTTATCTATAGGTAAAGCAATCAATGCACGGGAATCGTATCTTAGAATTATCGCAATTTCACATCGATGTATTCGCATCGATACGGCTGCAGTAAAATGTATTATCTGTTACTTCGTCATAGAATTAGCAGGTCAAGAACTATTATGTCTGACTTAATCTTTCGATGTAAGTCCTTAATATTATGCAGTTATCATGGGTAAACAAATTAAAACTACCAACTTAATGTAGAAATAAAAATTAAATTATATAGAAAACATCTATATATTCATCGCTGTCAGAGAGTAGTAGGGTTCCCAAGACAAGTCCTAAATAAAAAAGAATTAAAAAAAAGAACTTATATTGAGAACATGACAGTTTTCCAATAGAGAAGATGTAGTGACTAGGATTGAAAAGAGCATCGATGGTTTAGACATGTTATGCGATTAATTTATAGTATATTGACGATAGGTAAATGATTGAGGTGGAAGGACGGCTACTAGGGGGACGGCCGCATAAGACATGTGACAGATATACGACATAATATAATTGTATTGGGTAAAAAAAAACTATAATGATTCTAAAATGCAAATAAAATATATACAAAATATTGAAAAGGCGCGACGTTTATATATTTCTTAATAATACCTATCTATGAATTAGGATATGAAGTACATACAGCCAGTATTAATTAAATGTAGCTTTTATCACCGATGGAATAGCAACACTGTTACAGTTTTATAACTTTACAACAAGACTTGCGTGACAGCCCGCCATTTTCTTATTAGGAAATTCGTTATACTGCCAAATGGTAATTGAATGGAATATACGACGTTTTCACAGGCTTATCAATTTGGCTGATGAGTCTAATTACAGTGTTTATTGAGATTAAAAAGCTGTTTATAAGTAAACGTTAGCGCTGTACAAGATTATTAAAAATATACCAAATATTTAAACATATTAGATTACTTTATGACCATAATTGCAGATATACTTTGTATGACACTCAAGTTTCTGACTACCCCACACGAGATAATTACTCCACAGTCATCACGACTACATCGCAAGAGATAGTGGTAGTAATATGCAATATACGTTACGTTAAACCCTGTAGTCTCTTTCAATATGGACAGAGCATCGAAGACTTATCTTGTTGTCCAACTACAATAAAATAACATGGTTGTGTATAATATAAATATTTAGGACACTACTAAACCAATTGAACTATCCGCTTGGTAAGTGCATTTAGGACTTGTGTTAAGGGCACTAGTCAACGTATATTTAAGAAATATATACTTATTTATATATTGATAAATACATAATTAGCAAGTATAATCATCACCCAGATTGGATAGCAAGAAGAAAAGCGTAGTTCTTAACCCTGCCTCCACCGGGAATCGAACGCGGAACCTCACGATTAGCGTTCAGGTGTCTAACTAATCGCGCCACGGCGGAGGTCGTTAAAATGAAAGTCAAAATATGTATGCAATTATTACTGTTATTCCATTAACCTTTACGACGGGAAAGAAAGGCAGCTAGTTATTTACGTCCCAGGTCGTAACGTATTACGAAATAGCCGTCGATACGCTGCCAACTATCTACAAAGTGCGAATTTAAATAATAAATACTTTTACTGGCCGCGAACCAACGTGCGGCATAACGCGAGAGTCATTGCCAAGGTTTAGAAAAAAAGTTTCGGTTCACGGCCAAAAAGTTTGCGTATTTATTGCGTGGCATCACAAGACTACTGTTATAATGATTACTTCCTAAACTACTTTAATGGTAATGGTACGTGCCTTTCAGAAATAGAATGGTAAATTGCTTCTTTTTAACAGGTCCTTTTAAGATGACCAAGGGATCAGGTGAAATAAAAAATTGTACTAAATAAAGCCATCATAATAACTAAATAAATAAAGTAATCATAATGGATCTAGAAGTATGCTACAAGTGTACGAGGAGCTTTTAAGTAGCCCAGGTTCTGTGAAGGTACCCCGATAGGCACATACAAACGTTAGTATATGGAATGTACTAACATAGGCATTTACATTCACATCCTTTAATCCTTTTCGGGATGGTCAGAACATTTGAGATATGAAAACGTGCTGGTCACGTATTAATATGTATTGGAGATTCGATGTTTCGTGGAATAAAGGTGACAAGTTGCTAGCCTATCGCCCAATAGATTCCATATACTCTAAGTCCCTTAGTCGCCTCCTACGACATGCCGGGAAGAATGGCAGCTAGTTTGCCTTCTTTTAATGTCCCAGACTTACATATTATGTATAAAAGTTATTTCGAAACACTGTTGAAATTAAAATAACTAGTAAGTACGATATATACTCGATAAATACACGAATAGGGTACGCCAACTGAATGAAAATATAGTCGATGAAGGTATAGAGAGTAATGGAGTGGAATTTCTGGAGCGCTATTTGGCATATTAGGGTTCGACCTTTGCTTACTTTTGCGGAAAGATGGCGTAATGTAATCTACACAATACAAGTAGTATAAATTGAGCGTATTATAGTTTAGTTTGTATGAAAATACCTAAAAGTTAACGAACTTGTCAATTCACTCGTAACAATGAATGACGAAAAGTTATGCTTTTACAATACCTAAACTACAATAAAGTAGGACTAGGACATCCTGAATTTTACTAAGATTTTTATGACTTGCCAAGATCGGAAGCAATGTAGTCCCTTGACATCTGGCTCCCACTCTATAAAGAAATAGACGTGGCGTGTGTGTATGTAGCTTATATTCAGTCTATAATAAAACCTCTTTCTGCAACATGGCATGGTTACTAGTCATTCAGCCGCAGAATGTAAAAAGGCATATTGACTTACCCTTGACAAAGAACTGTCAACTTGAAGGGCTTCACTTTTTATTCAAGTGCAAAGGGCAAAGGGGTCGTCACTCAACAGCCAAGGTCGCACGAAACAGCTGTTTCAAAGGTTTCCGAAGCGTATTAAGGTCAGCTTTCGCTAATGACACGAAAAAGATTTATTGTTGAAAAAGTTGTTGACTCAGCACAGTATACATCATTGTAATGGATTGGTTCGGACGAAAATGGTCAGTTTTGGGATGATAAATGGTTATACTAATATTGAGTGCGTAATATTTTCATAAACAAACTGGCTACATGAAATACCATGTTGGGTATTGAATATCGTTACTACTATCGGAAATCGATAAAGTAGTCCACAATAGCAAATTGTAGATAAAAATGGGTTTTCGGACTTCCCGGTTTATTTGTGTACGGTTCTTTTAAAATTAATAAGTATTGAAATTTGTGGAACAGTTAATAGAAAAGACATGTTGTAGTCGTATCATTACGCAAAGGCGGGAAACCTTTTCGAAATTTACAAATCAGTCACATTTTTCCGCATAAACAAAAAATCTAAAAATATGTAATCAATAGATGATATTTAAACATGTGACAACATTTTATCTAAATATCAGATTTTATACGTAAATCTTATAGATAATATTATCTTATGGTTTTATAGATAGTAGTTTAATACAAAACATCTAAAAAATAATTCTTGACTAAAATTTATTCTTGACTATTGAATTCAAATTGTATGGTTAGGGATGGGATCATGTACAACAATGCAATTAAATTGTCTTTCATTACTACATTGGCTTGATGAAAATTGTGAACTAATAATAGATGACTTTCTAGATAGTAAGTAAAAATAATTGGAAAAGCTCCAAGCTAAAGATAAAAATCACTAATAAATTTATTTGTCGCAATTTTGTTAGAAAGCGTATTTGAAATAAATTTCCGTGACGTACTTTTCTATATGCATGTACAAATAATACATAACGTTACAAATAACTCGTAAAACTATGCTTTTTAACTTGTCAAGTCTTGATAGTCGTGCTGAAGTTTAACATTATTCATAAATTTCCTTAATTTTTAAAAACTTAAATGCCCGCAAGATTTTTTGTTGGATTTGTCTACCATTTCGTTAAATATTTGCTTAAATTATTAAGATTATAATACACATAAGTACAATAATGAAAAGTAGGTTTTTTTGTCAAAATCAATTGATGTAGATATACTATTAAGGTGGCTAGGAATATGTATTTTGAACAAAAACTTGTATGTACTAAAAGTTCCCTAGAAACCCATGAATGGCAATAAATCTTGTCAATGTCAATCAAGTGCGATAAATATATCAGTTATAATCTCAGTCATTTATTACTAGCAGTAGCACCTAATAACAATAAACGTAATGAGTAACGTGCACCCTGAGCGATTTCGGCTGGCAAGCACGGTCGGATGAAACAGCTGGCGTCAGCGGCAGCCGAGGCAAGGCCAAGGTTGGCAGAGGAAGAGCTGGGCGCGGGGCGGACGCGGGGAGCCGAGGGCTTAACGTTCCGCGCGGTCCGCACATCGGACATTCTGCACCTCGCAGTCGACTCTAACGGTTGTTCAAGCGTAAGGTAAGCGCTGGTACATTTTCATATTGTTCAATCGGTACATCCGGCCCACCTCGGCATTCGCGGTGCGCGATTTAATTCGACATTGTGTGAGACGCTATCGTGTGACAACCATACAATACCAAGACCATGAAAGATAATCTCAAGTGCATTGTTTCAACGGCGATAACATGACACCGCGAGGTAAAGAGTGCAATTGAGGATTGCAAGTCGCGAAGAAAGCCAGTGCGTTTAGTTCGAAAAGTCCCTCTAAAGTTTCGAAACGGTTCCCGAAGGGCGGGAAGGACTCGCGTGCGTGGTGCGTGCCGCGCATCGATCCACCCCTCGCTTTGCCGATTCGTGCACATTCATTTAGTCAAAACATCACACCATTCCATCTGTGCATTTAGATTCCTACATTCCTTTTTGTTATAAGTAGTTTATAGTGTTTCATTAGTGCATGTTTTAGACCTTTTATACGTTTTGTACTAATTAAAAATGGGTGGCTGTGCAACTAAAGAAAATAAGGAAAATAAATCGGCAGATGAGTCCGATGGGTGCGTATCCGAGACGCCGCTGACTCAATATTGGCTTCTGATTGAATATATTATGTGATTTATTCCCATTTTTGAAGTGTACCTGCTAAATAATAACTTAAAATCGTGCGTTACAAATAATTTGAATACCCTGCATCTTATCTTAGCAACTATTCATTAATTCAAATTTATCTTTATAATATTACTGTGTAATAAAATAACACAAAAGAAAATTAAACTAATATGTTTAGTCATCTAAATACAATAAGTTCTTTAAAATATTTAAGGAATTTGTCTTAAAATAACCGTATTTAAAAATGGATCATTTTACATTTCATTCAAAATTGTTTCATGTTGTGTCAACCCATACAATTTTTGAAGTAATTCGTAATCGGATAAAACGATTATCAAGTTATTATCTGTTTGTAAAGTGTTTAATATCCAGCTATTGTATAACGAAGTATCTTGATAGCTATTGAAGCGTCGACCGCGGAGTGGGAGGCATCGAGCTCTGCGCAGAACGAGTTCAGCGAGCCATCATTACGGTGCGCAGTAGGCTGACACATCCGTTAGACTTGCGCGTGTCGGTCAAGGCGACCTCTGACTAAAATTACGTAATATTCGAAAAAAGTTACCACTTTTCTCCAGTGTGTTAAATTAATATTGTGTAGTCGAAAGTGTTACTTCGTCACAACTAGTCGATCACTTTAATTATTACCGTTTTAGTACTTAAACAATAATTATGAACAATTTGAATTTTCATAAATATAAATTAACGATCCCAGCTCTTGTCTGCGGTGGTGCCGTAATAGCTTATTACCTCATCCGACGGTTTGTACACCTGAAGACATTATTATTATTAGAATTAAAGCTTTACCTGCAGAATTTAATACTAATTTATATCACAAAAAATAAAAATTAATATCATAAACCTACCAAATATAGATATTGTATATTATCGAAACTGTTTTAAATGTTACAACACTATTACGAATATTCACATCCGGCTATTATTTAATTTTGATTGGTCCTATAATTTGATTGGTGGAAGGAACTTGACTTTTCTCGGAAAAACGACGCGACGCTATTGTTAATGGAAACTCGGACCCGTTTTTAAATTATTTTGTGTTAAACCTTTAAATTCTTAGACGCTTCTAAAATAATTCATCAAGATGTGTACAAGAGCTACTTGTCCTATTTTAAAAGAGTTAGATTTTATTAGAATTGTTATGTTATCAACTCGGGAGTGCGAAGTTTTTTGAATATATTTGCTTGTTTTTGCAGAAAAGCAGCAGCAATGGTTGACGCTGGAACTTTGGAGAAATTGGAGGCAGCCTTCACCAAGCTGTCCAGCTCCGACTCAAAGTCGCTGTTGAAGAAGTACCTTACCAAGGAGGTCTTCGATGCCCTAAAGACCAAGAAGACCTCTTTCGGTTCCACCCTTTTGGACTGCATCCAATCTGGTAAGAGCTCAACTTTACTGATGATCCACTTTGAAAAATATACGTATTATTTCCATTCCGTAGTAATTACAACATGCAAAAGGTCAATAAACCCATATCCATAACTGCACTTGCCGCATTGATGACTATCAGTGATATCTAGGTATTATAGTATGAACTTTGTACATAAAGTCCTAAGAGTTATACAGATCATAGGTGTACATATACATCATATCATTTCTTTAACTTTGTACTGGATTAAGTATTCTGTATTCATCATTTTATTAAGTATTCATCATTTTGTATTTATCCAGACTAAATAATACTGTTACAAACATTGATTGCAACCTTATGGCATATTGTTCCTTGTTGGTTGCAAACTAATGTATGCTGCTTCTCAATTACCACTGATATACAATGACTGCATTCCATTTAACCCGTAATGGAATAAGTATGTTTTGTCTTTGCAATAAAGCATCTATTACATGGTCCAATGGTCATACTTTATATTGGTTGTTTGCAGCTGGCAGAACATTTCAATTGGACTTTGATACTGTATACAAAAAGTAATAAAATGCTTCTACCAACTGTTAGAGCTTAGTCCATTATAAATAAATACTTATAAATAAAGTAAATGAATTTAGAATATAATAAATAATCATCTTAGTTCAAAGGTTCCCCACCAATTCAATAAAATTTATAAAAACAATAGCTCGATTATAAAATGATAAACTGTGTTATCTTATGCAACAAACCTTATCTGAAATTAGCTATAATTTGAATAAATTACATTCAAATTGAAATGATAATAACCTTTTTACCGTTATCTGATTATACGCATTCTCTTTGCAGGTGTGGAGAACTTGGACTCTGGTGTTGGAATCTACGCTCCAGATGCTGAGGCGTACACCGTCTTCGCTGACCTCTTCGACCCCATCATCGAGGACTACCACAATGGCTTCAAGAAAACCGACGTGCACCCCCCCAAGAACTGGGGTGATGTTGAGACCCTCGGCAACCTGGACCCTGCTGGTGAATTCGTTGTGTCCACCCGTGTGAGGTGCGGTCGCTCCATGGAGGGCTACCCCTTCAACCCCTGCCTGACCGAGGCCCAGTACAAGGAGATGGAACAGAAAGTGGCCACCACCCTCCAAGGTCTTGAGGGAGAGCTCAAGGGTACCTTCTACCCACTCACTGGCATGTCCAAGGAGACCCAGCAGCAGCTCATCGATGACCACTTCCTCTTCAAGGAGGGTGACCGTTTCCTCCAGGCTGCCAACGCTTGCCGCTTCTGGCCCTCCGGCAGGGGTATCTACCACAACGAGAACAAGACCTTCCTGGTCTGGTGCAACGAGGAGGACCACCTCAGGCTGATCTCCATGCAGATGGGCGGTGACCTGAAGCAGGTGTACAAGAGGCTGGTGAACGCCGTCAACGACATCGAGAAGCGCATCCCCTTCTCCCACCACGACCGTCTCGGTTTCCTGACCTTCTGCCCCACCAACCTGGGAACCACCGTGCGCGCCTCCGTGCACATCAAGCTGCCCAAGCTGGCCGCCGACAAGGCCAAGCTGGAGGAGGTCGCCTCCAAGTACCACTTGCAGGTGCGCGGAACCCGCGGGGAGCACACCGAGGCCGAGGGAGGCGTCTACGACATCTCCAACAAGCGCCGCATGGGCCTCACCGAGTACGACGCCGTCAAGGAGATGTACGACGGTATCGCCGAGCTCATCAAGATCGAGCAGTCCCTGTAAGCTAGACGCCACTGCTCTATGTACACTATGTTATGGTTAATGCAATATGTTTACGTATGATGTGAGGGTGGGACGGGGAGATCTCTAGTCAGCCGAGCCCCTTCCCGCTCGCGTATTTTCTGTAAGAAAATGGAAAATAAAGACATCTAGTATTAAGACCATTTTGGGGTTTTATTTTTTATGAAACACCTACGTAAACAGTGCCTGATTACACCAAATAATAGTCGTTTTTAAAGCTTATACACCACTATTACCATAGGAAAGTGATTATAACTGATTTTATAGCCATTTTCCCAGTGCATTGTCTAAATAGTCAATTTAATGCCATAATTATACATACAAGTACCTAAACTACAATTCTAGTACTTTGTGATTCATATTTTTCTTACAAAATTATCAATGGATGATAAGTTTTCCATACTTCTTTGATAAACTTAGAAAATTCAAATATCTAATCTGTTATCCAGATAGTACATTTTGTTTTGTAACATACACGTCATATCCTTTCAGTATGGAAAATATAGGTACTCCAATATTACATCACTAATCATATAATTTTTGATACTTGAATCTGGCAATATGTAGGTACACCGCATAGCCAAAAACCATATTTACGTTCAACAATAAAAACCCTAAATGAGATTAAAGGTGATGCTGAAATACATACGGTTATATTCCATTCCGACACGGTACATGTTTTTATAACTAATGGACATGACTATAGCTAGATTGCGATGTGTAATTCTAACTACATAGACTTAAATGCTAAGGAAATAAGGTTGAATATTGATTTATTTACCGGTAAACATCGCGTATATACTTAGGTTCGTCACTATATGAGTCACCGAGGCAAATTGTCAGAGTCATAACTTATGTATGTGTGGAGTTTTGATATCTGCTATGTTACGTCATTCGCCATTAGTATATTGCAATGGCTTAGTTTAGTACTGAGGAGTAGGAGTTTTTAAAATAACCGAAATTATATGAAAATATATGTTTTTACAGGTTTTCAAACATCATCCTGGATCATTACTTAAATTAATAGATTTTGTGTATTAGATAATAAAGTATGTAAATGTACAGTGAAAGAATGTTAAAGTTAATAATATATAATTAAAGTTAATAATTTAATGATTAATAAATAATTATTTAAGTGGGACAACTTTATGTAGTTCATAATAAAATGTTTAAAGAATGAAACAGTGACGAGCACGCATTGACTTTTCTAAACGTCAGTTAAATTATAAACAAAAAACGCAGCCAAACAAAAAGCGGTTTTGCCGGTAAAATAGAAAATCAATTTATTTTAGTATCCCTGTGAAACTTTGCATTAAATACGATTGGAACACTTCACAACTGTTGTAGTTTAGTATCTCATATAAAATGTCGACTCCAAAAACAGATAATACTCCAAAACCTAAAGATGTCCATTTACCACTATCAAGAGTTAAAACAATCATGAAAAGTTCTCCAGATGTGGAAGCTGTTGGGCCTGAACCCTTGTTTTTAGTCACAAAAGTTACTGTAAGTAATATTATTATGAAACAGACCATTAAATATACAATTAGATTCCTTTTTTTTACAAAACATAACCTAAAAGATTTATATACATTGTTTTTTTTACCAATAATTTTAGTTCAATTCTGTTGGATGTTCTAGTTTAAGAAAAACAAATACGGTTTATCTTTGAACTGTCAATTTCCGTATAATCTAGTGTTTTACTAATACATATATCGTTTATCATCACTTCTAAAATATTCTTAATTTCAGGAACTTTTCGTAATAGATCTAGCAAAACGTGCCTTTAAGAACAGCAAAAACAACTCTTTAGACTACAAAAACATTGCCGAAGTTGTCCACGAAGATGACACGTTAGACTTCTTAAGAGAAATCATGCCTCGCAAGATCACTGTGAGGCAGTTCAAAGAAATGATGGCCAAGAAGAGAAAAGCTGGTTCTGATGAATCTAGCGAAGAATCCAGTGAGGAAAGTAGCTCAGAAGAGAGTGAAAGTAGTAATGAGAAATGAGACTTTGATCTACTAAGTTAACTAAGTTACTATTAAGTTATTTAAGGAGTTTGACATTCCCCGAGTACTGTGAAAATTTGAACATACACACATGTTTTCGTTATCATACAGGTTGTGTGTTTGTTACTTACCTTGGGAATATTTACAAAGAAGTTTCAGAAATGTAAGAAGTTTTAAATGGTACATTCTGTTTCAATCCGTTACCCTTTGTTCTAAATACTTTGGATGGATTAGGAATCCAATGTGGGCTAATAATCTATAATAATACTAATTAATAATACTAATTGAATCTATTATGAATCTGTTTCAAACAATCCTTATCTAGCTTTTCATGGTTTAGTAGACTTTAAAAATAACGTACTATAAACTCTATAAAATCAACTATATTTTTCACTCACAGTAAAACATTACCAAGTTAAGATTGATTAAGATCTAGTGATAAGATTTGAAATAAATTATTGTTGAGTAAATATCAGATTTTATTGTATCCTGAATTTTTAAGCATTACTCTGATACATGTATTTATTTGCATGTTCAACAACTCCTGTCAATTTATGATTAGCAATACGCACATTAGCTAATCATTGCTAAGAACATTGAAGGACCTTGAATTGGCAATTGAGTATTGGATATTATTTTTATGGTGGTAATGATGTGCAGTGATAATATTGTATGACCTCGTTAACGCAATGGGCAAAAGATCGAATCGCAGCGGAAAAATACCAAGGTTCGATTTTCGATTAAACACAAGTACACTTCACGATCATTATACCTTGCGGGGTAGTTATAATACATACACATCACGCCTGATTCCCTGTAGAGGGGTAGGCAGAGATCACACATCCCCATTTGTCCCGATCCTGACAGACCACTTTCGCTTCATTGACACTTAACTTCTCATATATCACCCCTTTTCAATATAGCGTCTATCTGACTGTCATATGTCTCATTGGGTCGGCCTCTACGTAACCGCACTTCCACTTCACTCATATATTCCTTTTGTCAATCTGCTATCATTAGAAGTTCACCGTTCACGTCTTCATTTCCGAACTCGTGGACTAGATAATGATGGAAGAAACATCAAGCCACTTTTAACCAGATATCACCCAGCGTGATAGGTGTTGTTTTCCGGGAATACGTAAGCTTTTCCATGTTTCGTACATACATATATTCACGCCTCTACGTTCCCAACGGGATAGGTAGAGACTATCTATCGCCACTTGGAACGATCCTGCTGACAAAACTCTCTGGCTTCACTCACACCCAATAACCTTCTCATAGATGCTCGTGTGATCTGAACAGTGCCGTTAGAAGAATGTGCATTTACTTATTCACGGCACTCATTTATAACTTTAATCACATAGCATACGTACAAAATTCTGACCACCCCTTCCGCGATATAGGACGTGATCATACGATGGTGCATTCCACCTTGACCTTCTTTAGGTGCGTATGGCATTTCGTATACGATGGTGATGAGCTTCGGTTATTATGATTGATTACTAATACTTATCCTACGTGCCTACCTAAATAATCATTATGAATATTTAGTAGGTCACACTAGACTATTGGCCTTATGTCACGTATCTGTAACCTTTTGGGGTGGACTGAATCTTGGATACAATATTTTTTAATCTCCCTTATTTATTTGTGATGATGATGAATGACAACCTCCGTGGCGCGATCGTCTAGACATCTGAACGCTAATCGTGGGGTCCCGGCTTCGATTCCTGGTGAAGGCAGAGTTGAGAGAGTTTTCTACTGCTTTCTAGTCTGGTCGTTGATTATATATGCTATATATGTATTTATCTATATATAATTTGTATATATTTCTTAAATATACGTTGACTAGTACCCTTAACACAAGTCTTAAATGTACTTACTTAGGGGCTAGTTCAATTGGTGTAATAATGTCCAAATTATATTATTATTATTTCAAAGATGGTGTGTATGAATATTGGTGACAAGTAGCTACCCCCTCTTAAATGAATTCCATTTACCTCTGATTCATTACAAAGTACATAGGCAGTATATTTATAATAAAATAAAAAATAGTAGCGACTTGGACGACCCTTACTTAACCCATTCATCTATTATACCTATATTATTCATTAGCGTAACATGTCCAAACCATTGAAACATTAGCATCGCCCAAATACTATAATTTACTTTTAGTCCCTTAGTCGCCTCTTGTGACATATTGGTAAAAAAGTAGCTGCTGTCATTCAGTCATCAATTATTTCCCTTCAACTCATAAATACGAGTGAGTGAGGCAAAACAAGATTTGTTACGTATTATTCTCATTTAACTCAAAAACACGTGTGAGTGAAGCATAAGAGATTTGCCAGGATTGTTCCAGATGGCGATCAATAGTCTCTGTCTATGTCGTTAGTAAAGTAGATGCGTGAATATATGTATGTAACTTAAGTTAGTAGTAGTAAACTACTCTATCATTCTCACACTGCAGTTCTATATTTGCGTACTTGAAAAATGTAAATCTTATTTGAGAATCTACATAACCATGGCCGTCGACCTCTGAGGCGTACTCTTGTTTGTTTACAAGTATTATGCGGGCAGATGTAAAATGTAGTTCAAATACATAACTGTGACCTTTATTTTCGTGGCCATATTCAACAAATAATATACGTGTTAAATTCATAAAGGTAGATACATTCAGCGCTAAAAGTGCAGTCCCAGTAAAAAATGTAAAATATTGTCTTTTGTTCTTATAAACTTAAACCTTATAAAAAGTTACTGAGACTGCACTTTTAGCGCTGACTGTACTCACGTGTTTTCATCTCATTGAGGTCGGAGGGAACTGTCAGGTCATAATATCTCCGCAGGCTTCAGTATAAATAAATATCTATTAATAATAACTATTACGACCCCAACGGGATAGGCAGAGACTATGGAGCGCAACCTAGAACGACAAATCTCTGTTACTCGTGCTCTTACTTCACTCATACCCATTAACCTTCTCAAACATGCTCTTCTGTTCTTCATGCTACTTACACCCGTCTTAAAAAGAATGTCTCCAACTTGATGTAATAAGTTCTACAGACATATAAAGTCTATATATTCCCGATTTTGTAATCGGCTCTTACGATATGCCAAGAAAAAGGTAGTTAGGAAGAATAATATTCTGGGATTTTATGTAGCAATGGTATTTTAATCCTTAAATGAACTGAAAGGATACGTGTGTTTCTCTTTTATTTTGTTCAGTTGAATCGGACATTCGCGGAAGGTTGAAACATTTGTTTCTTGACCTCCTTGGAGTAGAGTCGCGTGTGCTATTGCATTGTGACTGAGTAAATAAAAAAACGTAACGCGGGAAATTGTGTTTGTGTATAATATTTATTGTGATATTGTGTAAAAATAATTATGACTATTTATAGCAAAATAGTGCAAATAATATTAGTTTGTACATAGAAGTGGGTAAATGATAATGTTTTATTAGTGTGTGGATTTGCTATTTTGGATTGAATTAATTTTGTAACGGGTAAGATGAATGAAAAATACATAAATTTCATAATATAATACATTTTAGTTAATAAAAAATAAATGCAAAAAATATACATTAAATATAATAATACAACACTAAATATAAAAGTATTAATAATTATTATTAATTTACATAAATAAAAAAACAATTTCAAAACTTTTTCAAATTTTTTTAATATAAATGCGGTAAATCATGCATACGTATGTTATGTTTGGGGTGCACAGAACACTGGAGACTATTTATGAAGCTTAAACTTAGGTGTACAGATTAGTCTAACCCCTCTTTTTTGTTGAGCCGAATGAAACCCCGTACTCTGGATACAAAGGTGACACGTAGCACCAATGAGCCAAAGAGTCTGTCAATTAATGACGTCATTCAAATATCAAGTTTCTGTTTTACAACTATTTAACGAATATACGATAATTATTGCTTGGTTATAATTTAGGATTAAAGGTGAGTTTGATGACTTAATAACCATATCCTCGAGTTTTCCATCTATTAAAGCACTTAGAGGTATCATGAAAAAATATACATACATATAAGCCACGTTCACAATCGTCGATGGGATAGACCAGAGTCTCAGAGCAATAATTTCCTTTACTTAGATTGTTATTGTAGACAGACAAAAATTACCCCAACATACCTAGTAAAATTAACCTCTATTGCCTTAATTACATCTCACAATAGAAAGGCAACAAAATTATATATATTACATTGCACAGGCAAATATTATTAAAGTTTTAGACTAACTCGGGGCATGTAAACTAGTCATATTTTTACGATACCTAGTCGGTGTGCTCAAGGTTAATAGCAAAAATCATATTATCTTGATACATCTGATACACGTCGAAGGCTATCGTAAATGACATATTACGAAGTCTCAACTTATATGCCAAACTTAATTGAGAGATTGAGACGTTTGTAAAATTCTTATCGAATTTCTTCCCAGTAAATCGTAGGAGAGAAATATGTGAAAAATGGGGAATAGAATTTATCTGGATAGCAATTTTTCACAATATAATTTATATTATTCCTTCGAAATACCTATGGTTACGTTATATCAAAAAGAAATTAGAATATCTCCGAAATGATAACCAATTTTGACTAAATTCTTTTACAGAAACCATAGTCACCGCAAGAATGACATCGTGAAGCGTGTAAATTCATTCAACGCTTTCGAGTATTATGATCATGTTATTATAATATGATCATCAGTTTATCTTAGTCAACCTTTGGACGTAAGCCGCCCCTAGAACATGCCACTTCTTTCTATCAACGACCATCATCCATTCGTTGCCGGCAAATCTACGTAAAACGCGTAGTAAAGCGTGAGTGCACGCGTGTCAAAACAAAATTATAGGTACTATTTTGTTTCTATGTCAATAAATCATTCTTATTGTTCAAATGATAATGAGATGTTTATCTAAACTGCTAATGTATAAGAATTATTCATTATACACTTCAATAACATTATCCCATACGAGTAGAGTTTCACGTGTCTACGTCTGTAATTATGTAGTAGTAATTTATGATTATTTTGAACCCAATTTTCATCAGAGAGCCAACACCCAACAAGACAACCAGTCACAAGTGCTGCCTCACCTATTTTTATCCGATCTTTTCTTTTACTATGGAGGATTTTTTTTTTATTTATTGTACAGGAAGATACCAGAAATCAATTGTAACAAAAATCATAGAATATTTCTTTTCCGAAGTTGAACCGAATCTAGAGTCTTATATTTTCAAATCCTTTACCCCAGCTTCTATCTATCCATTCTTTTTCCAACCATTAAGCCACATTCGCTTCTATCAAATCTACTCAGATAACTTTATCAAGATACGTACCACTAGATGCAATAACAAAATGGTATTTACCAACTGCTGCTCAGCCAAGCAAGAAGGCCGCTTACTAATTACTGTCCGACTTGAATTGTTAGCTAACACGCCATGTCCCGTACTAGACTGACATGTAGATAAAATTCTAACTAGTTACCTTTCTTTCTAGCGTATCGTAGAAGAAGACTAGGAATGAATGGACTTTATTTGTATATTACGATGGGTTACCTGTTACAAGTCAATCAATCAATCAGCCTATGTCAGTCCACTGCTGGACGTAGGCCTCCCCAAGAGTACGCCACAAAACACGATCAATCGTGACCCTCAGCCAACCACTACCAGCGACCTTTTTCAGGTCATCGGTCCATCTAGCAAGTATCTCTGCATGCTGTTACAAATATCTCATATTAATTTAA
Source organism: Leucoptera coffeella (assembly GCA_030578115.1). NCBI lineage: Eukaryota > Metazoa > Arthropoda > Insecta > Lepidoptera > Lyonetiidae > Leucoptera > Leucoptera coffeella. Next base: position 80,974 of record JAMBLF010000105.1, on the reverse strand, counting down.
TTGCAATATACGAGTATCTCTAAGATTTTATCCATCCGAAAGCATAACAGGGCATCAGGGCATGAATATATTTGCTCGTATCTAAATAACATGTTTAGGATTAGTAAAAATGTTTAACAAAGTTTCCAACATTTCTCCAAGTGTATTTATAACATCGTGATTGATTAGCGATGATCGTAATCTTGCGTTATTATTTATTTCCAACGCAGAAAAAAAACATCGTGAGCAAACCTACCAATTTCAATCACATCTTGTTATCTCATACATAATATATTAACCCCACACCACTTGACCATAGCCTTCTAGACGAGAAAACTTTCCATAGAAGTGGTGTAGCAAAAATTCGTGTTTAAAACAATCTGACGAAACGGATTTGGACACGAAATTAATAACATCTCCGACCTTGCTTTCGTAATATCCACCCAGATGCCAGCTAATGGGACCGGTCGTTTTTTTATATCGAAGTTACATGGTTGTTTTGGTGAGACAACAGCTTTGTGAAATGTAGTGGTGGCAAAAATAAACAGAGTTCTTATTCGTAGTGAAAGATTTTACATGTTGCGTCTGGGACGTGAAATAAATTGAAACTAAAGCGTGATTTTTTATATTTTATGATAGTCATGATGATGACGACAGTGGCCGAGGAAATATTGTCTTTTTGTCATAATTTCAAAATATATGCAATATTTTGAAGTTTGATTATTGTAGTATATTAAAATTAAATAATAATAATTTTATCTTAAAGTTATTTACGTACGTTTCTTAAAATTATAAGAGTCGCAGTTTTAAACAATTTAGTGATTAATATGTATGTAATAAAATGGCAAACATTGATGATAGCTGAGACCGAATAAAGCCTCTGTTTTTATGTGTACTATACTAGAAAGATAGCAGCTGGATAATGTTATAATGATTATTAAATTGTACAGTACAAGTTTATTTTTCGTAACAATTTTGTTGACTGTACCTTGCGTGACCGTATCTTAAAGTTAGTATCGAAACACTCTATATTTCGGAGGGATTGTAAACAAATTATTATGCAATACTTAATCCGATTCTGTGCAATGAACAACGTACATACTATATTAAGTAGATTATAATTTGAGTAAGGTTTATTAGTGCGTTCATTATCTAAAGGTCTTCAATTCGGTTTTTCTACCCCTTGTTCGGGTATTACGAAATAACATTGTAAGTATGTCACGGCAACTTACCACTGGTCACGCCGAATTACCAATCAGAGACACGTGGGCTTTGAGTAATCTGATGGCTCAAGCTTCAGACTACCTCACAGGGTTATCGGTCGCAACGCATATGCATTTAAAATACCTTGAGAATCATTTAGTAACAATTGTGTCTGAATACGCACTGCCGTGTGATTCTAGTTTTTCTTATGCAATATATCGCAATAAAGTTTTATTACTCTATGTCTAGAACTTAGTTTTTATTGCTGATTATAACCCATAATTATGTTTGCATTATGTATGGAGGTTGAGTTTGTAACATGGAATTACATTACAATTACTATATGTCTTTCTTTTCATCATGATTTGATTGGCGACTAAGGGAGTAGCAGAATATATTGTACAATAGACTCGCCTGTTACAACCCGAACAACTGTGCCAAACACGATAAAGGGGAATGCTATCACGGTTTTAGGACCCCTACCACCTTTCGACAGCGATGATCATATCGATGGCAGCAAAGTGTATAAAGACATATACAAAAACGCGATTTTACAGGGGAGCGAAAAACGTGAAAAAACGGTGTATTTTCTAAACCACTCATACAAGGTTTATGAAATTTTCAGGAATGGTATTTAATTTTACTATTTATTAAATATTATTGAAAAATCATTATATTTGTTTGTAGTTTTTCTAGCCAAATAATGCAGATGTCTTTAGTAACACTGGAATGTTTAAACACGTCTTTATCTACTTCATACTAATATACATAAAACTCAAGAAATATTATTATGTAATTACAATCATTTACCTGTAAAATCAAATATATTATTAAGATTCGGTTAAAGTATGGCATTCCTATTTATTTTAATTGTTTTAGTGCTACATTTTTTTCGTTAACTTAAACTTTAATTAGAACTATATTTGATTATAGTTTTTATTTTCATACATTACATTAAGTATCTTTCTTATTCACGTAGAAAACAAAATAAAAATTTGAATGTAAGTAAACGAAAATGTATGAAATAAAATAGTCTAGTAAGTCTTCTCGTTTTGTCTTAATCACAAAGTAGGTTGAATAGGAACTATTCATCAGTGTCAACGTCTCCTTCATCACCTAGACCATGTTTAACTCCTTAAAGAAGTTGTGATCAGATGGTGGGATTAGATTTTGCAAACACAAAGACATAATCATTGTACTTAGCAGTCGTGATTGATATTCCTGCATTATAAGAATTTGAGAGTTCCAATGGAATGGTTTCATTCTGCTGAGACCGTGCCTTTTTTGCAACATTCAATGATCATAGACATCTCATCTAAATATCTAAATCGTAATTTTAAGATATCATGTCCGACTTATGAGGTTGTACCAATGTTTCGCGTACACCAAGTCCTGGGTTTTTTAATCATGTGTAGGTACTGTTCAAGAAACTTATGAAGTTCAGAATTTCGTTTTAGCTCACTCCAACAACTGCATAGGGTTCATTATTGAGTTTACTCCAGCAAACGCAGGCGTACCATTATAGAGACAGAAAATCTGTTTAGTTTTAGAAAATTAATGCATGGACTCTGTCTCCTTCTTGTTATGTATGACCTTTTTCTAAAAAGCGATGGCAAATACGAATATGTAAGGTAATGAGTGCTGGTATGGTAGAAGAGTCATGAAAGCAAAATTATTGTGGTAGAGATGAGGTCCCTCAGGAGAGTGTGTTATGTTAGGTTCTGTTAAAGGCTACGGTATAGTGTGATGCGTGAACGTTGTGCTATGAAAGAAGATTTAGAGACGAAAATAGAGATAGGTATGTTAAGGTGGTTTGATGTATGGATGGATTAAACGAGGATTATTAAAAGAATCTATAAAGCCAAAGTGGAATGTAGATTCGGACGGGGGAGGCCGCGTAGAACTTATTGAGATCAAATTGGAGACATTCTTGTCAAGGTGGGTGTACGTAGTGTGAAGAACAGTAGAGCATGTATGATAAGGTTAATGGGTATGAGTAAAGCAAGAGATATTTTGTCAGAAACCTTTCAGATGGCGATCGATTGTCTGTGACAATACGTAAACACAAACTTATAGAAAAACAATACGGTTCCGGTTCTGACCACCGTAGCTATCTGACCATAAGTGCATATCTTCTAGAACCTCTTCAGCTTTTCTTCTTATGTAATCGTAAAGGAAACTGACAACTTCGTTGGAACCCCTTTTTGCCATAGTTTCATCTTTAGCAAATTGCTTTTATCAAACCCTAGTCGAAGATGGTGAAGTTGTATATTGATAATTTTTTTTAAGTAAAAGGACTGGGGCTAGCGTATGGGTGAGCAGAATAAACGACCAGGTTCAACTTGCCTCATCTGCTGTGGAGTTGCAGGAAATGCTCACGTGTGTGGATCATGCACTTAAGATGAGAGGTATGAAGCGAAAGTTATGACAGTAGAAAGGAACGGAAGGACATTGTAAAATTGAAATTGATAAGGAGACTGTGGAGCTAGTGAATGACTTTGTATAACAGGGATGCCTTTTTACAAGGGATGGTACTATCTATGAACTTGCGAGCATGAAGATATAGGATGTAAATGTAAATATGGGGTGGATAAAACCTTGGAGGCATAATAATACCTCTTAGGTCGCTTTTTAGCATAAATATTAGAGATGTTGTGTCATATACAACATTGATGACAGATTGCCAGCCCATCCCAAAAGATTCCATTGAAACACGGCACCTAATAAGCATTATAACGTCACAGACTTGAACCGGACGGGTACGTTTCTACGACGTAAAATATTATAATATAGTATCTTTTATTTAAGGATTGTGTTTCAATTTCTTCTAGGATGCCCTCTTATTGTATATTAGCTTTCTCGGTATCTGAATTAACTGAAAAAATAAATTCCGATCAAAATACTTGTATGAAGTGGTTGTAAATAGAGACATCTGAGTAGTATAGTCCGCAGTAAATAATGACACCTGCCAGATATCTGCATTTACGCCGTAATAACCTCAAGTTATGAATTAGTCTAAATAAGAACGAAATCAACATCGAATAAAGTGAAACGTATTTAAATTTTTAAAATATATTTAAAATAAATGTCTTACATAAACTTGGTCTTTCCATAGTTTCTGTTTAATTAATTTGTTAGACCGGTGCTGTCGTTAATTTCTATCTGGACGCCTTTTTTGCCATATTTAAAAGTATTTTGTTCCTTGTCACACTTATTATTTCTTCTTTTTAATATAAAATCATCTAGTTTCATGTGCAACTCAAGAAAATAATTTTTAAATAGTTTTTTTCTGTAAAACATAACCTGTCCTCGCAAGAACATGACAACTGCCACTTGTTCTTGTTTACGCCAGATTGCGGGGCGCAAACTCCCGCGCAATTACGGACATAGTTACATGTCACTGTTTACGTTGCTTGTTTTAAAAAAAGGAGGGTATATATCTTTAATTACTTCCGAAAAAAACCACAATAATAGGAAATTTTATAATTTTGTTTCGTGAAACGTTAGATATTGATATAATATGCTATTTTCTATAAAAAAACATTTTTGCAGTTGTCCGTAATTACTTTGCTGCCATCGATATAACATACATACATATACATATATATTAACGATATAATATAATAAAGATATAATATCTCCTAGGTCACTTATTAGCATAGTCTCGTTCTAGTCTGGGATGCAAATGAATGCTAACTAGCTGCCGTTCTTCCTGTATCGTAGGAGGCGTCTAAGGGACTAGAAGTAAATGGAATCTATTGGGTGATGGGCTAGCAACGTGTCACTATGTTTCTTTACGACATCGTAACCCCAATATTTATGTTAAAAAGTGAACATTTAATAATTTTTTTTCGTATTTATTTTCATTTCCTAGTTTGCAAATAATAATAAATAAATTAATCTACTTAAATGATTCTTGAATGTTCCAGAAAAAATACAAAGTATATTCAAAATATATAACATAAAAGTACTATGTCTTGTATCATAGATTGTAGATAAATATAGTTTAAGGTTGTATTAAGATAGCCTTGTCCGTGAAAGGAACCGGTCGGTGGTTTAGGCTAAACTCGTTTTGTATCTGATGACTCGTTTAGATTATATAATATTCAGTTTGCGGAATCATAGCGTGCTTTGAGCTTTTATAGTTTTAATTAACTTAACTTTCATACTTATGAATAGGACTACAATCATAATATACAGGATGGCGCATTCAAAACGGTCGGTATGGGAAAGTCTGAAACTATAAGAGATACGAAGATTTGTTCTTAGAAACCATGTCACCGATTTTGATAAAAAGAAAAACTGCATTTACTACTTTGAAAAAATAACTCTATCCTGTACGGGAATCGAACCTGGTAGCTTTGAAAAAATAAATTAACCCTTTTCACTATTTCTTCTTAAATATCGATTGTGTAGGTCTTAAGCTGTAAATGTCTCTATGAAACATGGTATCGAAAATGAATAAAATGCATTGTTTTGGCATACTTTAGTTTATTATAGTAGGTTTTCTAAGTGACCACCGTTGTTTTCAATACAATATTCAACACGTTTAGGTAACGATCTTACTATTGAATTTTGTATTTTCATGTGGTGAATTTGCGTTACAATTGACTTTATTGCTACTTTTAGGTATTCAATGGTGTAATAGCTTGTTTTGTAAAATTCATCCTTAACGTAATCCCACAAGAAAATTTCTAATATGGTTTAACACGTCACTTTAAGTGGACTTTTCAATAGATTGTTAGTTTTTGATTACTGTAGATAACAAAACCTCCTTAAAGGTTTAATGCAATGCTAATGCCACATGATATGGTGTATGTAACAAGTAGGGAAGTACAAAACTACAAACAGCAATAGTGACAATTTTACATGTCTGTTGAATATTGTTACGGTGTATGTAAACTACTATGATAAACTAAAAGTATGCCAAAACATTACATTTTATTCATTTTCGACACCATGTTTCATAGAGACATTTACAGCTTAAGACCTATACAATCGATATTTAAAAAGAAAAAGCGAAAAGGGCCAGTTTATTTTTTCAAAGCAACCGGGTTCGATTCCCGTACTGGATACAGTTGTTTTTTCAAAGAAAGTATGAATGCAGTTTTTCTTTTTATCAAAATCGGTGACATGGTTCCTAAGAACAAATCTTCGTATCTCTTATAGTTTCAGACTTTCCCATACTGACCGTTTTGAATGCGCCATCCTGTATAATCTTTTGATAGAGTATTTTATTTAGTTCCTCTCGGTACGGCAATCAGAATGAATGTCAGTATCTAGAGATAGTATAAGACATTAAAAAACACTACCTATTGTTTTGGGGTATTTTCGGGTATATATGAGTATAACCCGTTACTTAATTTCGGCGCTTAAACGCCATAGGGGTAAAACGGATTTAATTTATTTAGAAACATGCTCAAGTACTAGATGTCACTTACTACATTTAGCTCCTATTGTGACATTCTGTATAATCTGTTTAGTGCTGTGTACTGTGTGCTGTGTAGGCAGCTAGTTATAAACGTGCCCCGACGGGAAAAATAAATTTTCCTGTAAACAAACTATAAACGAATGCAATTGTTTGCAAAAAGCATCAGTTTCATCATGAGGAAATTTTCGTTCTTAGTCATTGCTAATTGAATCAATGTATCCAAACCTGTGTAATTTGCCACGTTTAGTGATGACTTCTAAAAAGTGGAGATCTACTGGCTATATATCACCATAATGCTCAACTGCTCATTCAACGAGAGATTATAGTTGATATAGTACTTATTTATATAAGATGAAATAATAAAACAGACTGTGGTTGCTAACTAATGTTTGGTGACCACTCTTAAAATAGGATAATTTACTCTTGGAAAGTACGTTTACTTATTATGTGTTTATAGATATCGCACCTTCGGGACCAAACTCGCACTTGTGCAACTTTTTACGAAAATGACTTAAGTATAAGTGCGATATATAATGCAGGGAATTAGGGAAATGCGACACGATTTCATCTCAGCTACTGACTCAGTAAAATCGGATCAAATATTACAAAAGAATCTGATTCCGTCTTTGATATCATTAAATGAGACGGTTGGTTGAAATAAAACAATAATAAAATAATTAATATAAAATTAGGATACAATAATTGAAGCTATTAATAAATTATAGCTATATTTATTAGGTGACATAGAGAATTACAGGTAAAATATGAAAAACAAAAAGAACAAAAATAATTAATATTCCAAAACATTAATATTAATTACGCACCTAACTAACCAGAATGAATAATTTAGACAATAGCTTACAAGCTACATGCGCGTAAAATAGTGAACCTGTTAAACGTATACCTAAACAAGTATGTAACTTATTATTGCACCGCACAATGCAATCGGTCAAACAGTTTGCTTAGAGTTTGCCTGAAAACTATTTGCCAATTCTCACACGAGTTTTCGTCAATATTGAGCTGTGGTCAAATGTAGGTTTATGTACTAGTGCCACAAATTAGCACAGTGCTTAAGAAATAAGGCTTGTAACGTATAGGTAGATAGGTGTTATTCAGTTAGAGATTTGGATGTATAAAACAATATGTTTGAGGTTCAATTCCCACCAAGAGATCCTACTAATAGAAACCTACTATTGAAATATATTGCGAAATGCAAGGAAGGGAAACATTGTGATGTTACCTGCTTCTAACTCGGACAATATGTAACTACCAATGTCTATAGATGACATGGACTACCATTTGACTGGTTAGTTAAAGATCTAGGGTATATTTAGTTAAATGTAGGTTTGGAGTGGCTTAAGACAATCGCAATGATCAGCCCAAGTAGGTCACTTAACCTATGATTATCCTATACTATGACCACCCCAATACAGTTCAACGTATGCGCTATTTAAATTGATAAAGAACAATGTTTATTCGCGATGAAGATTAATGAGTTAATTATCGTTTCTAGACACTGCATACTTTCCTAAGGGTTATGTGTAGGTAAATTTCTTAAATTAAAATTTCAATAAATTAACGCGTTCAAAACTTAAAAGTTTTGATCTTATACTTTCATTCTGTATTAGTGAAAAGTAATTATATTAAAATGAATCGTGATTCACTATACAAATTCCGTAATTGCTGTTAAGAAAGCTAATGAATTTCAACCACAGTACAATTGTTCGTAAATGAATAAATTTTCTTAAATTACACCTTTTGCCAAGATCAGCAATTTGTTTTACTTGCCTTTACTAAATTAAAGTCTTACAATCTTAGTATAGGATTGTACAATGTAAATTATTATGGATAAAATGTACATATAAATAGGAGTTAAGTATTTCGGGAAAGATAGAGGCTTGAATGAGTACCAGCTACATTGTGAAGTTATGGAGGCGTCTCATATCGATGTGTATTATGTCATATGTAAAACGGCGTATACGTTAATTTTAGCAGAATCACAAATCTTTGCTTTGTATTCAAATCTATATTTTCATGAGGAAAAATAAATACCTTCCCTAACGACAATGACAATATTATTCATAGTTCCAAAGGCAGTAATTTTCTTGACAATGGCTTATTGTGTGCCATTCTTTCGTGGTTGGAAAATAACAGAATGTCACAGAAATTGATTATATTGTTCTCTCATTGTTTGTAGACTGTGCTAATTTGCATTCAGAAGGATAATTTATAGTGCCATAAAAACATGATCTTTAACCTACATATCAATGGCAGCAAAGTGTATAAAGACATCTACAAAAACGCAATTTTACAGGGGAGCGAAAAACGTGAAAAAACGGTGTATTTTCTAAACCATTCATACAATGTTTATGAAATTTTCAGGAATGGTATTTAATATTACTATTTATTAAATATTATTAAAAATTAATATATTTGTATATAGTTGTTGAAATACGGTACTTGTTTTTTTTACGCTGTATTATAGAATCAAGCAATAAAGACAACTGACTGATGTCTCTATTTACTTTGTAAAATCAAATAAACTTTTTAATACAAAATAAACACGTTATTTGCAATAAAAACCATAAAAATATGTATAAAAACTAATTAAACAAATAAATTATATATCTTCGTAAAGACAAAATAATATTTTCTAGCCAAATAATGCAGATGTCTTTAGAAACACTGGAATGTTTAAACACGTCTTTATCTACTTCATACTAATATACATAAAACTCAAGAAATATTATTATGTAGTTACAATCATTTGCCTGTGAAATCAAATATATTATTGAGATTCAGTTAAAGTATGGCATTCCTATTTATTTTAATTGTTTTAGTGCTACATTAGGGGTTTTATTCGTTAACTTAAACTTTAATTAGAACTATATTTGATTATAGTTTTTATTTTTATACATTACATTAAGTATCTTTCTTATTCACGTAGAAAACAAAATAAAAATTTGAATGTAAGTAAACGAAAATGTATGAAATAAAATAGTCAAGTAAGTCTTCTCGTTTTGTCTTAATCACAAAGTAGGTTGAATAGGAACTATTCATCAGTGTCAACGTCTCCTTCATCACCTAGACCATGTTTTAACTCCTTAAAGAAGTTGTGATCAGATAGATGGTGGGATTAGATTTTGCAAACACAAAGACATAATCATTGTACTTAGCAGTCGTGATTGATATTCCTGCATTATAAGAATTTGAGAGTTCCAATGGAATGGTTTCATTCTGCTGAGACCGTGCCTTTTTTGCAACATTCAATGATCACAGACATTTCATCTAAATATCTAAATCGTAATTTTAAGATATCATGTCCGACTTATGAGGTTGTACCAATGTTTCGCGTACACCAAGTCCTGGGTTTTTTAATCATGTGTAGGTACTGTTCAAGAAACTTTTGAAGTTCAGAATTTCGTTATAGCTCACTTCAACAACTGCATAGGGTTCATTATTTAGTTTACTCCAGCAAACGCAGGTGTACCATTCTAGTGACAGAAAATCTGTTTAGTTTTAGAAAACTAATGCATGGACTCTGTCTCCTTCTTGTTATGTATGACCTTTTTTTAAAAAGCGATGGCAAACACGAATATGTAAGGTAATGAGTGCTAGTATGGCAGAAGAATCATGAAAGCAAAATTATTGTGGTAGAGATGAGGTCCCTCAGGAGAGTGTGTAATGTTAGGTTCTGTGAAAGGCTACGGTATAGTGTGATGCGTGAACGTTGTGCTATGAAAGAAGATTTAGAGACGAAAATAGAGATAGGTATGTTAAGGTGGTTTGATGTATGGATGTATTAAACGAGGATTATTAAAAGAATCTATAAAGCCAAAGTGGAAGGTAGATTCAGACGGGGGAGGCTGCGTAGAACTTATTGAGATCAAATTGGAGACATTCTTATCAAGGTGGGTGTACGTAGTGTGAAGAACAGTAGAGCATGTATGATAAGGTTAATGGGTGTGAGTGAAGCAAGAGATATTTTGTCAGAAACCTTTCAGATGCAGATTGATTGTCTCTGACAATTCGTAAACACAAACTTATAGAAAAACAATACGGTTCCGGTTCAGACCACCGTAGCTATCTGACCATAAGTGCATATCTTCTAGACCCTCTTCAGCTTTCCTTCAAATGTAATCGTAAAGACAACTGACAACTTCGTTGGAACCCCTTTTTGCCACAGTTTCATCTTTAGCAAATTGCTTTTATCAAACCCTAGTTGAAGATGGTGAAGTTGTATAGTGATAAAATTTTTTTAAGTAATAAGACTGGGGATAGCGTGTGGGTGAGCAGAATAAACGACCAGGTTCAACTTGCCTCATCTGCTGGGGAGTTGCAGGAAATGCTCACGTGTGTGGATCATGCACTTAAGATGAGAGGTATGAAGCGAAAGTTATGACAGTAGAAAGGAACGGAAGGACATTGTAAAGTTGAAATTAATAAGGAGATTGTGGAGCTAGTGAATGACTTTGTATAACAGGGATGCCTTTTTACAAGGGATGGTACAATCTATGAACTTGCGAGCATGAAGATATGTATGGATGTAAATGTAAATATGCGGTGGACAGAACCTTGGAGGCATAATAATACCTCTTAGGTAGCTTTTTAGCATAAATATTAGAGATGTTGTGTCATATACAACATTGATGACAGATTGCCAGCCCATCGTCCAAAAGATTCCATTGAATCACGGCACCTAATTAGCATTATAACGTCACAGACTAGAAAGGGACGGGTACGTTTCTACGACGTAAAATATAATAATATAGTATCTTTAATTTAGGGATTGTGTTTCAATTTCTTCTAGGATGCCCTCTTATTGTATAAGAACTTTCTCGGTATCTGAATTAACTGAAAAAATAAATTTCGATCAAAATACTTGTATTAAGTGGTTGTAAATAGAGCCATCTGAGTAGTATAGTCCGCAGTAAATAATGACACCTGCCAGATATCTCCATTTCCGCCGTAATAACCTCAAGTTTTGAATTAGTCTAAATAAGAACGAAATCAACATCGAATAAAGTAAAACGTATTAAAAGTTATTAAAATATAATTTAAAATAAATGTCTTACATAAACTTGTTATTTCCATAGTTTCTGTTCAATTAATTTGTTAGACCGGTGCTGTCGTTAATTTCTTTCTGGACGCCTTTTTTGCCTTATTTAAAAGTATTTTGTTCCTTGTCACACTTATTTTTTCTTCTTTTTAATATAAAATCAACTAGTTTCATGTGCAACTCAAGAAAATTATTTTTAAATTATTTTTTTCTGTATAACATAACCTGTCCGCGCAAGAACATGACAACTGCCACATGTTCTTGTTTACGCCAGATTACGGGGCGCAAACTCCCGCGCAATTACGGACATAGTTACATGTCACTGTTTACGTTGCTTGTTTTAAAAAAAGGAGGGTATATATCTTTAATTACTTCCGAAAAAAAACACAATAATAGGAAATTTTATAATTTTTTTTCGTGAAACGTTAGATATTAATATAATATGCTATTTTCTATAAAAAAAAACATTTTGTAAAAATTGCAGTTGTCCGTAATTACTTTGCTGCCATCGATATATAATACGTGCACGTCATATTGATTGTTCTTAAAGGAGTGGATATGACTACTCTTTTTGACATATTGTGACTGTAGTTGCAAATTAAACTTTATCGATTAATAGACCAAAACAGAACCAAGTGAAATGTTTCACCGTGTAGTAGAGTTCAACGCACATTACTGGCTTGTAACTAGTCTGTTATTATTTTATTTACTTTATAGAATATACTAACCTATTAAATAATGAATGAATAAGTTACTGACGAACCTTTTTCCCAGATTAACCTAGAGGAACTGTAATCCCTTAGTAGCCTCTAATGAAATACCAGTTTAACGAAGAAAAAAAAGTTCATTTTCATGTGATATATTCACATACATATTTAATCATAACCTTCTGTCCCCAGTACATCAATGTCTTCATCGGAAGCCGGAGCAACTATCGCGTGGCGGTTACTGGCTACCCTCGAAGGAAGTACGGTCGCAGTGGCCACGGCCGCTTTACTCCTCCACCTTGCCAGGACGAAACTAACAGCCAGGAAGCAGTTCCAGAGACCCAAGAGTGCTTTGGTAGGTGTAAATATACTTATATATGTACTATCTTTCGTAATTTACTAAGAGGTGACCAGAACAGTAAACATCGTGAAGAAACCTACGTGTTCCCCGAACAGGTAATAGTTGGTGCTTGTAAATGGTGACATGGCTTACCACCTGTCACATCGAGAACAGTCTATCTGGTCAACACGTGGGTGGAAATCTAAACCTACGACTACCCCGTAAGGGAAATGGTATTGAACGCCTTTTGTATTTTTTTTTTGTGACCAGAAGAAAAGATTCCGAAAAATATGGTGTTATCCTGTTGTTGGTCACAAAGGTATATTTTTAAGCTTTATAGGTATGAGTGAAGCACGATAAATTTATTAGAATCGTTCCAGGTGGAGATCGATAGTCTCTGCTTTTCCCGTTAGGCACGTAGGGACGTGAATATAATATAATCTATGTTTAAGATTATGAAATTTTAATGATGATTCTCGTTATATACCAATTACACAAAACCCCTAGTCACCTGATCCTCTTTAGCCATCTCGGGTAGAAAGGCAGCTAGTTCTGATTATATTTACGTATCAAACTACTAGCACAATAGAAAAACCACGCCCATATTTCATATTGTTTAACAAATGCATATATTATCAAGTCTTAATAACAAGCCTCGTGGTGCTAATAACTTACATAATTTACAATCAGCAGCCAGACAAGGTCATTTGAAAAGCTGCGAGTAAGGTGATTCATTTTGACCTTAATTCGGAAAACAAGTCTCTCAAATATGAACAGCCTTCGGCATAACCTTAACACTTCTTTGCACATTCAATCAATATGGTTAAATGTATGTTTGTTTGTTAGTATCGGTTTAAAGGGAATATTAACTATGTTTTTTTCTTATGTTATAGACTAGAAGTTGTGCGGGCACTAGACTATTATTTCACGTCATCATTGATTGTATTTTAAGTTATAATGACAGCTTAATTAATGTGATATACATATATATCGTTTCAGTTAAATTCATTTTTCACACCTTTATCTATTGTACCCAAAATTACCATTACCTTATTATAGCTACATATATTCAATTACATTACCATTATCTTAACAGATTTAGTATGTATTTGCGAAAGGGTTATTCGAAACGGTTGGTATTTTTAATATATGAGGAACGTTATATCCACATTCAGTTTTGAGGACTCAGTGTATGTTACTCATGTTTGTTATTTTTATTTAGGGCCATGAACTACATAATAAATACCCTACAAAGCGGTAGGGTAGAGGTAGAACTTGATCTACCTTTTTCACTTAATTTACATACATACACCTTGGTATACATATTCGTTAGTCATACTTCTATATTATTATTGTTTTGAAGAAGTGTTTTTCCAACTATAATTTCCCTCTAAAAGGATCGGAACCAGCTTTTGAATTCTTTGTAACCTGGGCCACTAAATGAACTTCTTTTCTTATTTACAGATTACAAATCCTGGTTCAAACCTAAACCTCGAGTTACAAAGGCAGTTGCAGTTACGGAACTGTAAGGTATATTCTCCAAACGACCAAGTTAAAGTAGACGTCCTAATCATCATAGGCACAGACCCTGGTCCTAGCAGATTGGTAGACTTATCTAATGTGGTTACTGAAGATGTGCATGTACATTTAAAGGTGAGTATAGTACATCAAATATAAAAATTGTACAGTTTTACAAAGGGTAGATAAAAAAGTGCAAGAAGAAACATTTGGTAGATTTAGTTTGATTGTGGATCTACAAATGATCTACTTATTGTCTCATTTTACGATATTTGCCGAAAATGGTAACATGTTACTTTATTTACAGGTTTCAAATCTACAAGAGATACTCATTTAATTTAGATTTTATTTTCTATAGTATTATATTATATTGATAAGTAAATATTAGTAGTAGTAAATCAAAAAATATATTTAATTTAAAACAATACCGAACAATTTATATACGATAACTAGCGACCCGCTCCGGCTTCGCACGGGTATAAAATATATAGCCTACTCCACTATTTAATGGATGTTATTATACATATAAACCTTCCTCTTGAATCATTCTATCTATTGAAAAAAACCGCATCAAAAGCCGTTGTGTAGTTTCAAAGATTTAAGCATACAAAGGGACATATGGACAAAGACAGCGACTTTGTTTTATACTATGTAGTGATACATTTTTCGTTTTCTTCAGTCCCTAGATACACTAAGTGGTCGACTGAAGCCTGATGGTCGAATCCTTTGGGCTGCCAAGCGACCGGAAGGACAAACCTCCTTCTCATCAGCCATAGAAGCCTTCGACCAAGTATTGAAAGCTCAATTGGAGTTAGTATGTAATAGGTGAGACAACGCTTTCACAACCATTAACCCTTGCGGGGTAGTCTGAGGTCTTTTCTGCAATTGTGGGGTAGATAATAATTCTGTGGTCATCTCGAGTCCACGTGTTGACCGTCAGTACTTAATGTGACAAGAGTTAACCCCTGTAACCTAAGAGAAGAACTTGTAGATTCCCTCACGAACGTTTACTAAGACATGCTAATACATAAGAAGAAGGATTTGACATATTTAGTCTGCTGTTAGATCAAAGACGTCCTAGTCTGAAACGTAAACAGAATGCTAACTAGCTGCCGTTCTTCCCGGCATGTCATAGGAGGCGACTAAAAGACTGGCGTAATTAGAATCTGTCATGAACTATTACCAATGTTCAATATGACATCACAACCCCAATATTCATTCTTATAAATAATCTAGGAGCTATTTATCTTCTATTCGAGATTCTGTCATTTTCAGATACCTGCTCAACTTTTAACCACACTCTGTTAAAGTAGATTTATATAAATATATATTTTCATGCTAATAAGTTTCCTAGAAGATATAATCATGTTCTCAATGTTCTGCGTACCCCTAAAAGCTTAAAGATTTATGTACATATATGAATTATGGATATGAATTTGCAGATACCAATGTCATCCTGTCTGGCTAGGGAGACATAAAAATGATGAATTAATTGCGAAGATCATGGAAGAATTATTTCATGATGAAAAAGGAGCGGCCTTAGGAACGCATGTGAGGTAATAATAATCTTTCTATATAGGATTTATGTGCTAATAACAAACAAAGACTTTCGCGACCATTAACCCTGGCGGGGTAGTCAGATGTTCGCAGGTCTATCTCCGCAGCTGTGATGGTAGTTATTTTATGGCCACCGATTATTATGTTATTTGTTTTATGATCACCGTGTAGATCTGAAAGTCAGCACTCAATGTGACAGGTGGTATTAAACTTTATTTCAATTTGTACGTGTTCCGAGGTTTGAACCTTGTGCCACTCGTATAGATTCAAGCTCCTAATGACTGAGCTACCTCAGTGTGTATATTAAGTGACTTAAATATGTTTCCGGGGTACTGTTCACTCCAAAAGGTAAAAAGGACGTCAGTATGTAACGGTCATGTAAACTGGTTATTAAGCTAATTTCACATTGGTCAATCGAATGCAATGTGTAAAAGGCCTTTCACAACAAGAAACCAGCCCTTATGTAAGCGATTCTAAATTCTAGTGTCACCTGAATCTAGAATTTACGATAGTGCTTAGGTCTTATGTAAGAGCTAGACTGGTTCGTTTGTAATAAACCTAATAGCAATACTGTGTCCTAAGACTGAATTAGCTCATAATCGAAATAGTCCATTTACAGTCTACTACTATACTTAAATAGAAAGTTAACTAGCTTCCAATCTTACTGACGTGTCGTAGAAGGTAAAGGGACATAGGGCTAATGAAATTTACTAAGCGATGGGCTAGCAATCAACCTTGATATTTAAGCTAAGGTAACCGAGATATTTTCCTACATTCTATTAACCCCGAAAGGGCTACAAAAATGATGTATGTGTAAATGATGTGACTGACGTATCTCCTCAGTCAGTTTTAGGATATCTTTCGGAATATTAAAGAACAAGCAATATCAAATAATTTGTTACATTTATATTTTACATATCATATTCTTCGCTCCTATTTGTAGCAGGGTGATGTTATATAGCCTAAAGCCTTCCTCAATAAATGGTCTAGCTAACACAAAGAGTAATTTTGAATTCGAACCAGTAGTTCATGAGATATCGCGTTCTAACAAACAAACTCTTCAGCTTTATAATTTAGTATAGATAAGTCTAGCTCATTGCCGAAAAAATCATTTTCTGTAAGTCTCACATTCATCTCTTACGACATACCGGGAAAAAGGCAATTAGTAAACATTCTTATCATAATTACAGAAATGCCGCTGTCAAAATTGGTGGTTACGTGTGGAGATGGATGAAAACGATCGCTTGAATAGTTCCTGCTATTCGTCGTAAAGGCAACAATAGATAAGTGGTTAATGGAACTTTGGGCGATGACCTAGCACCCTGTCACCGATATTCCATGTTAATACTATCAAGAGCCTTTGGTTATGTCTTCGTGGATATTAATTTTACTTAAATTAATTCTTAGACGATATTACATTGATAAATGTTTGGTGTCAATAATATACGTATGTGTAATATAAATAAATAGTTTCAATGAAATGTAAAATAAAGTTATTTTAAACTGAAATACATTGTTTTGTGTTTTGATTACCAAAGCTACGGTCGTAGACATGTGTGAAACAAACAACAAACACTTGGTTTGTGAATAGAAAAAATAATATCTATTCTTTTCGCAATTGCGGAAATGGAGACCTGAACCTCTGTCTACCCCGCAAGGGTTAATGGTCGTGAATGCGTTTGTCTTTGTTCTGTATTTTTTTCTATGCAAAGACGTGACATTTGCGATAATGTTTTATATCTCATACAACACTCGTCATAAATAGTTATTTTGAAACACTCGTGATTTATACTCATTTTATTTACTATGTGAGACTAGGTCGTATCACGATAAATTAATAAAGACATAAAAACCTTTATTTCACCCGAACTTACGACCCAGTTGCATAGGCCGTGGTCGCGGGCAGTCTTCCCGCGACCACAGCCTGTCATAAATTTATGATAATGATCTGTACAGGAAACCAAATAAAAAACATTCTAGCGTTCACGCTAATATAATTCACGTAACCTATCACACATTGTTACTGACAAACAGATTGGCTTCGCGCTCAATCTGTTTCGCCTTTTTCACCGTCTTCGCTGAAACCATGCTCTGGTTGCTAAGCGACGACAGCTGGAAATACAATTTCCTCACCAAGTCTCGCTTGTATTTCTTCTGTACCGGATTCAGAGGTCGCGTATGCATAACACGTTTATGACATAAATGTAAGGTCCTAGTCAATTTTCCCATATCAGGTATAAATGTATCTGTATTTTTCTCAGGCCCAACGTCCTGAAACTCACTTTCAATGGGAACGGGGTTGAAATTCTTCTTTTCCATGGGTCGTTTGTAAATCTTTGGCGGTCGAACATTGCCGCGGCTTCTATAGAATCGTTTTAGCAAATCTGCGTAGTCATCTCTGGGTATCGCTGTGAATATGCTTTGGTAGTGCGCCCCTATAGCGCTTCGCATATTCGCTGACACTTTCCTCTGCCTTATAGAGGTTAATTTCCTTAGTAAGCTCTGTAGTTCGTTTAAGTGCATGGATCCGTCGGCAAGACCGGCTTGACCTAACAGGACCATGTTCAACTTCTTTAACATTTCGTTTATATTCTGTTTGCTATGCAGCAGTTTCTTTGGACTCAGTATTTTCTGTTTGAGCAGTTTCTGGTGGTTGTTTTGTAGATAAGTCAGCTCTTTGTACAAAGAGTTGGGATCGCCGATGTCTTTGCTGAGTGAATCGAAAGCGTTGTTCAGTTTTCGCATCAATTGGTTGCGGTTTTTGGGTATATTGTCGGTGAAATTCGGGTTTTCGTGAGCATTTTGGGTGTCGTTTTCTCCTTGTGTCTCTGCCTCTGGTTTATTAGAAGACATACTCCTAAGTTCGTTTTGGAAGGCCTCCTGATCGGCTACTTTTCCTTTGATCACCAGGAACAGGTTCGATTCGTGCGGTTCAACTTCTATGTTCTGCTTCTTCTTCTGCTCTTCCAGCCACTCTCTCCCTTCTTCTGTTTGCATCTTCTCCAGAACATCTTTATTGAGAAAGATTCGCGCTGACGTCACCACATCACTTGTATCTGAGACTTCGTTGTCTTGTATCATTTGTCCTTTCTTGTCATGATTATTCGATGATATAGGCACATAATCTGGCTCGGCATTTTCTTCTCGTGTTACTCTTGCATCTTCTGTTGGTTCAACATTCCTAGCTTGAACAGGAGCAGTCCTTCTATCATTCAAGCTTTCAGTAAGGCTTACGCTTCGTTTCTTATTGACATGTTCTTCATGGTGCGAGCCGAAACTAGCCCGTCTCTTTTGCTTTTCGTGTGATTTAGTTCTCGGCATTGGCTTCTCTTGTTCATTGGTTGCTTTACCCTCGTTTGGTGGATAGAGCGGAGCGTATCTTACGACGTAAGGCGAGTTAATAGGCAGCCCTGCGTACATGGCGCTCTGCTTGCAAACGTGCACGAGATGTCCACGCCTGGCGCACCCGCTGCAGAACTGCTGGTTGTTGCGCCTGTACTTGTGGGTTTGAGCCATCGAAGCGTTGTTGTCCACCTGAGGGAAAGGAAACAATTTATGCTATAGAAAAATGAACGTAAGAGAACAGCAACAGTCTTCTGTCTGTTATTTGTAGCACATAACAAATGAGTTAAGGTGAATGTTTGAACAAGGTTTGTTAAAGTGAAGGTTTGTTAAAGCGATTAATAAGTCTTAACATTAAAACAAATTTACCATCAGCCATAAATTTACAGTGACTTGACTTAATCGTTGTATTGTGACTACTACTCGTCACTGCATACTCGTATATTGCTGTAGGTACTAAAAAAAACTACGAATATTGAAAGCCTCGCCATAGCCATATAATATAGACCAAATATCCATAGTTTAAACAATACTTCATAAAAGGAACTTTTTACACAAATGTAGTCGACTTAATCAATATCATCTTAATCAGAATCAATATTTTTTGTTATTCTCTTAAGGTTTTGACCGAGACTACCGTACCCTGCACGTAATTATCATAAAGGTAATAAAGTAATTATAAACACAATGAACAAAGTATCACCCACCGTGTTATGGTAGCGGCGCCAGAGGTCGGGGCAGTGCGTGGCGGGGTGTCCGCGTTGGCCGCACTCGGCGCACTGCGAGCGGTGCCAATGCGCGCAGCTGCGGCACACCGTCGAGTACACGTAGTTCGGGGAGCCACACTGCAATCATATACATAGATACTTAGCACAAGTAAATTTAATGTATACAGTAAAATAGTATTCTTAGTTTTGGTTCAAAGAAGTCTATAAAGAATGTCGGCGAAGTTAGAGAGTAATATGAAAGATTTTGTGATGATAATTGAGTACATAACTTTTGTATCACCTCAGAAATAACACATTTCATTCATCATTAAATGATATACGAGCTAGCCTAGGGCGTAATGGAGCACTGTTGTTTGAGACAATGGCACTTTAAACTGACTGACTGATGACACTTTGAAAGTATTGTACAATACAATTCCTAATATGTTAAACAAATCAACTGCAGAGGCGGTACGGCCTGCTTTGTCCGTCAGAGGGAACGAGAAAACACTTCCTTGATATATGTATGTTCGAGTCTGCAGGAAGGTGATCCCTATAGTATAGTTGTGGTAAGCATATGTCTACTTACATTAACACAGATCTTGTGTGGGCAGCGGGACTCGTAGTGGCCAGTGTGTCCGCACATGTGGCACACAGGCGGCTTCTGCCTGCAGGTGTCGTCTCTGTGGCCCACGCGGTTGCAGTAGTTGCAGCTGGAATGATGTATACAATAGTTTATGTTCTAGACTTAACTAGTACATTTAGCTTTGGGTTATTACTTGTGTGTCATTCATACACAGGAAGACCCATTTGAGAACACCGTAATGTAGAGGGACATAGCTATCCACTTTAAGGAGACAGGCGTGACTTATAAAGACATACAAGCACTTCACTCTTGTTCAGACACACTAAACATATATTAGGTAAATACATACATACATTTATGAATTCATGCATCTAAATTTAGCGCAAAAAAATCCTAGCAACCATTTCTTCTATCTTACATTCACACTTTTATCTTATTTCAATACTGATGCTTCTTGCTACCACAAAAATGTGAATGTGCTTTGAAGGTATGTACTATACTTACGTTGGTTTCTTTCTGAAACTCGGCATCCTGTCCTTAGGGTCTATCTCCCATAGACTTCTATCACCTGAAAAACAATAATGAAACTCTTACAAATATGGACAGGTCTTGGCACATACAGCAGATTAATGAATAGAGGAGGCCGCATAGAACATATACAGAATCAATTGGAGACATTCTTCTTCTAATTAAGGGTGTAAGTGAAACAAGAGATTTGTCAGGATCATTTGAGATGGTGATCAATAGTCTGCCTATCGTATTAGAGACGTAAAAGTGTGAGTATATGTACATAAATATGGCAATTAGTCCATGACCTGATTATCTTAAGCTCAAGCCTCTGTCTACTTCATAAGGGTTCACACTAGCATATGTAATATTAAAATGAATGCTTAAAGTAACCTTTCATACAACCTACATTCAATTAGGCAACATCATGCAATCTCTTTACATGTGACCTTGCATTAACACTCAAATATTGCATGTATTCGTAACTCTACATATCTCTTTATCTGTATGAAACCTACAAATATAACCACACATCTTTTCTCCCATTTGAGGGGGACAGAATCTTGAGGATATAGTGACTGACTCAGGATTGCAATTACATATTTGTATTTAATATCTTAGACACTGCAGCAAAGATTCCCTTTACAAGTTAAGTAGTAATAAATAGAACTGATTGCATATATTTTATAAACAAAGTACCATTGTGATGTTACCATATTGCACTTACCAAGTTGGTTTATAAAATGTATGCAATAAGTCCCGTTCCCTTGAATAATAAATAGAAATATCTATTCAAGAAGTTTAAAAGAATAGAAAAAAGTTACTAAAAGGTCCACATTCTATAGAAGTTCAGTTACTATAAGACTAAATAGTAAATTAAATACTCACGAGACATTGATTTCATTATCTCCTTGTGATTGAAGTTTTCACCGCCCCAACTTTCATTGTAGAACTTTTCCATCTCGGCTCGGAGTGTTGAGATACAAAACTGGTATCCTTTCCTCGCCTTGTCATTTCCATTTAGATTATCAAAATCTAGATTACCTAACAAAATGGCTGGCACTTTAGTTGAACCTAATTTAGATGCGTCATCTGTTATTTGGTCATCATCAGAGTCTTCCGGCTCTTGGAAACCGGTGACATTAGCCATTACGAAGTTCTCTTCGATATCATCCTCAATTTCTACTACGCTTACATTATGTTCTGCTGTCAAATCTACCATAGAAATGTCAAAATCTTTAGGGGTAGTAGGTTTTACTGTCTTTTCCGCTTGCTTGGTCGTTTCCGTAGTTGGTTCAGGAGCTGGCGTTTTATTTGAACTGTTTGTAGTGTCCACATCTTTTTCTTGTGATTTTTCCGTAGTCTCTACCACTTTGGTGATACCAGATTGATTAGAATCCGACTCATAAACGTCAGCGTTAGGTACCGTTGAGTTAGTAACCTTATAAATGTTAGTGTTGCTAGTATTAAAAGACTGATTGCTATCAGAGTCAGAAATATCGGGATTCGGAACTGTTTCCCGGTTTGGAGTCTTAGACTGTTTATTCTTTGCCTTGTTCTTTGGTGTAGCAAAACATTCCTCGGGACTGTTGTCAGTATTGTTCTGACTGGACACAAAGGTTGGTGTTGCGCTCTCACGAGATTTATTCTTCTTTTTCTTTTTTTTTCTCGTTGGCGTCACAAGGAGGTCAGAACCATGCAGACTGAAGTCAAAGCTAGGGTTGTCTGCTTTCTTAGAAGAAATGTTTAGGGCTACACAGTCACCACGGATAAATTCATCAGAGACAGACGATACCACGGATGGTACAGGACTGGTAGCTGGAGTGATTTCTCTGATTGTCTGGTTTAGAGCAGGATTCTGGAGTGAACTTGATGGTGTGGTCAGTTCCTTTGGCGGTGGACTATCTTCCAGAATGGCTATTTCATCCTCATCTGAACTCTCAATGGTGATGGGAACCTTGGGAGGGAGAGCTACTTCAATGACCTCATCTTCGTCACTGCTCTCCACATCCACCACACGATTCTCGTCTTCATTCTCAAGGATCTCTATAGTTGTTTTAGTACCCTGCGCTAGCGGTGAACTGAAGTTACTCAATTCTATAGGAATTACTTTAGGTGGATCAATTTTCTCCTGTTTAGGTTTTGTTCCAGTCATATTCAAGCTGCTATTGGTGATTTTCGGTGTTGTATTGATGGGTGTCTTTGCAGGTGTACTTTTATTGCTTACAGGATTTGTCTTCGGTGTGGTGGTGACGTTTTTACTTGCATTGTTGTTCTTAGATGTTGGAGCAGGAGATTTAGCCTTGGGAACATCCTTCGATGGTGGTGTGCTGTTTACCTTCTGGTAAGGGTTCTGTGGAGCCTGTTCTCCAACTGCCCAGTAACGTTTGACTGAGGTTTTCGAAGCATTGGTGTTCTTGAGAATGAGTTCGTTTAGGGAGGTCGTGTCAGTATTAGTCTCGTCCGTGTCGTTAGCATAGTGAATCTTCATGTACAATCGTTCAGCCAGTTCATTTTCGTTAAGCTCCTGCAAAGAAACAGTACCACGTGTGAAACACAATAATATTATGGTCCAAATTGTCAAAGGGATAACCTTAAGTGATAAGGTACTTACCTCTTCCATACTCGTTTAAAAAGAAGCGCCTGTATCTAAGTGGAAAGAACATACTCGGTAGTGTTGATCAAACGCTCTGGATGGTGGCTAGAACGCAACACTAAACCAAAACTAGGCATATACGTAAAAAATAACACAAATACAGATGTCTCAAGCACACTCCATGACGAAACACAAATGGATAAAAAATTAGGTGATCATGTCAAGTCCTGAATCAGTACTGTCAGTCATAAATGAGTCAATAAATTCTTATGTATACTTTAGACATCCAAGGAAAAGCGTTATGTAGTTTGTTGTAGTGCCACTTAATTCATAGAATAATATCACATCTAAGATTCTAATTACTGTTCGAAAGTAACTCCTGCTTAAGTTATCAAGATTTCACTATCAAAATCTATCACAATTATAAAATCTCCATTTCCACTGTGCTCATAGTTGGCAGTACTTTAAATAAGTAAAAATAAGTCATAAAAATACGACACGATAATAATAAAGTTGTCCGTGTTTCCTGATAAGTAATCAATTTAGCGTATAGCTTTGTAAATATTAGTCAAGAAACATATCACTGAAAGAAAACTAAATGTTTTCCCAGTGACACGTTTGCTAAATCATGATTCCAAGTAATGATAATGGAGCCCTTTTCAGAAACATATATTGGATATTTTTTGTTCTGTTCAACGTAGTTTATTGTGATACTGAGGTAAATAATGATATTAAGTATATATTTAAGGTGTTCTTTACCTTTATAGTTCCTATGTTATACCGGTAAAACTTTAATGTTTTTCAGTATCAAGAAGCCAACTATGAACCACCTTACATACAATCCCAGGGATATGCTCAAGTGCAGGCGGCACTAAGCCGGCTTGATAACCGTAAGTTTAGTCCTCTTTAGTACAATCAACTATTAATAACACGTAAAGTGAGTAAGTAAGTAAGTAGTAATAAGTTACTAAACAGTATATTGTTGTCCCCTACAAATTTACATCACAAAATTCTTCTCACTCTTTTTTATCTATAATTGTTAACATGGATAATTGGATATCTACTTAAAGCAATCACAACGTTAGTAAAACTCATACTCACCATGGAGATATCAGAAGGATATCAGGACATACCTGAGTTACATCCTTTGAATAGAAAATTGTAAATATAATTAATTATGTCTATAATTTTGTTTCCAGCATTACAATGGCAGCAATACTGGCCAGACCCAACAGTGAAGATGGGTCAAGTGTCCGGTCTAGCTCTGGACAATGATGGTCTACTCTACGTCTTCCATAGAGGGTCACATACCTGGGACATTGACACGTTTAATAGCCGGGAAGTGTACAGGAAAATTGGCCTGCCTCCTATATCCCATCCCACTGTTCTGGTGTTCAATGACTCTGGAAGCCTTGTGGATATGTTTGGACAGAACATGTGAGTTTCTTGATATGAATTATGGTTGTAACTTTCTGGGTGCTTGTTTGAAGTGCTAGATTAATGGAAAAAGGCAGTTGGGGTTTAATCTACTAAGAGTATTTACACTGAAACTTAATAACTGTGCTTATTCTACTGTAACATACCACAGTTAACACTTTGTAAAAATTTGAGTTACTATTTGTGTTTATACAAAGGTTTTTGTCATCAAATAATCAGCTCATTGTGTAAAGTCATACAAATAATAGTATGATTTATAATTTTGTACTCAGTTTTATGAATTCTGCCGTGTTAAGAAAAAAGGGCACAGCTAACTTTTTTTTTTAATTGTGTTATATGCATACTTACAATCGTCAAGGAATTTGGAGATACCATAGGCATACAATAGGTTTCCACACTATGAAGTAAAATATGGTAAAAACTTCAATCCCAATTATCTCAGTTTGACCAAAATGATAGATAGGCCCTTCTCTCGTACGACAGCAGTATCATGTAATACATCACTTCTTATCTAAGCCACAGATATAAGAATACTATACTAATCTTAGCCAATTTCTTGTGTCTTGCTGTAAACATAAATTGACCCAAGTAATGAGTTAGATTTGTAATTCTTGATCCTTTTTCAGGTTCCACATGCCCCACGGCATCACAGTAGATAAGCAGAAGAACGTCTGGCTGACGGATGTGGCCCTCCACCAGGTGTTCAAGCTGGAGCCCAAGCAGAGGGATAAGCCCACCTTGGTGCTCGGACAGAAGTAAGTTTTATACTATAATATTTGTTATACATGTATAAAGTCAGTCTTTACCTGAGTTTCATTCCATATTTCGAGACAATACAATCTATTTTATTTGTTTTTTTGGTAATTGTTTATATGTTTTGTAATACTGTTAACATTAAAATCGTCTCACTTAGTGGCTTCTTACAATATAGTTACCTAAAGAAATTTTACAATACACTACTACTAATAAATGTCATATATATAGGTATATCTTCTTCTTCTTCTTAAAGGTATATAGGTACTTGTTATTTGATTTTTGTCGCCAAAACCCAACAAACTATTGGTTGATTTTTGTTGTATAGTTTGCACCCAGTGTAATGTGTAATCCTTCACCAGATTTGAGCCAGGCGATGATGAGAGCCACTTCTGTAAGCCAAGTGCTGTGGCGGTGATGAGTAGTGGAGAGTTCTTTGTGGCGGATGGGTACTGCAACTCCCGCATCATCAAATACTCTGCTACTGGGACCAGGTTGCTTCAATGGGGCAGGAGGCCTTATGAAGGACATGGTGAGAATACAATGTTATTCTTTGTATCATTCTGAGACTTTTTTAAACTAAACCAGGCTTAAGTATTGGAATATTTCAGTATGCTAGTAACCAAGGTCTTTCTATGTTCTGATGTTGTCATCTGATCTACTTGGAATCCGACTTTTTCCTGGTATGTTGTTGGTGGCTATAGGACAAAGAATCAATCAATAGAAAGAATGGAGTCAATTGAACAATAACCTATCAATAATATTATCAGAACCCTATTAGTAAAAGAAACCTTTAAAACATATTTTCTATGAATCCACCAAGATAAACATTTAAAACAATCTGATCTATACATAATTTTCCACTTAGCAAATGACACACAACAGTATTTGTAACTATATGTATGACGACCTCCGTGGCGCGATCGTTGACTAGTACCCTTAACACAAGTCTTAAATGTACTACCAAGGGGCTAGTTTAATTGGTGTAATAATGTTTTAATATTATTATTATGTATCTTATTTTCCAGCAAACTCGCCCTATTCTTTAAGCGTTCCCCACGCGTTGACCCTAGCTGAAGACAAAGGCGTGGTTTGCGTGGCCGACCGGGAACACGGCCGTGTGCTGTGTTACCGCACGGACAACGGAACGCACGTTGCCCACTATAGCAGCTGGTTGATTGGCGGGAGACTGTTCAGTGTGGCGTATGCACCGACTGATGGTGAGTTGATGGGGGGTTGGTAATATTAGTTTGAGGACTACGAATATGGAATGGATGGATGTATATTGGTGTTCTCTATTTTTCATCTGGATAGGTCTGCTAAAGGTGACTGACGAGATGATACATTTGAAGGGTTTTCTACTATCCAAAATTTATGGTCGCGGGTTACAATTGATAAATTCAAGAAACTTGGGAATAGTCTGGAAAGGGATTATACAGTAATTAATCACTATAATTTTAAAACGATTTTCGAGAGAAAAACAATTGCAATGTTCATCTGCATTATTTATGCAAGTTGCTTTTCTCAAACACACCACTTCTGTACACTAACAGTGCAGTAACCAAACAAATATTTACTTCCAAATCAACTACAAATACCCTATTTCCCAGGCGGTCGCCTGTACGTGGTGAACGGGCCAGACGGCACAGTCCCAGTGAACGGGTACGTGATCGACTACGAATCGGGGCGCCTACTCCAGAGCTTCGCCCCCGCAGAGCCCCTGCGGAACCCCCATGACGTAGTTGTAACCCCCGATGGGGGAAAAGTGTACGTGGCAGAGATCAACCCGTACAGGGTACATAAGTTCGTGGATGAACGGCCCAGGAATGAAAGTGTGGTGGAGAGGAACGTTACCGAGCAACCTTCTAAGCCTGTCGCCGTTGTTGGTAAGTTTGTGAACACGGTTTTGTGGTATTTATTGTTGTTGACTTGGATTTGTGTGGGTATAGTTTTTAACAAGATTCCTTGACGTCCTGCGTATTGTAAAAGTCATTGACACGAGCACAAATGGGTTAGGTTGATCGCTTTCACCATGGGAGTACTCAAACCCAAAGTTGCCTATGGAAAGTGCCAATATACGAGTAGAAGCATTCTGAAAAGTAAACTGATTTGCTCACAATGTTTTCCCGCATTGTAAAAGCCTTTATTTTGCATAACATTTGTGTTAACAGACTGAGTGTCTTCAATTGTGTTCCAACACAGATCCATCGTAACTAATAAAGCCCTTTCTTCCGTGACTGTGTACTTGACTTATAGGTTATTCGCGTTAGGTAAATAGTGACGTCATGATAAACAGAGGTTAAACTGGCCAATGGGACGTAAGTTAATGATGAAATAAGTCACATTGACCAATTGCAGACAACCGTTGTCACGTCTCATTGGTCAAATCGTGAGGATATGGTGACGTCACTATTTTCTTAATGCGAATATACTATAGAGTCTATAGATTATGTAACAACAATCCTTTTAATCCTCTAACTAACACCCCATATTCCATCCACAGAAGACGTCCCAATGTCCCTTCAGAAACCTGGTTCCGAAAGTTGGGTTTGGAGTGTCGCGGCGGGAGTAGGCGCGGCCGCATTCACAGGGGGCCTCATCCTTGTGTTGAAGCCACTGTTCAAGGCTAGGAGTCGAGGTGAGCTGAGGGGGGAGTGGTAGGTTCTGTAGTAGTTATGTGTTGTAGGTATGTGAAGTAGTGTGTTTTCAAGGCTCATTTAGACTATAGTATATTCGCGTTAAGTAAATAGTGACGCCATGATAATCAGAGGTCAAACTGACCAATGAGACGTGAGTAAATGAGAAAAGAAGTCACATTGACCAGTAACAGACAACCCCTTTAAAATCTCATTGGTTAAATCATGGAGACCTTGATGACGTCACTATTTTCTGAAAGCGAATATACTATAGTTCTCGTGTTGAATAGACGGTGACCAAAAACTCGAATGACGTTAATACCTAACATTATTCGAGATACGGGAAAAATGCGTACTAAAACAGTTCCATACTTACACAGGCGATTATGTCGATGGAAATGGAACAAAAATCTCCACTAGTGTAAATGGGCCTTGAGAATTTTGTGCATAGAAAGCGGGTGAGATTGTGTTGCTAATGTGTCGTCGATGTAATAGTAATTTATTATTGGTAAAGGTTAAACATTTAGACGTCCTCAATTATTTCAAACTATATACGTATATTATTATGATTATTATTATATAGTATATAGTTTGTGGTTTTAAAGGTATACTATTTCAATATTCCATCTTTAAAGATTTGAAGAAATAATTGAGCACGTCTAATTTTTTCCAAGGTAAAATAATCTATTAAAAACTAGAGAATGCTAGTAATTTTTATCTTTACACCGATGATATAATGGCATAGATACACTAGCAGGTCTGATTTTTTAATTTTAATATAGGATAGTACATTTCCTTATCGTGTCTCAATACAATATAATATAGACTGTGATAGTATAAGCAAAGAATATACTGTGTTAAGTACATTCGATTTTAAACGATATTTTTAACAATTATGTAGACTGGAAATGAGTTTAGTTTTCATATTAAAGAATATGAAATATAGATATTTTCCAATCTGTATTCATACAAATAATTATAGTTAACGACATCGATAATAATTTAAAACTCCTAATAGGCATAAAATAAAAAAAGTGTAGAATTTCTTAATCCGTCCATTTATTTTTTATTTCAATGTTTGTGATGCGAAGCTAAATAGGACAATTGTGTTATTAACTAGTAATATTTTTCACTGTGCAATAAGTAAACAGTAATATTTTCTTGTTACGATTAAGTAAAATAATTAATAATTCAGATTAGATCTGAGAATATATAAGATTACTACGTAATCGTGTTTCATTGGTATGATAAGAATAGGCTTAGAGATACTTTTTTTTACTCGATTAATACCTGTGTTGATAGAGAATTCTAGGAAATATAATTTGCAGTCTCAAAAGATATTATTTTGGATCTAAAACTGAATTCGATTTAATGTAGAATTTGGTTAATAAACTGCAACGCATTTTTTATTTATTTATGTAGGTGTATCTTTTTCTGTAATTTAGCCGTAAAGGTTAGTTGACAGTAATTTTTTTTATATAGTTTTCACACCAGGTTTAGTGCGACAAAATAATACATATTTAACAAGTAGTGCTATAAACAAAGTGCATAAGTGATTTTCTTTTTTATAATTTCTAATATTAGCGTTTAGCATCACAATTTGCCAATTAATGGGTTATTTATTATGTTCCTCTGTATCTTTGTGTTGTAAAAGTCTGAATTTTGTGTTGTGGTTGTACTTATTTATTATTTTCCTGTTGTGTCCTGTTTACATGTGCTTATTTAATTATATTCTTATAATTTATTGTCACTGTTTGTTTTATTTTGCTAACCTCTACATGTTTTTTTTTATTTCAATTACTTCACTATGGTTTGATATGATTTGGTAAATTTACAACATAGAGTACCCGCCACATAAGGTGGCAGTTGGAGGCGTCGCCACAGTCGCGTAATCCAGTGTTGCCAGTAAACACGCCAAAACTAGCACTCACTGTGCCATACGGCTCGATAAATTATATTGAGGTTTCATTTGTAACGATCTTTGGTTGCAGAGCTATAAACTCAAATAAAACAAATTAATATACCAAAGTCAAAAGTCAAAATATTTTTATTCAAAATAGGCCCTATCATAAGCTCTCTTTGAAAGTTATTTTATGATCTAAGTACAAATTAAAAAAACTATATATTGACAAAAGGAATATATATGAGTGAAGTGGAAGGGCGGTTACGTAGGGGCCGGCCTAATAAGACATATATGTAACAGTCAGATAGACGCTATATTGAAAAAGGTGACGTTAGGAGTACCTATAACCGCCGAGAGTGTATTAGAGAATGTATGAATGTCAATGAAGCGAAAGTGGTCTGTCAGGATCGGGACAAATGGGGATCCGTGATCTCTGCCTACCCCTCTACAGGGAATCAGGCGTGATGTGTATGTATGTATGTAAAAAAACTATTTCAAACATGGCACTGAGCATTGTCTTTACATATTTTTACCGAGGTTAGTTCACCAACCATTTCGGCTGCTCAAGATGCCACGTCATGAAGACCACGACCGCTCTGATAAGAGCGTAACGATTGAGAAGAAGAAGTTCAGCGGAGACCCTTGGAGAAGAACTAACAAGAAACTCCAGAAATCAATTTATTATAATCACCCTTAACAAACATAAAAATTACAAAGAGTGGGCAAAAAACACAACGCTGGTAATACTAAATTTACCTTTCATACAAAATAACACGCAATGGCGGAAACGTCAAATTTAGTTCCAAGTTTGGCACCTTATGTGGCGGGTACTCTACCTGGCATTTTACAATGAGATTTTGATTTTACTTTTATCGGTTTAGTGAAAGATTCTTGACGATAGAACAAAATGGCGCTATGACAGGACTATTGTTATTTTTAACTTTTTGTGAGTTAGTTTATGAACACTTATCTTGAGTATTTTATGATACATAAGTTTATCAGTACTTCTAGCTAGCATATAACAAAGTCTTAGTTTCTGTATTTCTTCTACACATGTCAAAATATACAACTAGGATGAGAACGAGTTAGTTTAGTTATAATGGTTGTAGCTAAATTAAAAAGGTATTCTCGGTTCGTTGCTGAAGTAAATCAACTCTGAGCGCAGATGACCACGTGTTGTCAGGGAAAACATAGTGCAGAATCCTACAGATGATCACTTTCTTTCTCTCTAGGCTTTTACTTTTAGAATGCATTAGTGGGATGGTCACTTAAACCTCTGCCTTTTCTATTATGATAATTGTTACTCCTACAGTCTACACTGACAAGGCATCACCAATTACATCTAGATTTAGCTATAAAATTTCTACAAATTAATATATTAATTATTATGAGGATTTTCACTATGTAAGAATTTGCTTGACGGCAGCTTGACATTACACAACAACTTACGTAATTATTACATTGGTAAGACCCATTTCTTATTTTATTAAACAGTAATAAACATATACATATATAATAAATGAACGTTTTTGAAAGCAAAACTGGGACTTATTACCTGTCACTTGCATTCACATTGGGGTTGTGACCACATATATATACCTATATGAAACTAGCCAAACATACATACACATCACGCCTGATTTCCTGTAGATGGGTTGGCAGAGATCACGGATCCCGATTTGTCCCGATCTTAACCACTTTCGCTTCATTGATACTCATACACACTCAGCGGTTTTAGATGCTTCTAACGTCACCCTTTTTCAAAATGGCGTCTATCTGACTAGCCTAACATAACCTCCAAAATATAATTGCTATTAAATCGCTTCATTCCATTGACTTATTTCAGCCGGAACAGGCACAGGCGTCCGCCGTCGATGGGAGAGAGGCTCTGGGGAGTTCCAGCTCCGTCGTCTCCTGGAGAGGAGGAGGTTCGCCAGGGTGCGTTCGGATGACTCTGATGAGGAACCCACTCCCATGCTGCCACCGCAGACGCAGGTGCCCGCTAACGCGTAACAAAGTTATCAAGGGATATAGAATTACGTTATCTAGGACTACTTCTTTAGAATGGACAAATGCTGGACTCAGTCGGCGTACAAAAAACCAGATGTAACTTATAAAAACGAAATCGATAATAGAAGAAAGAACACAATATGTTCGAGTATGTAAGTCAAATACATTCTATAACTATATATGACACCAAATAGCAAAATCATATATAATGAGTTATAACTATCTATGACACCTAAAAGCTCAGCATATATAATGAGCACTTATAATAAATACAGTTTTAAGACCATTGGTATATCAAGTGGGATGCCTTCCGCATAAAACGACTACAAAAGTTGAGTAATGTGACCTGTTCTAATAATCTATTCGTGTTACGTTAATACGTCACGCTAACTAACGAGCTCTTTGTCTATGTCTTTTTAATCAGGATAATTAGGAATTGATCTGTTAGCGATCTCACTATAATGCAACTTGTTATTGTTTTTTCAGCAGATAAATTTATCATTATAAGAAATATTATTTATTAATCACTTAAGTGTAAGGACTTTTTTCATTCCTTCTTTATTTGTTACAAAAAGATCTTTTCTTTAAGTCTAATTAGATTAAATCAATATAAACTTTAAATTGCTTATTTGGCTATCGAATATCTGATTTAGTCATACGAACTATTTAATAGATATATCTGCTATTTCTATGTTTAGTTTCTCCAACTAAGTATATGTAAGTTTACGTTTCAAAAATATATATATAAAAAATCTCTTCCTAAAGTAAATCTCATCTTTTCTTAGATTTATATAAAAACTCCTTACTAATACCTCTTTTGAGAATTATATTTAGTTTTATCAGCCAATTATTGTTGATCTCAAATTAGAATGTAATTGTTTATTTTATGTAAACGGTAGTCATCGTCGGTCGTGTAAAGGCCAATTATGTAAGAATTACAAATAGGCGACGAACTAAAGAAAGGCAGTGTTTTAAGTATTTCTAACACTACCTTTTGAGTAGAAGTGATGTATAAATCTATTATAATAAGTCTTAAATGACGAAGTATTAAAAAAGTGACCAAGGCAATGAAATGGATTCAGTGTTTGTAAATACATAGTTATGTAACTAATGGTACTTAGGTATTTAAGGCTGCGAACTATAATGTGTACTGTTTTCATTTGTTATAATATGTTGACTATGGTAAGGGAAAAAAAACATCATGATAAAATGATAAAGGTTTACTAACTGACAGTTTAGACGGCCATAGATTTCACTAATTCCCCAATTGCGGAGATGGACACGGGAACTCCTAACCCGCAAGGGTACTATTCTACGTACGTTATGTTTGATAAATGCCTGGAAAATATCTTTTTAACCAAAAATCCTTCCACGGATTCTAGATGGATAATTAATTTCTACCTACTTTATGTTTAGCTTTTTAAATGACTTACACATTATAGTACAGCCATAATTAGATAGATGGCATTAAATAATTTAAGAGAATATATCAAATAGTGTAAGTTTAGATATGGAAACTTATTTAAATACTAGTTTTAAGTCAATTGCTTAGGTAATCTAAAATATAGTAATTCTAGTCTTTTGAATCTTTTAACACCTATTTTCTGAGATCTATTCACTAATTCCTCTGAAGCGTTTACGACGAATATTGTCTGCATGAGATTTGAATTGATTCTAGTAATGATACACACTCGCCTTGACTCTCTGAAACGTTTTTATCGCATGAAGTCTGTTGTTCGGGACAATGATATCAGAAAGTTGTATAATAAAAGTACAACTATATTTGGTAAAATATATTAAAATATAATACGTTATCTTATATTACACAATTCTCACAAACGTTTATATACACTCACTTCCATTTATCCTTTTGAGGTGTACAGAACCTGTTAATATCTTCGCAGTCACCATTAACATAACATACCAGTAATGTAAAGTCATTAACATGAAATACATATTTGAGACAGATCACAGATCGCTACTCAATCCTCCAATACATTCCATTGACCGCTAGTCCCCTATTATCATAAGGAGAAGAATGGCAGCTAATAGGATTCTTCAAACGTCCCAGTTTTTCTTTGTTTTTGATTAATATTTCCTTCCAATTATAATATGGTTTCTTGGTGAAATAACTGGATCGAAAACGGGATGAATCTCACATTGATAACCTGAAAATAACATATTATTAACAAACATATTTATTCAAATGTCTCGTGTAAGACTGGGACTTGTTCAGAATGTAATCATCTGTCTTTTTCCCTGGTATGTCATAATAAGTAAGGGTTATGCCCATCGGGAATATTACTAAATTAATTCGATCTTTATTCCAAAGGAAATACTAAATATGTGATGAATGGTTGGTCTCATCCTGTTGACACTTTATGGCACTGTAAACGTGAATTATGTAGAAAGGACCATATTATGATGTTTTCATAACTACCATATCTAGTATATATTTATACCACATTCATACTATAAATAGCATAGTTTTATGTTCAAAGTAAATAAAAAACATATAACCTCATGTAAATACTTAAATCCTTAACATAAGTACCTTCTTATAAATAAATTAGATATATGTAATATCATGTTATTAATGTTGTATATGTTACAGAAAATAAATATATGAAGTGTGTATGAAAGAGTAGTTTGATTTTTTTATTTTTATAAGACACTATTCAGTAGACGTTAAACCTCGTAAGAAAAAATGGTGATAGATTGCTAGACCATCACACAGTAAATTTTTGTCTACTTGTTCTTTATCGGCCGGGAAGAACGGCAGCTAGTTAGCAGTATTTACATACATAACTTATAAGAATTATATTATTTATAACTTACCATGTTCCAAAACAAAAAGTACTCTATCTAACAGTATGACAGTTTCAACTAGAGGTGCGATAGCCAATCGCAGCGTGTACATTATGACGACGCGTCGCCATTGGTCGACGTCTGCGTGCGCGCCAGAAAGAGACGGCGCTAAGTCAGAAAGAGACAGGTTCAGCTTTATCATCGCTCTGTTAGCGTAACTGAAAAGTTAATACGAAAATTAATTACATATTTAGAATACGAATTAGATTTGAAAAGTAAATCAACTAATCCTAGCGGTCTATTTTTCGGCATATCAATAACCCGCGTTTGACTAACACATGATAATACAGTACAACTTCAATTGAGCTTTTTAGATGAACTACCAGGCCGTTAAAGTTATTATACTTTTAACATGAAATATTGGTGGCAGATTGCTACTTCATCCACTACCAAATTTCATAAACCACGTTTCACTTATTCGCCTCCTGTACTAGGTCTATACCTATAGGAACATCTTATCTATAAATTGTACTTATCAGAATTATGTTCGTATCTAAGCCTAAATATACATACATACACACCACGCCTGATTCTCTATAGAGGGGTAGGCAGTGATCACGTATCCCCATTTGTCCCGATCTTAACAGACCACTTTCGCTTCATTGACACTCATACATCTTTTCATACACACTCGGCGGTTATAGGTACTCCGAACGTCACCATTTTTCAATATAGCGTCTATCTGACTGTCATATGTCTTATTGGAATGGCCCCTACGTAACCGCCCTTCCAAAATATACCTACATAGCCACGCTATTAACTAAATAATCATTTAACTGAATATGTTTGTAATAATAATGTCGAGTGCTAATCTGGGACGCAATAGAATGCCAACTAACCACCGTTCTCCTCGGCATGTCGTAGAAGGCGACTACGGGTTTAGGGCTCCATGGAATCTGTTGGGCGAATATAATAGCAATCTGTCACGATGTTCCATATAGCTTCACAACCCTAATATCCATGCTAAAGGTGACCTTGGAGGTATTATCGGCTCCAAGGTTCTGTCCACCCCGAAAGGAATTAGAGGACGTGAATGTATATGTATGATTCATACACTTACTCTTCGAAGGTCATGTGTTTGGTGTGCTTGATGCTCCCGACCGGTGCGTGTTTGAGCTTCGGACTATGGCCCACCAATATTCTTTCTAGCGCCGCTCTGAATGCGTGCACCTGGAATAGTTACTTTATAAAAGTTTTGTGTAACTGAAACATTAATATTTTGGAGATTATCACATAAATTTTTGGAAAGTTTCGCGATTTATAACTGTTGTATGACAAAATGGGACATGCATATCACGTAGTATAACGACACGGTCAATAATTTTCAAAGTAATTATCGATATACATTAATTTTTTTCCGAAATAAAGAATAGATGTAAGATCGCCTTTTTGTTGGCAGTTTAAGCTATGGAGAGACTGGAAAAATTAAATCTTTAGGGTCATTAGTTATCTGATCTAAACCAACCTATGAAAACATACCTATCCCATAATATAATTATAATAAATTAGTCAACAGCAATGCCTGTTTACTGTTTATACATACTTGCACATCAAGTCCGTTTCCCTATACAGAGGAAGGCAGAGCGCTATAATACCCATTTTCTCAAACCCCTATTTTTTATACATTTTTGAAATACTAACCTTCAAATCCTCATAATTCCCCTTTATAAGTCGGTCCCGGTACACTTCGATAGCATGACACGCTATTTCGAGACAAACGTAAGAAAACGCGTATTTTCTTCCTTTCAAAAACTGACTCATAGGGTAACCCTTTTCTGTTAATTTCATGTAGCAACACCCGACTAGGCAAATGTATTTTGTACGCGGATTGTGAACAAAACTTTGTAATAATAATGGACCTAAATTACCACACGGATGCAAGCCTACTAAACCTGAAACATATGGAAAGATACATTAATCAATTTATTTTTTAATAGAAATATGTCGTAATAATACGAAAATATTCGGATCTGCTACACCTCACAGGGTGATCAGAGGATTGTGTGTCATTATTTAACCCGCAACATTTAAGTAGGTATTAAATTATAGTTACATCAAACCCTTTTTTTAACAGACATTCAACCAGATCCTTTATTTTGTTAGATAGTTAAGTTAGTTCTGATAGTTAATCTTTAATAAGAGGTAAAATGTTAAGGATTATGGATTGTATTCAAGTGGGTTGTTGAAGTAATGAATATGGCACCTTAATGGAATTTTTCACTAGATAATTAGACACAATGTTCACCAGATCCTTAGCTCTCGAATATGATAGGTAATGATTCATATCACCTTATATAGGGTATAACTGTTGCTTAATATCAGGCAAAATTTCCATACAATGTTTCTGGGCTCTAAAAATAGTTAACAAAATCATACTTTACCATACTCAGCCATACTTTCTGGTAGCTCTATGTTAGAAAGTTGTTCTTTTGCATTCAGACTCATGTTTATATGTAAGGGTTGGTGCAATCTTTTAATAGCTTCTTCTGAGAGGTGTTTCTTGGCTGTGTATTCTAACTCCAAGTCAAGTTTTCTGCGGAGATAAATAAAATTATCATCATTTGAGTAAAATAATCATGTGATTCTGGGAGGTATATAGAAACGCTACTAACTGAAAATCTTAGAAGACCGATGGAGGAAACTAAGCAACATGAGAATACCATTCGAAATTGGCAATGGGCTGACAACCTATTAGTTTTGATAGCAATAGCTTAGTCCTTAACTCAAATGTAAAAAGATGAAGAGCCACTGAGTTTTGTTCACTTTACAGGAATTACAAACTTGAAGTATTTTCTGTATAAGAGTCATGTTATTATATAAAGTTACAAACCTTGCTTCCTCTGTCAAAGCATTCTGGCACTCTATACCTGCAGCATAGAGCTCATATTTGTATGACAA
Source organism: Leucoptera coffeella (assembly GCA_030578115.1). NCBI lineage: Eukaryota > Metazoa > Arthropoda > Insecta > Lepidoptera > Lyonetiidae > Leucoptera > Leucoptera coffeella. The sequence continues at coordinate 42,937 of JAMBLF010000105.1, read as the reverse complement.
CACTCTCACTAAATGTCCTAAGCCAGAACCAAAGTCTATCGCAGACTTGCAACCTGTTTCTTCAGAAACTCTTTTCACTATTTCAGCCATCAAACTTATTTCATGACGTTTTTTTAACTTAACATGTTTTAGAAATAGATTTTTCAGCCTGGGATGGTGACCACAACTATCCTTTTCTATAACAACACCATTGTCCTGAGTAATATTTTTACTAGGAATCCTATTTATGGATACAGCTTTGATAGTAGCTAGCAATGATAGGAATGAAAGAGGCAAAACTGTTTTTGATGGAAGTCCAACTAGAATATTTCCGAGTTCCATAGGGTTTAGATTTTTGAAACAGTCTTGCCATAGTACTGGTAATTTTCCCCAGTGGTTGTCTACGAAAAAATCCTGAAAGAATAAGAAGAAAGAATAATAAATATATTTTATGTTTACAGTAAGTGTATACACATCATAGTAAACTGCACAGAATAAATGGCTTTTCACTTACCAACACGAATAGGTCCATTAACCACTCATACTGGTCTATTACTTGCATACATATTTTGATTGTAGTTTCGACAGCATCTTTTTGGGAAAACATTACTTTGATACTCAGTTTATTGTATTAATATTTTTATAGTACAGTTAGCTTAGTTAGTTTTTATTAAATATAAGCACTTCGTTAGACATTTTATTTAACAAAAGTAAACCTATCATGTCTTGAACTTTCGATAAATTCTCAAAATCCTAAATAAATAAGCCGAAATCAGTCGAGACGAATAATAATAGGTTATGTTTTTGTTATTACTTTTATATGATTCCTATACACTAAATAATAAAATGGATTGCTTCAATGTCACATTTTATATTCTTTGAAAGAATAAAATAGCATTGAAATATCAAATTCTATTTCTATGTTATTTTTCCTACTCTTTTATATACTTACAAAACATGTATTATATAAGATACAATTCGAACTAAAATTATTTTGCTCTAAACACATTGTGTATGCTAGTCTCTAACGTCAGTCATAGTTTAAATCGATTTTGTATCTTTGTGTATGTTTATTATAGTTGGGGAACTGAATCTGTTTTAAATTATTTATTTTATATTTCACTTTGTATTATATTATGAAGCCTTAGAATTTATTGTGTTTATAACTATCAAAAATGTTTTTGAGGACAAATATTTTTAAAGCTTTAACATTCAAGAATCCTATTAAGTTACCACTATCTTATTGGGTTTTGGTGTTTCTTAGATTTTTGCTCACAATTTGGCCACAAACTGGTTATTTGCATCCTGATGAATTCTTTCAAAACGTCGAAATCGTTGCTGGTAAGATATTACCCTAGTTAATCATATACTTTTAATTTTTTACCAGAATTGATTGTATAACCTATGAATTTTTTTGCAGGTGATATTTTCACAATCGATGTATCAAGAACGTGGGAATTCGATCCAAAGTTTCCCGTGAGAAACATGTTTGTGCCTAAGATGGTGTTGGGACCTCCTTTGCACCTCATTCGTTTACTGAATCCAAACACAAAATATTATTTGAGTATAGATCTGAAGACTCCATATTACCTGCTCGTTATCCCAAGATTATTCATATGTGGCCTATCCCTGATCAATGACTATTGCCTGTACAAGATCTGTGTCATTTATGGACAGAACTTTCGCAACCGTTTAGTTATATTTGCGAGTTCTTATGTAGTATTAGTGTTTTGTTGTAGATGTTTCTCAAACACATTTGAGATGGTATTTTTTTCCATACTCCTCCTTATTGTAGCTGAAAGTATGGACAAATCTGACAAGATTATTTACCACAATGAGTTTCTGATGCAGAAGTACAGAGAAGCGAAGGATCCTGTGGATAAAGTGAGAGTTTTTAAGCTACAGCGACTTCTGCCATCACATTCCTTGAGCCATGTCCTTCTTATATCCACTCTGTGTGTCATAGGCATATTCAACCGAGCCACCTTTGTAGGTTTTGCTTTTGCACCAGTGTTTTTCTGGCTCAATAGAGGCTTGGGTACTCAAACTGTAGGCTTCAAAGACTTTAACATTAGAATATTTTCTCTTATATTCTTTGGTATTCCCACGGTTTTCTTGATGGTAATTGTGGACTCTGTATACTATGGCTACTTGACACTGGCAGATATTGAGTCTGTGAAGATTACTTGGGATAACTGGGTGGTGACTCCATTGAACTTTTTGCGGTACAATGTGGATAAGAAGAACTTGACGCGGCATGGTCTGCATCCTCGTTGGTTGCATCTCTTTGTGAATGTTCCTCTGCTTTTCAATGTGCTTGGGGGTCTGGCTTTTTTTACTATGGCTGTACATACATACAGGTGATTGAAATGTTTACATTTGTTTTGTGTTAAATGTACGTTGTAAATGTCATAAATTCTTTTTGCCGTAGTAATTAGTAGAAAAACTAGAATACCATTGATTAATCATCATTAGACTTGAAAGTATTGCATAAAGTTTTGAGTGAGAATACCTACCTTTTGAAAATTAATTAAATTTACTTAAAAATACTGTCATCTCATCTTAAAACTATAATGAAGGGGTAAATCCCTCATTATAGATGTATATCAAACATACTAATAAAAAATGTATGTATTAATTTTCAGATTCCTACGCGGGCAATACAAGATGCTGCCTCGCTTGCAAAGCATTACAGGCTTGATGCTGAGTTCCCTGGTCACTCCAATCGCTCTCCTATCACTGTTCCCGCATCAAGAAGCCAGGTTCATCATTCCCATACTCGTCCCTTTAGTGTATTTATACGGAAACTGTTTCCATAGAAACGAGACAGATGGGGCCTACAAATCTAGGTTCAAAAGAATGTGCCTAGCTTTTTGGTATGGCTCTAACATATTTCTTACCGTATTCTTTGGCTTTATACACCAAGGAGGTATATACCAGTTCGCGAAACTCCTTCATTATGATATAAAGAACAGTTATGGGGTGCATACACACGTGATCACGACCCACAGTTATAGCATACCTACGTATTTGCTCCAGTTAGATAGCACGTCGAAAGTATGGCTCAATAAGGCAACGGGACAAAGATACCGACTAGCGCCTACTACGTTTTTAAATAAATATGGATCGTTACCAATTAATAATCTGTTTGAGCATATAGATGACATTCTAAGCAGTGCAGAGATGATGCTGCAAGAAAATAAAAAGAAATATAGGTTCTACGTTGCGTCTCCTTGTTCGTTGAAAGACGATATTATGGAGAAAGCTCGTAAATATCACTATTTTCAACTAATAGATGAATTTACGTTCTACCCTCATTTCTGTTCGGAAGCCCTGCCGCAGTTCCCACAGAGAAGGGATCAAAGTTGCTTAGAAAGTTTTAGTTTAGGGAAAAATGAATCGGAAATCGTAGATCTGAGTTTTACCCAAAGATTATCGTGCTATTTTAGCAAGTTTTGCCTTAATATTTACTTAGTTAAGCCTGTACATAATAAGTATACTCAATCAAGTAATTTATGAATAGGTTAAATCTCTTAGGTTATGTAAAAGCACAGATATCTCATGCCTTACAGTTTTTTCGTACAAAAACTAGTTGGCGTTCGCGTTATATGACAAATAGTGGACGATATCCAAAACTAGATGCTTATCATTTCTCATGTCGTAAGAATTGGCAACGCAAAGGAACCTACTCACTAATGATGGCATAGTCATGTAACCTAAATCTCATTTCGAGAGTCGCCATCTATATAACAATTAAGTAAAAAAATATGTATGATGGGCACCCAGTGCTTTAAATTATTAAATTTAGTTGCTTTTGCCTTGCTCATCTATGCTACTTGTTACAAATCATCAGATTGTTAAGGAAATGAATACAAAGTATGTTAAGTTATAATGTTGTGATTAAGATATCGAGGAAGAATACTCATATTTATAAGAAAATCTTTAAAGTATGGCTATTAAATAAAAAATATAATTGTGAGCCTATAATTAAACTTTATATCATACATGTTTTTGGAAAGCACTTTTATAAACCTAGTAAAAGTGTCTAAATAAATTAATGAACGACGGAAATCAATTCAATTGTAATTATGTATTAATAATTATTGACGACAATTTTTCTTTACCATAGTCTTATTTGTAAGAATAAGTTTAATGCTTTAGGCTGTATGCCATCATCATGAAAGTTTACATCAGTTAGTAGATAACTATAGTTATGAAACATTCTTTTAATAGGCCATATTAAGTGCCTTAACAATAGTTACAATCCTAAGAATCGAAAGCCTGCTATTGTGTTTAATATTATGTACTTACCTGACTTTGCCTAGAAATATCTAAATAAATAATCATGAAGATAAAACTATTTATCTTATATACACATCGCTTGGGATAGTATACATGTGTTTAAAAGATACCCCAGTTGAGTTATATGTAAGTATGAAAGTAGCTTTATGATATTTTTATGTTAGTTAATAAGGATTTAAAAAGAAAATTGCAATAGTAATCTTTAAGATCACTGTTACAAAATTTATACTGCTTTACTAGTGTTTTATATTGTCGTATAGTTTTGCACAAAAACTCAATGGATTTTTGTTGTTATGCAAATAAGATAAATGAGCATTTAGGAATTAAAAATATATTAAGAATTTTTTAATTGGTATATTGAATCAGGATGACCGTATTTTCTTTATATTAGGATATTTTTTAAATTCGTCTGTATTTATTTTTACTCTTGATTTGATGATTATGAATCTCGCAGAAGTATTAATTAATGTTTACAAATATTCGCGCTTTGTGCAACTAAACAACAAATTACAACAGTGCGACTAAAATTTTATAAAAATGTGATTATGACATTGCCATATTTTATTATAGTACATCTTTAATATTACTATATAGTATATAAGATATAATAACTCACTGCAAATCACTATTATGGCTTGTAAATAAACAGCTATTTGTTATAAATTTTCTGGTTTTTATTAATCCTTACGTTATGTTGTAAATAACTGCTATGCTAGTTTTGATGTAAGAATAAAGCTATCTGTCGTTCTTCCCGGCATGTTGTAAAAGGCGACTGCGGGACTAGGAGTATTGAATCTATCGAGCTAGCCACCTGTGATCTATGTATGATATCACATTCACAAACCCATATTAATAAGTCACCTTGGTATTTTATCTTGTCTCCGAGGTTCTGCCTACCCAGAAAGTATTGAAGGACATGAATGTATATGTATGTAAGTAAACTTGTAATAAAAAAAATCCAAACTCGTTATCTACCATGGTCAGAGTAAAGCCCCTTATCGTAGAAACTGCTTTAACCGGGAATCAAACCCTGTACTCTACGTCCATAAACTTTATAGTGTAAGGTAGCAAAATGAAACAAGTGTTGGGTAAATATGACATTTATTTACTTATTCGATTAGTAAATAAATGATTATGAGCAAACATTTAACTGTAATACTAATCCATATGTTATTGGAACATAACATATTTAAGGTACCTTGTTAGTCGAGTAGCCTAATAAATAACGATACATTGGTATTAATATTAATTAGGACATCTTTACAACAACTACTCTATGTGTTAAAGGCACTAGTCGACGTATATTAAGAAATATTTACTTATGGATAGAAACACTATAATACATATAGTCAACAATTACCATAGAAAAGATACAGAATTCAAAATATGTATTTGTAATTAAATAGCACTTGAACACTTTTATTTTTACTTTTGGAATTTTTAGAATAATTGTCGCTCATGATTTAAATAAACATTAACAAATTTAGTTACAAGGCAGTTATGATATACTGGCAACATTTTAAATGGCATCGACAAAATAACCTCAATAAACTGAAAAGAATTATCAAGGACTTATCACACATAAATTTGAAACCCACGAACCTTGTTATTATTTTTTCGCGGCAATTATTAAATTACGTTTTATATTCCCTTATCTCCCAAAACTCGAAAATAAATAGCTGCCATATACATATAAATAAAATTAGTGACTAATTCCTTACAATATCACTCACACATTAAAACTAAGAGACACTACAATACATAATAACATTAAATACTAAAACTTAAGTTAGTAACAAAGATTATTAGAAGTCACAGTTACGTAAAATGGCCCACCATTTTAATTTCAACTTTTTTTGAAATTACCAACAGGTAAATGAAATTAGACGACTAATTAAAACCTCATACACTAGAGAATTAAAATCAAACAATAAATATACAAACAACGTTGTATTTTACAATAATTTACAAATAAGTGCTCAGTAATAATTAGTGCGTCATTGCTTTGTTAAAAAGTGAAAATTATCCTCTTTTTTCTTTATTTACGCTTTTAATATGGCAATATTGTTAAACCTGGGTCCTTTAAAAATGCCGATATTTATTTATCACTTTTGCTATTCCACTAACAACATCACACTATTACTGAAGTGACATTGATCTATGATTGTGGTAAAACGCATTAGTAGACTTGGGTTACTGTGCTGATGTACAAATAGGACAAAATAACAAAACCTACACGACTTCTATGCAACAACTTCTTTCTCATATGATAAGTTAAGGTACAATGTGTACGTAAATACTGGCATTACGTTAATGACTTCATAACATACATACAACATCTAAGAATTATTACTTTCCATAGTCGCATTCATTGTTTTCCGGAGTATTCAGGAATTAGGGCAAATAGTACATATACGTTATGATACGTTATTTATCAAGACAAAACATGCCACGTTAGATTCCAAGCATGATTACGTAATAGGATATTATAGATATTCCTATGGCCTCTTTAGTATATAAGACCATATCTTACATAGTCTTGGTCTTTAGAAAATTTATACTGAATAATGTCGTTTGGTTTATGTTCTCGTTCTTTTGAATTAATGATAGGCTTTAAACTAATACCATTATTACTGGTTAAAACTATAGAATTACTAACTTTCTTTTGCTACAATAAACTCAAAAACCAGCTTACTCCATACGGAATAACAGTCGCATATGTTTCATTACATGTATTTTATATTAGACAAAAAACACGTTAACGACCATTAACCCATGCGGGGTAGTCTGAGGTCCAGGTATAACCTAACCTTGACCAGATAGTTAGTTCTCAATGTTACAGGTGGCAAGCCATGTCGCCATTTACAAGCACTAACTATTACCTGTTCGCGGAACAGGTCGGTTTCCTCTCGATGTTTTCCTTCACCGTATTATATTCTACCTCTCTTACACCATCTTCAAAGTCGCATTATAGCACCAGGGCATCGGTTCATTAAACTTCGCTTGGTGAGCATTATTTTTGGCTTCGTAGAGCTTCGCATTGTCCACGTATGAGTCACATTCGTTGCACCAAACCGATAAATCGACTAGGGAGAGGCAAAGCGGGTGCGAAGTCCTTTGGTAGTGGAGTTGCATGTGACCGTTTATGGCGCGGCCGCACGCCGTCTGTAAGGATGGCAAACATATTTAATCGAGTATTTTAAATACGTAATATTAATAAAATTGTAGGACATTATTACAATTGAACTAGTCCCTTGCTAGGTACAATTAAGACTTGTATCAAGGGTATTAGTCAACATATATTTAAGAAATACATACATAGCATATATAATCAACGACCACACTGGAAAGCAGACGAAAAGCGTAGTTCTTAACTCTGCCTCCAGCGGGAATCGAACCCGGGGCCTCACGATTAGCGTTCAGCAACGTGTCACCAATAGTCTATATAATATTACAACCTCAATATCCATGCTAATAAGTGACCAAGGAGATGTTTCTAAGGATCTGTCCACCCCAAAAGCGAGTAAAAGAAATAATTGTTTTTACATTAATTTGGATGATTGGTAGAGGAATATTTATTCATTAACCAATCGATTCCTTCGACATGATCGGAAGAGCTAGTCAAAAATTTATATGTTATTGAAAAAACGTAAATGTAAACGTATCACTGCTGTAATTACTAACATCATTACATAATATGTACTAGTTATACTCCCTACATGTAAGTTATAGTTGTAAATATGTACGTCTTTATCTGTAAACAAATACTTATCATTACTCACCACATAACACTGCAAACAGACCCAATTCTCATAAGTCTGGTCGCAATCTACACACTTGATTCCTTGCTTAAACACCACTCCCTCTTTAATCTTCTCTACTCCATCCACATGAGGACACCAGCTCAGCGGCATCACCGCAAACATCTCTTCATTCTCAATAGCCTGAAGATTCTCCTTCAAATACTCTTCTAAGGTCTGCACCTTCTCTACCGGTTTACTAGGCCCTGGCATCTCCATATCTGTGCTTCTACTACCTTCTGCGTCACTCTTTCCTTCTTCTATCTTCTTTGGCGTTTTCTTCGCGTTATCTTCGTTATCAGTCCCGCAATTGACTCCGTCTTTGCATGATGTATTGAGAGATAACTCCGCTAGGCTATTGACCAGAGAATTGGCTAATTGACTAGATTTCGCCGAGTCATTCAGCGTAGTAGATAGGTTAAGCCTAGACAGATCCAGATCTAGTGCTTTCGTGTCACATTCTGTTACTAAACCTCGACTAGGCTCTGGTTCTTTGAGAACGTTCTCTAATGGCAGGGCTATTTGGAATTTGAGATGTTTCCAGTACTTTTTGTGGACTGATATCACGTTATCTATGGTTTCTATGGCAGAAGGGTTTATAGTGGCTTTAGGGTCGTAGTGCCGGTTAATAGGGTCGCCTAGTAAGGCTTTGGTGCACATAGTCATGGCGTAAGATATGGAGGTGACGTTGTAGCCTCCTTCTAGACAGATTATCATCCTGCCACCTGCTACGCTACGTAATAAATTGGTCATTATTCCGTAACATTCCGGCGATACTTTGCATCCTAGAAACAAAAAGTTATTAAAAAACTAGTTTTTGTTATATTTTTAAAATCCGATGCTAAATTCTTTCTCTGTAGCCACACGTCTAGACATATGTATATGTACAAGTACGTTTGTTTCTACTTATAAGAAATTTAATTTAGCTCAAAAGTTCTTTCACATTTAATTCTCCTTCAACTACATACGATAGACGGTGTGGCAGAGAACAATTATTTTGTCACAGACTAGTAGAAATAATAAATTAATATCTTATGACAGAATCTTGACACATTTGACTATCTAATGTCATAATATGTAACCAAAAAACAAACGTTGTTAGCCAGGATCGGTAAAAATTGGGATTCGTGATCTCCGCATCCCTAATAAATTAAAGAGCTGAACTCACCGCCCAGAGGGTCACCGACGCAGGCATCGAACCCAGCCGATACGATCACCAGCCACGGCTCGTACTCCCTCGCTATAGGCAGGACTATCTGGGTGAACGCTGCCAAGTATTCTACGTCACCCATGCCGCGCTATCAAAACCATATTAAGAGATTAAAATAATAATTTAGCTAGTATTTAAGGGTTAGGGTTTAGGATATACATACATATATACATAAATGTAATTTAATTCCGATGTGTGGATAGAACTTAGAAACATAATAATATCTCGTAGATCATATTAGCATAAATATAGAGGTTATGCTGACATATAAAACATTGGTGACAAATTTGAGGCAATATCTCAACTTTCAACATCACCTGACAAATTCATTTATCTCTACTTCTGTTTGCACACATCAGGAAGAAAGTAAGATAGTGTATCATTGACAAGTAAGAGTGAGTGAATGCTCGTTTCTAAATTGGTTACACATAAATATTATTTCGTTTTTACCTTATTCCATGGTATATTAACGTTGTACCCCTCCCCCTTCCCGCTGCCCACGCGGTCGTAGTTCGCGTCCGTGGAGTTGGGGAAGAACGACCCGTTATCGTAGCGATGTATCGACACGTACAGGATCTGCAATTAAAACGTGGTTTTTAAATACGAAAATATGTCTCCTGCACTTGAATTTAAAAATAATGTTATATGACTTTTTCTCGGTGTGTCGTAAGAGGCAATAGAGGAATGTAATGCATTAGCATTCATTATTGTATAGGATTTGTTAATAAAAAGCATCATGACCGATACCTATTAGCGAATAGACTAGATTCTGACTCGACAACTGCAAATTTGATTAATTGCTACACAGAATTCACTAGATAGTCAGCACAGCGTTAACAGAATCTAAACATTATTTAAATGATAACGCTTAAGATGTCGGAATGAGAACAAATTAACTATCCTATTACAACACTACAAGAACACATAAATATTTTCATACCTAAACACACATATAATCGAAGGAACAGAGACGGATCTTCATTTTCCATTCTTTACAAAAGAGGGAATTGAAGTTAAATTGGGTTTTAGAACTTATCTCCAAAATGGTAAATCAAAACAGCATGAAATTTTGCGTTTGTGTCTAATTTGAAGTGTTATAAAATCCTATCCAAACAAAACTAATAATAATTTGTCTAGTTTTTTAATATAATGCGACATTCTCATTTCCTAGTTTTAAGAGATTCGCGATTTATACTCATGATTAATAAATAGCGGGACTTATCGCGTATGTTTTTATATAATAAAGTTACCTTTATTAACATGTTTGCCCGTGACCATGGCTGCTGCAACGTAGCCGAAACGCCGGGTTAATAAAGATAACTTTATTATATAAAAACATACGCGATAAGTCCCGCTAGTTATTAATCATTCCCATTTCCGTTACCTGATCATCCCCATACGTGATATCCTGCGTCCCGTTGCCATGGTGCACGTCCCAATCCAGGACCATGACCCTGCCATAGGCGGATGCCGCTTTCGCCGCAACGGCCACGTTGTTCAATAGGCAGAAGCCGCTGGGCACGTCTCTTGAAGCGTGGTGCCCAGGCGGACGGACTATACAGACCGCTGACAGGGTTTCGTTACGCTGGATTGATGTTACTGCCTGGTAAAGAATATCGAGGGTCAGAAGAAGGGTATAAGTAGTCAATAATTATCATGTGTATACTTTTTAGAACCTAATTTGTACTATTGCCCCTTTGCCGTTACGACATAGTATCGGCGTTGCGAATGATACCTTCTGTAACACGCCAAGTTTAGTTGGACTTTACACGTCAATGACACATGAGAATTACTTGCATTATATTGTAATTTGTTTTAGGTATAAGTTGTATATTGTTTATGTAAGTAATGAACTAAACAATTTGGTAAATATTAAAATTTTGGGGTTACACATTTAAGGTAAGCGTCCACATATCGGTATCGTGAGTATCGGAGTAATCGCATTAAACGGATTATTTTTTGACTGTGCGTCCACTGTATACGCAGCGATCGGATTTGCCGATGGAAGTTCCAGCAATCGGAATGCCGTCAATGCCGCCGCCACTTGTTCGGATTTGTGACATAAACTGCACGTGTTTCTGTGTTAAAAATTTGACATGGATGATAGTGAAGAAGAAATAATCATTGGGCGCGTCCACCTGATCGGTATTCCGAATGACGTCATCGGCACGCAACGTTAAAGTTGCCCTTCGGAGCAACATCCCCGGCATTTCCGATAAGCAATTTAATGCGATTCGTACGATGCGGACATAGTGGACGCTCTAGTATGAGATTCTATACAAAGAATAATACAATCCGATGCGTGCGTTGCGTGCGGTACTTATGATACCGATATATGGACGCTTACCTTTACAAGTACTTCTTTAGGGAGAATCAAAGATAAAGTATAAATACAACGTAAGTTACACCGTAAATCGCCACATAGATTACTATTTGGTAATAGATAAAATGGGTATCCAGAGACATAGGTTCAAACCTGCAGTACACAACCAGTTGCGAACCGAGCGCTTTCCATCGAATCCGGGTGGAGGTACACAGAATCATAGTGTTCTTGCATCTTGTGCAGATCCCTCATCTTTATTGTTGATAAGCTTTTCAATCTGAAATAAAATTAGATATTTGAAGATATCTTCATTGATATTCCACCACAGTTACTATTCAATCTCTCACTGCCTTAGGTTCCTTTTACGAGACATTTGAAAGAAAAGCACCTAGAGATCGCCCCACATAAATTGGCAGTAGCCAAACTTGGAACTAAATTTGACGTTTCCGCCATTGCGTGTTATTTTGTATGAAAGGTAAATTTAGTATTACCAGCGTTGTGTTTTTTGCTCACTCTTTGTAATTTTTATGTTTGTTAAGGGTGATTATAATAAATTGATTTCCGGAGTTTCTTGTTAGTTCTTCTCCAAGCTAGGGTCTCCGCTGATCTAACCTCGGTAAAAAATATGTAAAGACAATGCTCAGTGCCATGTTTGAAATAATAGTTTTAAGAGATTCGCGATTTATACTCATGATATAAGATATAAGGGTGTGTATAAGATTGATTGCAGCTGTGGGAAATCCTACGTCGGACAGACTAAACGGTCTATTGCGGACAGAGTGAAGGAACACATAATAATTATGTAATATATAATAAGAAGGAAAAGTCCCGTTAATTATTAATCATGTTTGAAATAGTTTAATAAACATATTTTGACTTTGTTTTATTTGAGTTTATAGCTCTGCAACCAAAGACCGTTACAAATGAAACCTATAATGTATCGAGCCGTATGGCACAGTGAGTGCTAGTTTTGGCGTGTTTACTGGTAACACTGAAATACGCGACTGTGGCGACGCCTCCAACTGCCAATTTATGTGGCGCGATCTCTAATATTAATTTCACGTCCTATATAATAACGGGTGTGAGCAAAATGAAGCAAAAAATTCTATTAGGGTGACATTTGAAATACATATACTGAACGTCTCATAGGCGTAGGATCGAGCAACCCCAAGGTTTTAGTGGAGCAAAAGAGTTTTTTCGCCATAAGTGAAAGTTGACACTTTTGCTACTCCAATAATCACTTCACACTATTACTGAAGTTCGATTGAACTACTATTTTGCTAATACGAATTACTGGACTTGAGCCCCTAGATATGTTTACCACATACATATATTCACGCCTCTACGTTCCCAACTGGATAGGCAGAGACTATCGATCGCCACCTGGAACCATCCTGACTAATCTCTCTTGCTTCACTCACACCCATTAACCTTCTCATACATGCGCTTGTGTTCCTCACAATGTACACTTTGAGAAGTATGCCTCCAATAAGATCCGTGTAAGTTCTACACGGTCTATCCCGTCCAACTCTACGTTCCACTTTGGTTTTATTGTCATTTACATCCTCTATATCACTACATAGTATAAAACAAAGTAGCTTTCTCTGTCCCTATGTCCCTTTGTATGCTTAAATCTTTGAAACTACGCAACGGATTTTGATGCGGTTTTATTTAATACTCGTAGATAGAGTGATTCAAGAGGAAGTTTTATATGTATGATGACATCCATTAAATAGTGGAGTAGGCTATATATTTTAAACCCGTGTGAAGTCGGAGCGGGTCACTAGTATACATATAAAATCTCTCACTTCTTGATATGGTGGTCTTCGTGTACGGCCAGAAGTTCCTTGTCCGTGGCTGGTCTGGCAGGCAGCTGGTGAACCCGGGACAGTAGGTTGTAGTCTCTGTGCCTCTCGTGCACCCTGCTTATCCGATCAGGTGATTCTACGTGGTCACTGCAACAAGTGTTTTACGTACTACATGTACATACAGGTATTTTTTCATGGACAAGTAGGCTTATTGTACAATTTCTATTTGTTATTTTGTAAATGTACTGTCTGTGTAATAAAGAACAAATAAATTATAAATAATATCTCCGTGGTAAATTTGAGCATTGGTGTAACTATAAATATTATTTATTAACATATAATTCTCCACTTCCCTATAGCCCACTTTTAGTAACACTGTAACCATTAAAAAATATCATAAATAGATACATAGCACGATGTTTTCTGACAAGAAAACTGATATTACATATTCCTGATCAGCCATCCAAACAGTGACTATGTCCATCGTTGCATAACATCACAGAACTAATGCAAAATATTACAAAAGAAACTTACGGCTCTAATAGATTCCGATGCTTCAGCATAACAGGATCATATAAATAACTGACGGGGTACCGCGGTACCGACAAATCTGTCACTGAAACAAGAATTATTTTATCAAACTCAGATGTTTTTATTCAATACTAGCGACCCGCTCCGGCTTCACACGGGTATAAAATATATAGCCTACTCTACTATTTAATGGATGTTATTATACATATAAACCTTCCTCCTGAATCACTCTATCTATTAAAAAAAACCGCATCAAAATCCGTTGCGTAGTTTCAAAGATTTAAGCGTACAAAGGGACATAGGAACAGAGAAAGCGACTTTGTTTTATACTATGTAGTGATAAGTACAAGTACAGCACCGTCATTAAATGACAAAAGATTTGTCTGACATTGGTTGTCTCTTAATATTAAAATACTACCGTTAGTTCGGAAGCCCTATATATGCACACAAATAGAGTTAGTCATATGAATACACGTATGTGATTGTATATCTTCATAGGTTAGTGAAGACACCGTATGATTACACTCAGCTGATCATTAATTACATTATAAACCTTCCGTAACATGCCATTATTATATCATACTTTGACTACCCTGCGAAGGTTAATTGTCGTGAAAGTGTTTGTTAGTTTTGTTGTTATAAACAGAGGGCGTGATTAGTATCTATTATTGGATCATGGTAAAACGTTTCAAGACCAAAATGTAAAATGGAAATCTAAAGATTTTACGCCGCTGGATTCACATATTGGGTACTCACTATAACTCAAGCCTCTAGCTACTTTCGAAAAGGTTAAACCTCGTGAAGCTTATACTACGTTATACGTCAACTTACATACACATCACGCTTGTAAAGGGGCAGGCAGAGATCGCAGATCCCTCTCAATCCCGATCCTAACAGATCACTTTCGCTTCATTGACACTCGTACACACTCGGCGGTTACAGGTACTTCTAACTTACCACTTCGTAAAAAGTCCAATCGTTCCTGAATCCTTCTCTTACTTTCATTATCTTGTACGGGATAGCAGTCTCGTGTCTCGAACTTGTCCGGCCTATATTCGTCTCCCTCCCACTTCACTGCAACCGTATGCATCTGTTTCTTTTCATCACTGACGTTTGGTACGCTTTTGTCTATGCTATAGAACGGCTGGTGGTTGTAGCATTTCCAATATGGCTTCTGCGCGTATATGCAGTTTAGTATCGTTTCTTGTATTCTGTAGTAGAAATTATAAACGTGTAAGAAATAACATTCATAAGTCATATTAATGACAGGGAACAGAAACTGGATTGTATCATAATTTCTCGGAATCCTCCATATTAAACACAAACTTATTATTCTGCCTACCCCTTTAAACGTTAGCTACGTAACGTAGTGTAGGGCGGCCCCCGGCAAGGTGGGAAGACGACCTGCGCAGGTTGGCCGGCATCGAATGGATGCGAACGACCACTGACAGGGAGAAGTGGCGTCATTTGGGAGAGGTCTATGTCCAACATTGGATTCAGACAGGCTGATGATAATAATAATAATATTTGGACATTACACCAATGGAACTAGCCCCTTGGTAAATACATTTAAGACTTGTGCTAAGGGTACTAGTCAACATATATTGAAGAAATGTATACATATTATACATAGATAAATACATATATAGCATATAATCAACAACCAGACTGGAAAGCAGTAAAAAAGCGTTGTTCTCAACTCTGCCTCCACCGGGAAATCGAACCCAGGACCCCACGATTAGCGATCAGGTGTCTAACCGAGACATCCTCCGAAACAAGCGTTGGATTGGCATCCCACAGGAAAGAGAAGGACAGGGCGTCCTAAGTCCACGTGGCGTCGCTCAGTTCAGAAGGAAGCTAAGGCCATGGGACTGCCGTGGGGAGATCTGAAAGAGATTGCGCAAGATCGCCCACGGTGGAGAAACATTCGTCGAGCCCTATATCCCTGCTAAGGGATAACAGGAAATAAGTCAAGAAGTAATTGTCTAACCGAGAGGTCGTCAAATGATGATGATACACATATACTCACGAATCACAAGGCTCTTCCAACGGCTGTAGTTTCGGTGGGCTGTACCCTAGTAACGTTCTCAGCGTTATAGCGGCGCTCTCAGCCAAAGAGGGTATGCAGTAACCCCCTTCAAGCACGACACACACTGCAGGGCAGACAGACATCAGCATTTGGAGCAGGACCCCGTAGCAGGCTGGTGTTATTTCCATTTCGCCCTGTAAGATTGATAATATGGGTTTAAGACTGCTATTTCTTGTGGAATGGGCAGAGGTTTGAGTATATAAGTTCATAGTGAACTGATGGTTTATATAATAGTAAGCGTCCAACGTGAATGGTGGTTTACATTGAAACTGATGATCAGGTTTTTTTCATTTTGTTTCATTCTCTATAGTTGCCTTTTAATAAAGCAATCATATAAAACGACTATTGAAAAAAGAAATACATATTCGTACTATAATTCCCAGGGGTTTAAAGCCTTAATTTAGGTTCGAGGTGGCCATAGAATTACTACCTTCGCAATTGTAGAAATGGAAATTTGAACCTCTGAATACCCCGCAAGGGTTAATAGTTATTTTATTATCTATATACGGCCTTAGTATTTTATATACGGCCTAATTTTCATCTAAAAGCCGACCAACACCATGTCCATGCAAAACTAAACCTTATCCCTTCACAATAAGGTCTAACGCACCTTCTCATCGCCCATAGCGGAGTCAAACCCAGCCGAAACCATGATCAAATCCGGTACGAACTGAAAGAGACACAAGATACCACATTGAATGGGAGCGAAAGAGATAGTTACCTCTGGACATCCGATGGCCGCGTCGTAGCCAGCCGACACGAATATCAAGTCTGGTGCGAACTGGGGGTAGATAGAAATGATATTAGTCTAGTGTTGGTGTCAGATGTTAATGGAATGCTTATTAACTGTCTTTCTTGCAGGGATTGCATTTCGAGGCAATGTTTTACCAGTATAGTGATATGTAAATATCATTAGTTATACAGTCTGTGAATCATAGTAAAAATAATTAATTTCCTTACAGACTTGATCGTAATTAAACAGATGGTTGATCCAGACTGTGGACAATTAAAGGGTAGCTAACTTCGATGATGAACAAATGCGATCCACTGTTCAATTTAACATAACCTAACGGAAGATATTTTGAAATAAGATAGAACAAGTTAATTGATAAGATAGATTGTCTATCAGAATTCATGTTGGTTTCCATACAGAAGGGTACGCAGAGATGTCGATCATTCACATCCATACGCCTGATCATTAACAACCATACACTTATACTTTAACTGACTATAAGCCATCACCTCAAACGCCATAGGCAACAACAGCTGGTGCCATATAGCCAGATAGTCACCATCCTTCATGCCCGTCCGATTGAGAGGCACGTTGAAGTTCCTGCCACGTCCTTGACCAGCACCAACGTAGTTGAAGTTGGACTGCTTTAAGTTTGGCCAGAAAGCACCATGTTCGTAACGGTGGATGGAAAAGTATACTACGCTGTAATAGATATATGATAATATTTATAAGTAAACACTTTTGTCCAGTGAATAAAGTGTTTTCTTTCTTATAAATACAAACATATACATATATTCACGCCTCTAAGTCCCCAACTGCAGAGGCAGAGATTATCAAGCGATCCTGACAACTACCACACATTAACCTTCTCATGTATGAGAATCTGTTCTTCACACTACGTACCGCCTTGCGAAGAATGTATCTAATTTGATCTGTATAAATTCTTCGCAGCCTACCCCGTCCAACTTTATCTTCCACTTTGGCTTTATAGATTCCTTTTGTAACATGTAGTAAAAGTAAGTAAAAAGTTGGTTTATTTGATATTGATATGATTGATTTGATTTATAGATACATAACTGATTCTAAGTATACTTTTATCACTCTCAAAAATTTGTGACAAGTTGCTAGACTATCGCCAATACATTCCATACCCCTAGGATCCTTCTAAATCCTTCCTGGTCTTTGCCTATAATGTTCTATTGTTCAATTATTGCTAGAGTATTTACCGTGGATCATTGTAGAACATTTGTTGTGTAGCTTGTCCATGATGCACGTCCCAATCCACTATCAATATTCTGGAAAAGATAATAATTTATTTAAGGTTTTACGTAGATATATAATCACTTTAACAATGCTTACTAATCCCCGAAATTGTCATCAACTATTTATTTAACATAGTAGGGCTCACTTAGCTAGTTTGGCATCAAATATTGAAATCATACATATTATGAAAGTAATTTATAGAGCTAAGAAAAATGATAGATAAGAAAAACATACATCATAAAATTTGTATCCTCCGTAAGGCAGATTGTTACCAATAACATTAAAGGCGGCGATCAATTATCTCTGACTATCAAGGCAAAAAAGAGGCGTTATTTTATTTATCTATAAGGTTTATAGGTTTCGATTTATACCAAATTTACGGTGAGGGAAAGCAATACGTAGTGCTTGTAAATGGCGACAAGGCTAACCACCTGTCACATTGAGTACTGACTATCTGATCAACACATGAGTTCGTGGAATGGTCGTGAACGTATTTTGTTTTATGCCAACTCACCGTTTCGCCAAGTCTTCATCTAGCACTCTTTTCGCTGCCAATCCCACATTGTTATAAAAACAGTAACCGCAGGGCTCACTCATCATAGCATGGTGTCCCGGCGGCCTAATCAGCGCTGCACCATTTTGGAACTTCTTACTAGCAACTTGCAGCGCTAGATCGATTGTGCTGCCCGCTGCTATAAGTGCTAGGTCGTGTGTTGTCTGCGAAAAAAGCATAGTGTAAAATATAAAAATAATTTAGGTGTTTGGTGTACGGATTTTGTAACCTACTATAATTATTAAGAGCGGCTGTAGCCCAGTGGGTAAGAACTCGGACTTTTTATGAGAAAAGGTTATAGGTTCGAATCCCGGCTCTGGCATGTAACAATGAATGAAATTTAAAATATGTGTATTTAATTTACGTACATAATTTACAGTCTCTAACGGTGAGGGAAAACATCGTGAGGAAACCTGCCTATTCCTCGGGATAGGCAATAGCCAGTGCCTATATACGGCGATACGATTCACTACCTATCACGTTGGGTGCTGTCTATCAAGTGAAACGCGGGCTTCGAGTGACCCATACCTAACATGCTTTCGAAATTTCGGAGATGGTCTCTCAAGCCTCTGACTACCACCCCGCCAAAATAAAAAAAATGGGAGTGTGTATACACAAGTCGTGAAGCGTACGTATGTTATATGTATGTAGAATATATAACACTTGTCTCATGAATAGTTTAAAAAAACTCACCGGATGTATATAAATAGCGTCAAATCTTGAAGAAAGCTCCTCTAAGTAGGCAATGTCAGTGTTGTTTTGTGTCGTCTCCATCATGGTATACACGGAGGGTGTATGAAGTGACAGGAGCTCCGCTTTGGTAGCAGCACGGGGCGGTATGGACACACATTGGGATATTAGGTCCAGTTCTTTGCATCTGAAAGAGAAAAACATTTTAAAAACGTATAATATATAGTTCTCGATTATTAAACCTTAAGTTTATAATGAATATTAAAATAGTTAAAGGTTTGCATGACCATGTAATATAATATCATCTTTATTGAGACATCCGCATCAATTAAATACAATATCTAGCATACAATTAAATTATTATTAGATTTAGACCAAATATTCAAATATTAAATTACAAACAGAATAAATGTCAATGTAGATAAATGCGCGCAAATATCTTTTACACGTAAAAAGAAACCAATCACGCTCTCTTACAAAATTAACAATAAAACTTTACAAAAAGTAGATGAATTCCGGGATCTGGGTGTGCATTTGGATGATAAAATGCTGTTAAGTAAGCATATTGATATTATCACTACATAGTATAAAACAAAGTAGCTTTCTCTGCCCTATGCCCCTTTGTATGCTTAAAACTTTGAAACTACGCAACGGATTTTGATGCGATTTTTTTTAATAGATGAGTGATTCAAGAGGAAGGTTTATATGTATATAACATTCATGAAATAGTGGAGTAGGCTATATATTTTATACCCGTGCGAAGCCGGAGCGGGTCACTAGTTTGAATGATAAAATGCTGATAAGTAAGCATATTGATATTATTACCGATAAAGCGTACAAAAACTTAGGCTTCGTGACCCGTCTTTGTAAGCTATTCAGTGACTTAACATGCATCAAAATGGTGTACAATGCCTATGTCTGCAGTGTTCTCAAAACGTTTGCAAAACATATAGATAGAATAGAATGTATCCAAAAAACATTTATTAAACACCTTAATTACAGAACTAAAAGTGAATATCCCTCAAACGAGGCAGCGTGCAAGGCCCACCACATAGACACCCTCCGTGACCGACGCGCCCTGTTGGATTTGTCCTTTTTGCATGATATAGTCAATTCTAACTTAGATCGTCCCACATTGACATCAATAATTTCAAGAACATACATACACATCACGCCTGATTCCCTGTAGAGGGGTAGGCAGAGATCACGGACCATTTGTCCCGATCCTGACAGACCACTTTCGCTTCATTGACATTCATACATCCTCTCATACACTCTCGGCGGTTATAGGTACTCCTAACGTCACTTTTTTTTTAATATAGAGTCTATCTGACTGTGATATGTTTCAAGAACAGTCCCCAGATATCCTCCTAGACATAGTCTCCATGAAGTTTTCTACGTTCCTATATACCGAAGTAGTTATGCGAGAAATGAATTTACACATAGAGCTACTAAGTTATATAACAAAATGTACAGCGACATCAACACATTTTTCCTTCCTAAAGTAAACTTTGAGTCTCAATTTTTGCTGCGAATGTCAGATTCCAAATCAAATGCATAATCACACAGTTTAATATACTACTAATACGAGATAACATGCGCGTGTATGCATGTGTTTGTGTGTATGAGTGTGTGCGGGGAATGTATGGATTTGTATTATAGAATGTATATGTGTATGTATGGTGTATGTATGTGTATAGCTATATTATAATATGATAATTTAATTAAAGGTAACTGTTATTGGATGTTATATATATACGCAGACGTTTATTTGTGTATGAAAGTTGTTTTACGAATGTAATATGATTGTGTGTATGAATTGGATGTGTATTTTGAATTGTCTTGTTTAGCTTAGATCAACAAGTGGATGACGAAATTGTTTTAACTCATTGCCTAGCAAATATTTGTAATTGTACATGTTCATTGGTTTGTGTAATACTCTCGTAAGGAAGTCCTGTAATTGGCTACTTTTAATGGCTTCTTAATTTTAATTTCTTGAACTGTTGTTTTGCTGTTGGATGTCTTAATAAATAAATTAATTAATAAACAATAAAATATAAATAATTTGATTACAATGAGGACATATCATACACATTACATTGCATTTAATTAAATAACATTTCGGATTAATTCAAACATATAATCAATTTTCTATATAGTGAGGGCTAACAAGATAGTCATCAACAAATATGGCAGTTACAATATTAACTGCTTTGTGAAATAGGTAAATTGGCTTGAATTGAATTGACGTGATGCTTTAAAAAGTAATTTCATTATAATAATGTACACATAATTTATACAAGGAGTGGAATTCCCTGCCTGCGTCTGTGTTTCCGGAAGTGTACAGTCCACAGACTTTCAAATCGCGGGTGCACAAGCACTTTCTGGGAGAGCTCGGGCTACCTCAGGCCTGACCAATCCAACTACTTGGATTAGTATGGGCCAAGAGCAATCCCATTCTAAATATAAAAACTAAGTTTTATTAAACTGGGATTGAATCTGGAACCTCCTGATTCCCAAGCAAATTCATTAAAGGCTGAGCTACACTAGTCACTAGGGGGTATTATTAAGAAAAAGCTTACCTGTCAATAACTCCGCTCAATCTTTCTGGGCACTCTGGGTAGTTGGGGTCCCAGAGACATTTGTGCTCAGTCATTCTCGGCTCTGTCACCAGCGCCGTAGCCCCTTTTACTTTGTGCTTAGCCTCCATTGCCTACAGATAAAATAGAAAACACATACATATACATAAATTGTTTCAAAACTACAGTATAAAAAAGTGAGTGTGTACACACAAGTCTTTAAGTGTTGTTGTATCTATTTATGTCCTTAAATTTGACATAATTCATTTCAATTAATAATTGCGAACAACGAACGAATAACGAATTCAATGGCCTATGTCGAATAGGCCATAGAATTCTAGACTACCTTCGCAAATGTGGAGATAAAAACCTGAACCTCAGACTCTTTTTGTCCTTGAATCTCTATAACTCCTAAACAGTGTACATAATTAAAAACAAAAAACATCTTGCTGGTTACTTATTCATATTGGGGTAGGGATGAAATTTATATTCAATTGAACCCTAGTCTTTTAGTCATCAATAGTCTTAGTCACTATTATTAAAAAACATACCCTATATATTTCCAGAGGCACATTTTCTCCAGCAAACATGTTTACAAGTAATATTTGAAACCGAATAATGTACTAAAATAATCAATTATATATTTATAAAATAAATAATAAACAATTAGCAATCATGAAACATATTTTATAAAAATCAACTATCTTCAATTCAATATTTGATTTCAATTGTTTATTTTTTCACTACATTAAACATATTAATGCCAATTTTAAGTAGGTACTACTTCGACAATAGTGTGGTATGTATTCATACATATGATAAGGATAAAATGGATATTAACATAAATAGAATAAAGTACACAATCAGTTGAGATCATTAACATATGTTTTGACTTATTAATATTATTACAAATAATAATAATAATATTTGGACATTATTACACCAATTGAACTAGCCCCTTGGTAAGTACATTTAAGACTTGTGTTAAGGGTACTAGTCAACGTATATTTAAGAAATGTATACATATTATATATAGATAAATACATATATAGCATATATAATCAACGACCAGACTGGAAAGCAGTAGAAAAGCGTAGTTCTTAACTCTGCCACCACTGGGAATCGAACCCGGGACCCCATGATTAATGTTCAGGTGTCTAACCGATCGCGCCACGGAGGTCGTCAAAACATATTATGGAACAATTGCTGACATAATTTATTACTTGTATATTAAAAATATACCTCCACAATACAGAGACTCAAACCACTATTCTCTTTAGAAACACACTTTTGAAGTTAAGCAATGCATGACATGAATACTACCCCGATCAGTGACCATCTGGGCTGTGATCTGGGTACTGTTTATTTCAGAGTGCTGACTTGCCCTTTTGGATATGTAATAGTATTTATGCATAGCAAGGGCCTGGTTGTCAGCGGACACTGATGATTTTTGTGCTAAGACTAATATAAACTAGTTAGTCGTCAAAGTTACCTTTGACAAAAGTTCATATACTCACAATTTGATAGTGATCCCTGAGAACTGTGTCTCCCGAGTTAATTTTCTTCTTTTGCATAGCTTTTTTCTTTGCTGCCAGTAGAGCGTCAGAAGGCTGCAATTTAATAAAAAACATACATTTATATTTCAGTGATGCTGTTTTAATACTCTTCCTAAGCCTTGTCTTGTTTATACATTAATTATACAATTCCTTTTAGGATGAACAGAACATTGGAGATACAATAAATATACTTTGTGCCATTTAACAGAATGATTAGAATAAAAATGATAGTCAGTCCTGTAATTCAAATGATAGTTTAATAAGCCTTTTATTTCCATAATGGATAACTTGGGAATCTTAATACTATAGTGCTTACAATATATTACTTACTGATATAAAAGTGACTTTAATACTACTATGCAACTTGTTCTCAACAGTTCTGAGTAGATATTCAAGTATTTGCTTATAACAACACAGAAAACAATTCAATGAGAAGATAACAATTCATTGTAGTGTGTACAACTTAAACCATTTAATGAGTTAATTATTGACATCTACAATTATCACATAAGTATATATGTTGATTTGTATGTCAATGAATCAAAAGTGTTTTTCAAGGATTGTAAAAATTGGAGATAGATGATCTTAATGTGTCCCGCTGTAGGGATATTAGTGTTAAGCGTATAGTTTATAATTTTTTACTACAACATCTAGTATGCTTAAGAAAATAGAGACAAAGTTGAGGAAGAAATCAATGGTACAGAACTAGTCTTTGAATAAATAAAGTATTATCAGGACACTGTAAACAGTCTTAATTAACATAATTAGAGATAACTGTGAAATAGTTAGGTATATAGCCTTGGGTTTATAGTTTATAATGTTTATAAGGGGATAAGTTTCATTTTTATGAACATATGGGCACCAACACCTACGCAGTAATGAATACGAACCTTCGCATTTCCGCTAGCCATCGCCCGTGTTTGAATCTTAGCTTGACGAGCTCCATTTCTGGTGACGATGGATGTGGTTGAAGGAGACACTTTTTTAGTGTCGCTGGACGACCTTCGCGGTTTGGGCGGACTGTTGTTCGACTAAAAATTAATTAGAAAATAAAGTTAAAAACTCTCGCAAGGTTAACCGCCAACAGTAAACAATTGAAATCAACATACCATCCTGGAAATAATGTAATCAATTATAGTTAATAAATATCAAATCCGCATGATAGCCCTTATCTGTTTGATTAGTATCTGTGAAAACGTAGCGAAATTCATATGTATTTACGAAAGTTAAATTTAAAAGACTAGAAGTGTAAGAAGAACGCACTTTTTGCTTTTGTTGACAATTATTTTATTTTTTTCAAATTCACCATTCAATGGTTTGAGTCTATCCATACACTATCCGGTATTTTCACAATTGATATCTTAACTTTGGTCTAATATTATTAATGAAAATAGTAATTTATTTCGATATTGTTTCATTCAAGATTACAGTATAATTCAGTTCATTTATAAAAACTATAAGCAAAAACACTATCGTGTATCGGAAAAAGTTATCTGAAGTAATGACAAAATCTGACAGTAGTCAGATTTTCCTAATTTTCGTACTTTGTTGTCTAAAGATTATATTCGGATTATTTTAACAAAAACTTGATAAATTCAATATTTTCTATTACAGTTCTAGTAAAAATTATATTCTGTCGAACAGTATTAAAAATCTGTGAGTTTTCAATATTTAGGAATAAAACTAGTGAAAGGTAATTATGAAATTTATTAACCTCAATATGAAACAAACTTTCAAATTGGTTTTTTGTTGATACCAAATATTATATTCTTTAAAGGATTCATGTAACTCTTTTTTACTTAAAAGGTGTATATGTTTATACAATTTAATGTGTTTTCCTTCCGATTTTAATGAGATTGCAACAGGTAACTGTTTTGACTTAACTTTCAGGTAAAACCAAAATGAGACTAGTGAGATCTCTTCAGCTACTCCGTAGGAGCAAGCATAGGCTTCTACACAGCTGTGTCAGCACTTGGTCACCTTTAGCCACAGCTTTTAACACCAGACCTAGTGCCAGTCCTTTTTACTGTTCCGGAGGAGATAGAACTGTGAGTTTACACTTTGATTAGTGCATGATTATTGCTTGAGCTTCTTAACACTTAACTATGATTGTACTTTTTAACTAGAGCTTCTAAGTGTACCTTTTTGCCTGTATTGCTGTTCTATAACATTGTTCTGTACAGTTGTGTTCTTGTAAAGTAAATTATTTTATTATTGTTTACCTTGCTTGATAACTTTAAATAGCTTGCAATACCATATTTTGCCTTACGCATGTTTTATGTTCGCTTGGCTATGGTTTATATTGGAATTTTTACAGTGATAAGAACAATATTTTACATACTCGTATAATTCACACAACAATCCATATTTGAATGACATATAATAGTTATTCATTATGTATCACCATCCCTATAAAACCAACAAAAAACACAAAACAGTAGGTTTTTTACACACAATTCTTGCTGTGCCCAGTTCGGTTCCTAATAAAAAGAGTAGATCCATCTCATGCTTTTCCAGGGCTTATTCAACAAGAAGGAATTAGTACGGCCTGAGGGCTTCCAAGTCTTGCAAGAGGAGGCGATAGAGGCGACTCAGAGACTTATGAGTGAGGCTATGTCTGACCCTAATAGGCCTATGGTGGAGATATTTGATGAGCTCTCAGATACACTGTGTAAAGTGGCCGATTTGGCAGAGTTTGTAAGGATAGCGCATCCCAAGCCGGAGTTTGCGCAAGCAGCTGAAGACGCCTGCATTTCTATTAGTGGCGTTGTTGAGAAGTAAGTATGAGATACTTTACTTGTTATGATTAATAATTTTTCGGTTGTCAAAGGCTTGACTGACCATTGTTAAAGGGGTGATAGACGTACGAGCAAGTACGCGTACTTATGGCTCGACGACCTTTTTCTCTTGTGTGTCACCGTAAGTACGCGTACTTTAAAACCGCCGCGCAAAATTTTCGGCGATCCAACCGGTTTGAAATCTTACTCGTAGCTCGTCTTGGCTCGTGCGTGTGGCAGCACTGCGAGCCGCGAGCCGCCACTTTGTGTCGCCAGTCCGTGGACGCGCACGCTTGTCATTCGTGTTTTGAGCATCGATACTTGAGATTGAAATTGCAATTTTTGTTAATTTTCATTCAGAAACTTCTCAAATTGAGTGATTTCTTTTTTTAATTTCCTGTCTGTGTATGTCAATGTGTTTTTATGAATAAAGCTTATTATTATTATTATTAAATTCACATGTGATAAACGCTCTCTTATCGTAAGCCATTTCTTTACCCACACCATGGGGTCCCATCCCATACTATTTTTTTCGACCAAAACTTGAAGCATCAATAGGTGGCGCTATAAGTCATCAAAGCCAGATAAAAAAATAATTATTGAACATTTTTGCGATTTTTAGCTACATTCATACATAATTCATCATAATATTAATTTATTTACTTACTAGTGAGTAATGGAATGTGCGGCTATCAATTTTATAAATAATAAAGAAAGTAAAATTTATTTAGTCCTGCCATCTTGTCTCATCTAGTCAATACTTGTAGAAGCAACATTTCAGGCACGTTTTCTATTCGAAAGCAGATGTCGCTGTGTATAAATAGACATATACATACATTGTGTGTGTGTGTGTGTTGGCGGTTAGTATAACTACCTATAAATAAATGTATTCAGTCAATTAAAATAAATCTATAAATAAATGTGATTGTCAATTAGAAAACTAGTTTCAATACATAATATGTATTGTTATTACGTATTATGAATACTTGTTTATTTACTTAAGTATAGGTTTTTATAGTTTGTTAGCTCAAACTAAGCACTTCTTGATTACGCGCCGTAAATTGTAGACAGTTATATTAAGAAATGCGTATCGTTTCTATATGATGCAACGTATAAACTGATATTCTCACCCAAATCCAGATGGTAATCGATCCAACACGAAATAAATTCAAGCTTTCCAGTGTTTGTAATGATGCTAGTACAGATTACATTTTGTATGTATGTAGGTATGCAACTACCTAACCAGTTATTTACTGACTCCGTAAGGTTAACGAATTTGTAAAACTATGTATTTAGATTATAATGCTTTTGAAATAAAATATGTTCTTCACCGAAAGATCGGCTGTAGTCATTTTTCATATGCGTAAGCAGCGTCAGTATTATGATTACCTAGATTAATTCAGTTCATTCACGATAAAATTATATAATCGACAATACTTTTTACCAAATTGTAGATATAGTAGGTAGTCATACAATTAATTAGTTACATTTATCTACACTACATACATTGTAACAAAATTGAGCTCGTGAATGGAAGTGTAAACTCGTTACAATGCATAAAATCTAATTTAATTTTGCCCCAACACTGTTTGATTTTGTGACTAATAATAATATAATGTTATTATTTACATAATTATGATTTCAAAAACATCTAAAATACAAACGGAATACAAGGTCACTGACTTTTATAGGCCAGGCAGTCGTACGAAAAATGAAGTCTCGATTCCCATACAGATTTCTTTTGATCCTGATAAACTTCTATTATACGGCCAATTATTAGTTTATGTGTTATGTAATGTCAATAATGTTTTTGCTAAAATATTGGGTAGGTATATTTGAATCGCGCTTATGAAAAATTATGATGTGTAGTTGTGATCATAAATATAGGATTCTACGGTTGTGATTCATACACCGGTTCTCGTTCTATCACCGAAGTTAAGCAACGCGGGTGTGGGAAGTAATTGGATGGGTGACCATTTAAATTCCTCACGTCCTGTTGTTTTGGTGAGGGAACCTGGTTTGGTTATGTAAGGACTTAGATAATCACCTATTACATTGGTTATCAGGTAACGATTGGGTTTCGATTGACTTAAGATTGCAAAAAAACTTAGTTGCCACTCAACATCTGACTACCCCGAAAGGGATGTGAATGCATATTTTGCACATAGGTTTTTTGTGTTCGTCTGTCGGGTAACGACGGAGATCGGGGATCAATCGGGGTCGGCGGCGGCGGCAACATAATGTAAACACAGTATTCTGTACCTATTCAGGATTATAATACTATAAACAGAGATCCCGCGCACTCGTAGATTGGGTAGGCATAGTTTACGCGAGAGCATTGAGCGAAAAGGCGCACGTGGCAGCCCCCGCCGCGCCGCCCTCGCCGAGAGCGCTGCAAGTCGCTCTCTGATCTATTACGGGCACTAATAAATGTAAATAATAGGTATCGCTGAGAGTCAGCGTTCCATCCAAAATAGACTTTATTACAAATGCAGAAAAAATATTTTCCATTTACACATTTCAATAAAATGCAATAGGTATGCATTTTGTATTTCATTTTGGCATGTTTTTGTACTGTAAACATCTGTCAATATCTAATCATATTATGATGATGCAAAATTAGACTTTATTGCATTAGAATTTTAAAACTAATTTTTAATTTTATGCATTTGCAATATTTAAAATGCAATAGGTATTAATTTTATATTTCTTTTCATTTGCGTGGCGTGGTTACTATGTAGGTATGTATATTGCATTAAAATTAATCGACTTATTTAATCGAATAAAAAGAGAATGATTAAAATGTGCATTGCTAGATCTATATAAGTATACAAGTACATATATAAAACATTAATATAAAATTAACTATTGAAATATAATGATAATATATTTTTATATAGGTTGCGAAGGTAATTTATAGTGGCAAAGTGGAAAGAAGATTATGATTGAGACAATCCTTTCTAGGCAGGTGTAGGTAGCGTGAAGAACAGAAGAGCATGTATGAAAATGTTTATGAGTGTGAGTGAAGCAAGAGCAAACAGGCGTAAATATACGTATGTACCTATGTAACGAATAATAATAACAGTTTTTAATTTAATCTAAACAATTTCCTCTAAATTAGAAGCGCTGAAAAGCGGCTGTAGCCCAGTGGGTAAGACCTCGGACTTCGTATGAGAAAGGTCCTAGGTTCGAATCCCAACTCCGGCATGTACCAATGAATGAAATTTAAATATGTGTTTTTCATTTACGTACAAATTTACAGACGCTAACGGTGAGGGAAAACATCGTGAGGAAACCTGCCTATTTCTCAGGATAGGTAATAATAGTCAGTGCCTATATACGGCGATACGGTTCACTACCTATCACGTTGGGTGCTGTCTATCTAGTGATACGCGGGATTCGAATGACCCATACCTAACATGCCTTCGAAATTTCGGAGAAGGGCATTCAAGCCTCTGACTACCCCGCCATAATAAAAACGGGAGTGTGTATACACAAGTCGTGAAGCGTATGTTTCTTTCTATCGGTACACTATTTCGTTTAAAAATCAATTCCATTATATGTATTTCGAAGGCATATTCGATAGAAAGAAAATTTTATTATTATATTTAATTATATATATATATATATCACTAGCATACACTTCAAAGTGAAAACCTTTACAATCTTCCCCAAAATGTGAATATAACAAGTTCGGATTTTACTTTTTAGTTTCTACCTAGCTAGGTACTACGCACCTAAACACAAGTCACGCACACTCGCGCGATAAGGCGCGGCGCCTGTCTGTGGTCGAGGTAGTCGCGCGCGTCGCTTGATTTACATACCTACTTAATTTTATAGAAACACCTTAGTATTTTATTATCTGTGACCTTATGAATCGAAAATAAACCATAAAATGAGCAAACAGACATGCTGTATTTGTAATTTTATATATTAGTTAAAAGTACTGACAAAAGGGGATGTAAGGAGTACCTGTAATTGGCAACCATGTATGCAAAGGTGTTAAATAGGCGAACGTGGCATGCCAGGATCAGGAGAAATGGGGCTACGTAATCTCTGACAGCCCTCTAAGGGGAAGCGGGCGTGACGCGTATGTATATATATATATATATATATAATTCTTATTCATGACATAATATTATGTATGCGTACTTATATGCGCTCATGACCATTATTAACATAGTACCTAGTCTCCTTGTCGCCTTTTACAGCTTAATGGAAAAAAACCGGTATATATAATAATATCTGTGAGACCTGTGACCAAGCACAGAAGGCTGAATTGTGAGTACCTATTAAAGAGTCCGTGAATCGTGATCGAGGTAAAATCGTCTGACGACGGATACTTGTACGCTAGAAATAGACTCTGCGGTGAATTTTACATACCTACTTTATTTTATAGAAACACCTTATGAAATAAACCATCAATTGAGCAAACAGTATTTGACATGCCCTGCCTATCAGATCCTTTATAGAGATCCCGCCACATAAGGTGGCAGTAGCCAAACTTGGAACTAAATTTGACGTTTCCGCAATTGCGTGTTATTTTGTATGAAAGGTAAATTTAGTATTACCAGCGTTGTGTTTTTTGCCCACTCTTTGTAATTTTTATGTTTGTTAAGGGTGATTATAATAAATTGATTTCCGGAGTTTCTTGTTAGTTCTTCTCCAAGCTAGGGTCTCCGCTGATCTAACCTCGGTAAAAAATATGTAAAGACAATGCTCAGTGCCATGTTTGAAATAATAGTTTTAAGAGATTCGCGATTTATACTCATGATATAAGATATAAGGGTGTGTATAAGATTGATTGCAGCTGTGGGAAATCCTACGTCGAACACACTAAACGGTCTATTGCGGACAGAGTGAAGGAACACATAATATATGTAATATATAATAAGAAGGATAAGTCCCGTTAATTATTAATCATGTTTGAAATAGTTTAATAAACATATTTTGACTTTGATATATTAATTTGTTTTATTTGAGTTTATAGCTCTGCAACCAAAGACCGTTACAAATGAAACCTATAATGTATCGAGCCGTATGGCACAGTGAGTGCTAGTTTTGGCGTGTTTACTGGTAACACTGAATTACGCGACTGTGGCGACGCCTCCAACTGCCACCTTATGTGGCGGGATCTCTACCTACTTGTATGTCATTCAAGTTTTTTAAGGAAGGTACCTATAGATATATATATACATAGGTGGCGGGGTAGCCGAGTGGATTAGCGCCTTAACTCTCTGGGTGATCCAGGTTCGAATCCCGGCGGCACCAATGTTTATTTCTAATTTCTAATAAATATGTGCCTTGCGTCCACACTCTGGTCCGTCTTAGCCGTAAAACGTGTTAGGTGGGACCAATTAAAACAGAGATAAAAAATAATGAAAAAAAGTATCTACGAGTATAATATACCCTACTCAAATTTAGATGGAGCTATTTCACGTTATTTAGCTAGCTAATCGCTCTAGTATGGACAGATAGGAAAGTGACCTCTATTATTGAGAAGATGCACGATTTATGCACGATTTCATGCATTCGATGTCACGCCATCTGTTTTTCCAATTTCGCTTCAAAAATAAGCGGAGTAAAATAAGAAGTTAGCACTTACCAAAAAATTTGTATGGGATGGGGTATCTGTACTGTATAGTATTATATTATCTGTGCCCACACTTTCCGACTTCGTCTATTTTTTTTAGTTTTTAAAATGTAATACGATATAATTCGTAAATAACACAAAGCTTCTTTTGTCGAAGACATCGCAACACAGAATGAGTAAGCTTCACGTGTATCACTAACGTCGAGCCGAGTAAGTTCGCGATCTTAAAAACCGCGTACTTTAAGTACGTACGTCTATCACCCACTTTAGTGTTATGGTGATCTAGAGCTACTTATAAACTTCTTCATCACATAGTCAGTGCTCAATATGGTGTGTCCACTATTGTCCATACAGATAATAAATAGCATAATCCCTCCAGTAATAATTATTTGTAATATTTATTGGGCTCAGGGAAAATAACATACATATGGTTCACAACTTGTGTGTGCACACTTCCTTTATATTGTGGTAGGGTAGTCAGAGGCTTGAGTGTCCATCTCCAGAATGTAAAGGCATGTTAGGTATGAATGGGTCACTTGAAGCCCCTGTTTCACTAGATAGATAGTGCCCAATGTGATAGGTGGTGAACCATATTGCCATATACAAGCACTGGCTAGTACCTGCCAGGTTTCCTTACAATGTTTTCTCTCACCATTAGTGACTGTAAATTATGTTCATAAATGAAAAACTTAGAAGGGAAAGTAGTAAGACTATATATAATATTAACAAATCTTTTAGATTAAATACCCACAAAGGTCTGTATGAGGCTCTAAGGAAATCAGTAGAGAATGGAACAAGTGGAGATGAACATTTGGCCAAACTATTTCTCTATGACTTTGAACAGAGTGGAATACAGTTAGATGAGGGGCCAAGGAAACAGGTAAGCATATATTTTCTTTCAAACGCACACATACTTAAACTTATCTGTCTTTATATCCTTTTTGTCTTTATATCAAAAATCCAGGATATAGTAAAATTATTAGGGTTGTACTGGAAATAAATATTTTCAAGCTATCATTAACAATTAGGAGAATTAGGTTAGAGATATGCCAAATCTTTCATCATCTGCCACTTATAACATTCAAATATCACAAAGATACCTACATATTTCTCTAAACCTGGAAAATTTAAGTGTCCCTTGAGAATTAGTTTTCAGCCTATATAGCCCTCTTACTAACCATAGTTAGAAGTACCTACATATAACTGGCGAGTGTGAATGAGGAGGCATATGAGTGTCAATAAAGCAAAAGTAGTTTGTCTGGATCTGCGAAGATGGGGCTCCGTGATATCTGCCTGCCCCTCTACATGGAAACTGTCATATGTATATCCGCTAACATAGTCTATAACCTTACATTGTATTATATTATCTGTGACCTTACTATATCATCAAGGTTCATCAACTGCACACTAATTTGCTTTCCGGCAATTTCATTTACTTCACGACGCGTAATTAATTATTGTTATACGTCTTATTTGACCTAGTAACAAACGAGTATGTTCGTAAGTTTCAACCAAGACACTTCTCAAGCAAGAATAAGTCACCCTATACATAAAACAATAAACCATACTTTATTCCTTTGACCTGCTTCATCATTTACAACTACTTAATACATACAAATATCACTTGGGGTGTATGAGTCTTACTATTGTTAGTTTAATCTCATAGTACATAATACTTCTTTTTGACAGGTGGTTGCCCTGAATGACTTGATACTGCAAACTGGTCAGCGGTTCATGGCAGGGGCTGCCAAACCAAGGAGAGTGCCTCGCAGTGCTGTTCCACAGAATGTCAGACAATTGTGAGTATCTTCAAGGGTATATTTGGGTTTCAAGTCAGATCTCAAAAGACAAAAACGTTCACGACCAACCCTTGCGGGGTTGTCAGAGATTCAGGTGTCCATCTCCGCAATTGCGAAGGAAGTGATTGTAGGGCCACCTCGAATCCATATGTTGACTAGATAATCAGTATTCAATCAACTCAATAATTATTTTCTTCATAGTAAGGGATCGAAAAAGTTCCATAGAACCTATACTTGTGGACTAAGATGAAATACATATACATATGCATTCACGTCCTCTAATCCCTTACGTACCAGAACCTCGGCGGCGATTATAATATCTCCAAAGTCATTTACTATGAAAATTTGGTTTGTGATGTTATAGGGAACATTGTTGACTGGTTGCTAGCCCATCACCCCACAGATTCCATTGACCCCTAGTCCCTTAGTCGCCTCCTACGACATGCCAGGAAGAACGCCAGATAGTTTGCATTCTGTTCGGCGTTCCAGCTAGCACAGGACGGGCTAAGACGAAAGAAGGTCCCAATAACGCCTAAGGAAACCTTTTAATCTCTTAGTCACCTTTTACGACATTCTATTTATTTTTTAATACTGTCAATGTATATTAAAATCACCTGAAATTTCAAATTATACAAATTTTTACTATTCCAGTTTCACAACCCAAGGCGACAACGTGCTAGTTAGCGGTGTCTATGCTGAATGCAGCGAAGCGGCCGCTAGAGAGGCTGCGTACAAATTATATCTAGCGCCCGACCCGATGCAGGACAAATTACTCAATAAAACGCTAGAAGCTAGAAAGGAGATGGCATATCTATGTGGGTTCAAGTGTTATGCTGATAGGTAAGTTTGAAAAAAGTAGTAGAACCTTTTTTGTACTTACGTCACATGAGTTACTTCACCTTATAGTGATTACTTTTTAAGGACTTCAGTGATAGTGTTTGTCGTAAAGGCCATAATTTAATCATATATTGTACTGACCATGCCTAACTAAATACATGCCCTTATGACATACTGGGAAGAAAGGCAACCAATCACCATCTATTTACTTCCCTGAATAGCACAATACACATAGTAATATAGCTAATGTGTAATTTTCACCTGGAAAAATAATAATATACATTTAAAATAACATATACTTAATCGTACAGTAAAGGCTACATTTGGTAGGAACTGTATCGTATTGGTGTAAAATTAGTATTTTTGTTTTGTATCTAATGATTTTCCAGGTTAAAAATTTGTAAAAATTAGTCTGATAGGTCACTAGATTGTTATTTTATTGCCTTTCCTGCCATAGTATTTTTCACATACCTTTCAAAACTACCTTTAACCTAAACAGAGCCATAGGCGCCAGCACAATGGAATCAACGGAAAACGTACGAGAATTCCTAGACATACTTTCGGACAACCTCCACGACCGAGCAGCCGAAGATTTCTCCTCAATGCTGGCTATGAAGAAACAGGAGTCCTACCAAGACCAGCTGATGTGTTGGGACACGCCATACTTTAATCACAAGGCCAAAACGCAGCTTTTGAACGTAGCTAACGCGGATTTTAGTCCGTACTTCTCTCTGGGCAGTTGTATGGAGGGTTTGGATATGCTCTGTCAGGAGTTGTACGGGATTAAGCTGCAGGCTGAGGAGATGATGCCAGGTTGGTATATGGTCATGTCTAAACATTTTTAAAGTTAGAGCCTCAAAAAACTTTTATTTATTTAGGTATCGGTTCGCTGTGCATAATGTATTATAAATTGTATTGCAGCGAGGGAAGTGATTGAGAAACTTATTTATTTATCTATAAAACTTTTATCTGGATAAATAAAAATATGTGAAAGGTGATGGATTTACAAGTTGTAACGTTGATTTGATGTGGATTTCTTCGTTATTGCAAATATGGACACTGGTAACTAAATACTTAGTTATTATAGTCGTGAAGTGTATGTAATGGTATTTGTAAACAGTGAGAGATTTATCATTTGCGACGTACCCAAAGGATAAACGTATACTTAAGGTAGCCATAAACCTTCATTATAACGAAAATGTTCAACTTTCCATCTTCTCTAAACATAATTCACATTAATTAAATAAATTGACCAGTTTAATATCCTTTTGCAATAGAACAATGATAGCTTACATCACACTATTAACCTATCTCAGGCGAAGCGTGGGCCCCGGACATATACAAGATCGCAGTGGTGCATGAAACAGAGGGTCTGTTAGGCCACATCTACTGGGACCTGTACGAGAGGCCAGGGAAGCCGCACCAGGACTGCCACTTCACCATACAGGGTGGCAAGATGCTGCCAGATGGGAGCTATCAGGTAACTCAAGCTGCCTTTTCGTATCGACCCACTATGTGTTATTATGGGTGTACATTTTTGCCAGACTTGTTGTTGCTGAGTGAAAAATTAATGGGTGTAGGCTTGGTTACTGTTATTTCTGCCTTTTGGTTACTATAAATAGCTATCTTTCGTGTCATCGCCTAATATGTATGAAAAGAATAAAGAAAGTGGTTTTATAACTCCTAATAATTGCCTTGTGATGTGATTGAATATGTAGGAGATATATGGGTGTTAATGTCCTGTGCTAGTCTGGGACGTAAAAAGAATGCTTGATTAGTTGCCGGTCTTCTCGGCATGTTTAAGGAGGAGACTAAGTGACTGGGTATCAGTGGAATCTTTTGGAGGATAGGCTAGCAACCTGTAACTAAAGTTCTATTATGACATTGCACCGGAATATTCATGCTAAAAAATGAGCTACGAGATTTTTATATCTCCGACATTCAGTCCACCCGAACATGATTAAATGACGTGAATGTATTTATACTAAGGTGTCAATAGAATATACTACGATAGTCAGCTAGCAACAGTATTCTATATCTGTTTACTCTAACTGATATGCTATAACGGTGACCAATATCCTCAAGATCTTCTAGATAGACCGTGACTATGTATGTTTATGTTTTTATTGCACATACTACATGCATACATAAAAGCCTCTTAAACATCACCCTAATCTCATATGAAATTGAATGCTTTTTATTCAACATAAGGATCACAAAATCACTTATTAAAAGTAAAAAAAATAATTGTCCTTAAAATTAGATAATCTTAAAAAAATTACTAACAATATACACCCATAGTAACCAAAATCACCTATTCCCCAGAACCCAATAGTAGTAGTGATGCTGTCACTCAGTGGAGGCCATAGGAGCGGCCCCGCATTACTAGCGGCCGGCGCGTTGGACAACTTAGCCCACGAGGCTGGTCACGCCCTGCATTCGATGCTCGGGAGGGCCAAGCATCAGCATGTTTCGGGGACGAGGTGTGCGACGGACCTGGCCGAACTGCCCAGTGTGCTAATGGAGCATTTTGCGTCTTGTCCCAGGGTTAGTACTTGGAATATTATATTTAATACCTCAATTTTACTAAAAATCGTTTGACTGTTATGTTTTTGTTATACGTTTAATGTGAACACTCAATGAGAAGGGTGTATGTATATGATGCGTTAGTTGTATATTCTTCAGCAATGGCACTGGTGTAACCTTCGAGTTAATAATTCAGCACACACATAAATATAAATTCACGTCTATGTATGGATACGTACGTATGGGTGGATAAAAGAAAAGGCTGTGGAAACCGTTTCGATTTATTGCTTATTGTACATATAGGACATTTATATAGAGAAATTCCACTATATTGAAAACTAGATAGCTAGCCTCCATTAATACTTCCATATGTCCTCTATTGCTCAGTCATATCTATATACTACGATAAATATATACTAAGATACACGTATTTCACAGGTGCTACGTCGCTTCGCCCGTCACTTCCAGACTGGTGAACCGATGCCCGAAGACATGCTTCTCAGGCTGTGCGCCTCCAAACATCTCTTCGGAGCTAGCGAGATGCAACTACAGGTATATTGACATAACAGATGTCGTGACGTTTAAACCATATATTTATTTACATGAAAGATCTCTTTAGTTAAAGGATGTTTTAGTATATTGGTATTATGATAGCATTAATATAAGAGGTTAGTGATGATGTCATGAATATGAGAGATTAGTGACAAGTCGGTTTCGACAATTGAGTACATTTAGCCTTCATCCTTTAGTCACCCGCTACGTGAGAAGCTGTAAGAGTAGGTAACGTTAACGTATTATCACTACATAGTATAAAACAATGTCGCTTTCTTTGTCCCTTTGTATGCTTAAATCTTTGAAACTATACAACGGATTTTGAAGCGTTTTTTTCAAATTCAAATTCAAGAAGAAGGTTTATATTATGCATAATAACATCCATTAAATAGTGGAGTACGCTAATTATTTTATACCCGTGCGAAGCCGGAGCGGGTCACTAGTTTTATTATTTATTGAAGGTAACAAATACATACATACATATTTTACTGACATATTGGAACCTAATTTTTACAAGTTGCGAGTATAGTAAGTAATCCTTAAATAAATAACTAAACCTATATTAACTTATCTCATATTGATTACAGGTATTCTATTCAATGCTGGATCAACAGTACCACGGGCCCAATGCGTCACACGACGGCAAGACCACAGATGTATTGAAACATGTGCAGCAACAGTACTACGGATTACCTTATGTTGAGAATACGGTATGATGTTTCATATATACGTGTAATGTGTATGTATGTCATATGTAGAGATCTGGTATTTATTTAATAACCCTCAAAAATCTAATCTCTTCAGTCACTACTATTGTAGTTTTAATAGAATATCTATCGTTATCTTAGAAGTAACTTCGCGATTGATGTACACGCGAATTTTAAATGACTTCGCAAGGGATAGTCGTAATAGAGCGTGTGTATGTATTTAGAAATTTTAATAAGTTCATGCATTCACAGTCCCTTTTTTACGTGTCAGTAATAAGGTAACTGTTTAAATCTGTAATTAGAATTACGAAACACTAACGCATCCCATACCATATGCACAGATAATATAATACTATCCATATGTATGTATTTAGAAATTTAAATAGGTTACATGCATCCAAAGTCCCTTTTTTACGTGTCAGTAAAAAGGCAACTGTTTAAATCTGTAATTAAAATTACAAAACATTAACGCGTCCCATACCATAAAATTTATATACTTATTACTGACAGGGAGAAGTGGCGTCATTTGGGGGAGGCCTATGTACAACAGTGGGTTCAGACAGACTGATAATAATGATGATAAACTTATTATATACTTTTTTCTCTCCAGGCCTGGCAACACAGATTCAGCCACCTAATAGGTTATGGAGCGAAGTACTACTCGTATCTGATCTCTCGCGCGCTGGCCTGGAGTGTGTGGAACAAGCACTTCGAGGAGCAGCCCCTCAGTCGCCTCGCGGGGAACAGCCTGCGACACACCGTGCTCAGGCATGGCGGGTCTGTGCCGCCTAAGGTGAGAGAATGTAGTTCTATAGCTTTCAACGTGTGAGTTCATTATTTTATATATCACAGTATTATACGCACTTTGCAGACACGAGCCTAGTACTGTGTGTATTCAACACGAATGAACTATCTATCTGTTATATTTATATTACAGTTACATTTTTGGAGTAATAATATGCTAAGATGGGCTGTGCCTGTGTAACTTCACATTATATATATTATAGAATATAAATGATAGATCTAATAGAATATATGATTGATCTTAAGTCCCTTTGTTGTATCCTACAAAGTGCTGCAATGAAAGGCAGCTTTCAATTCAAGTTTTAGACTGGATCGGATTCCATGTGGAATATGGAGTATAGAGATGATGATTTACCGCAGCAGAAACACAGAATACAACAACGGGTTCATTTTCATATGTCGTCATCTACTCTCAGATGTGTATCTAGTAACCTATGTATGTCGTTAATAACCAGTTTTTTTCTTTCTTTCAGACGTTACTTCGTGAATATCTGGACACAGATGTGACGCCTCACACGTTAGCTTACGCCTTAATACACGAACTAGACTATAGGAAAGAACAGCTACAAGACGCCCTAAGACTATGTCAGAAGTGAACTTAAACGACTGAATAAGAGAGTATTTTAATGTGGTAACACTGATGACTGTGGTATAGATTTAAGGTGGATGAGGAATGTAACTAGGGTTTTATTGTACATGAAAAGAACAGCATTATTCGAAAATAATATATTGGAAATAGACGCAGGTCGGAGAGTAAGAAGACACGACTTAACAGTGCAACGTTCATTTATTAATTAAATAATGAATTCAGTATGATTGAGACATTGGAATGAGTGAATGAATAAAAGATAGGTTTGACTGAGAACGAATGATTGAGTGATGAATGAACTAGACGGAAACGGAAGTGAGTATGGACTTGAATTTTTGTATATACCAACAGCCCCCCTCAAAAATACTAGTCCTATCATCAATACAATCAACTTAAATTAAATTACCTATTTACATACAAGCACTCATTTATAACATAATCATAAAATTTACTTTATACAATCATATACAATTAAACATTTCTTTTACAATCACATCAAGCCTAATTTGGCTCTCAACTCCAGGAACTTGATAGACGGTACCATTTTGGTAAAGATGTCAGCTACTTGTTGTCCTGTGGAAACATATTGAAGCTTTATTAACCCTTTTGTAATCTGTTCTCGGGTAAAATGGTACTTGATATCAATATGCTTGGACCTTTTGTGATTTGTGGGATTATTGGCAATGCTTATACAACTATTATTGTCTTCGTAAATTATAATTGGCTGTGTTATTTTAATAGCAATACTACATAATAAAGATTTAATCCAAATGGCTTCTCTCACAGCTTCGAAGAGTGCCATGTACTCGGCTTCTGTTGAGGAGGCGGCTACTGTGTTTTGTTTGCGTGTGTTCCACGACATTACACAATTATCAAACACTTGGAATATGTATCCCGTTGTGCTTTTGCGATCATTTTCATCGCCAGCCCAGTCAGAATCCGCGTACCCCACAATCAACTGATTATAATCACATTTCTTATAGGTCAATTTTAAATTTACGGTTCCTTTAATATACCTTAAAAGATGCTTTAAGCATTTCCATAACTCTTCATTATTTTTACTTTGATATCTACTCAGTATGGTAAGTACGGCACATATATCTGGCCTGGTGCAGAGCATCGCGTACATAAGACACCCTATAACGTTCCTGCACGGTGCTTCGTAATGCACGTCCGAGTTAAGAGCGGACTGATCCAGTTTTGATGGAAATGGTGTCTTAGAAGGATTGCAATCGCTCATGGAAAATTTGCTTAAAACATTTTGTAGGTATATCGACTGATCTAAAGTAATTGTATCCTTAGTTCTTTCTACTCTTATACCTAGAAATAGTTTTAATTCATTTAAATCTGTCATTTGAAATCTCTGCATTAAACAATTTTTATACAGCTTTAAATTTGATTTACTTTTTGTACATAAAATCAAATCATCTACATAAAGCACTATGTATACATTATTTTCTATAGATTGTTTATCTAATATATATAAGCATGGGTCTACATCTGAACTTTTAAAAGAGAGTTCCTTGAGTGCATGATCGAAACGTTCATACCAGCAACGCGATGATTGCTTCAAACCATATAATGTTTTATTTAATTTACACACTTGGTTTGATTTAGAGGGAAATCCCTCAGGTACTTCCATGTAAATATTTTCTTTGAGTACTCCATTTAAAAATGCTGTCTTAACATCCAAATGATGTATCATTAAATCAAATTGATTACAGAATGCCAGCATAAATCTAAACGTAGAAATGCGTGCAACGGGTGCGAACGTTTCGTCATAGTCTTGTAAATGCTGTTGTGTGAATCCGCGGGCTACTAATCGCGCCTTATAACGAGTTGGCTCTCCTAACTCATTATTTTTAATAACAAAAACCCATTTACTACTAACAATATTTACATCTTTGGGCCTGTCAACGAGAGTCCATGTCTGATTTTTATGAAGGGATTCGATTTCGCTTTCTATGGCTTTATACCATTTATCACTATCAACCCTTCCTGCGATGTCATTATAGTTACTAGGTAACGATTGAATAGAGGATACTAATAAATAACACAATTCTGAGTCACTTAATAGTTTGTAATCAATTACGGGTAGTTTCGAAATTCTTTCGCTTCGCCTTATTTTATTTGACGAATTTGCGGCATCCGATTCGTTATCGGGTATGATTTTATGTTTCGTGCCTGTTGATTTTGCCGACTTACTATTATTGTCAGGCTTATCAACTTCGGCGGGCATTTGTGTGCTTTGACTAATCGGCCTTGACAGAATAAAGTTTGATTCGTCGAACTTAATGTCTCGAGCAATGAAAAACTGGTTATTTTCAACGTTAAATAACTTGTAACCATTTTGATCGTATCCGACTAAAATAGCTTTAAAAGCCTTTTCATCAAACTTTGATTTTCTAATTTTATCATGTACATAGGCCGTTGAACCGAATATTTTTAAATGACTTATTTTCGGTTTTTTACTATGCCACATTTCGTATGGTGTTTTGTTGTTTGTCAGCGCTTTGGTAGGGAGTCTATTTATTAGGTAGGTTGATGTAAGTATAGCTTCACCCCAAAATATTTTATCTAATTTCGCACTTGCGACCATGGTTCGGGCCATTTCGGTCAGTGTACGATTCATGCGCTCTGAGACACCATTTTGTTGTGGCGTATACGGCACGGTTAGATGGTAAGTTATGCCCTTAGAAACACAAAAATCTTTGAACTCAGTTGAAAGATATTCTCTACCATTGTCGCAATACAAGTATGTGACTTTTAAATTAAATAAATTCTCACTTTTAGCAACAAAGTCTTTAAAACATTTCAAAACTTCAGATTTAGCACTCATTAAATAAGTTACTGTGTAATGTGTACAGTCGTCAATAAAAGTAACGAAATAATTTTTGTCGTCAACGGTGGCAGGCGTTATCGGTCCACAAACGTCTGAATGAATTATAAAAAGGGGGCCGATTCATTGTTTTACTATCACTATCTTTAGATTTAGCAAATGGTAGTCGGGACTGTTTGCCGAGAATGCAAGATTCACAAAGTTCGTCACTGGGGGTAATATCATTAATTAATTAATGATCACTATCATGTATAAAATCCTTTTAAACTATTAAACTTTTGTTTATTTACGTGACCGAGACGTCTGTGCCATAAATTGTAAGAATCGGGGGAATTTCTAATCAAATTATTGCAAAAACTTTTATTAATTTTAAAAGTGACCTTTGATAGAATATAATGACCTTCACCAGTAATAATGCACTTACCCCCAATGTAAATCTGAACGCCACCGTTGTCGCCAAAAATCACAGTCATAGAGTACCCGCCACATAAGGTGGCA